>OX104061.1:22141236-22323610 GCA_944474145.2 Dicrocoelium dendriticum
TTATATGGGGTATGTGGTTGGAGCTGTGGGTGGTGCAGCGCAAGCCATCCATGGTCCCCTCTGTAGGCGCAGGCGTCCTGTGGCTGGCCACAGTGACAGGCAAATCCGAAACCGGATGCCGCCAACCATATATATTTAAATATATATATAAATATAAATATAAATATATATTGTTTACGTTGAAGTGTTTGGCTGTTGTTTGATATCCCAGGTGTGGGCTGCGCTTGATGTGGATGTTGACAAGGTGCCTACCTGTCTATTACCCACTTCCTCGTCCATACTGGATCCAGGACACAGTTGGTCGTTGCTGGAGGGGACGGGGTGCACGGTCCTTGTGGTCGTGCTAGTCTCGAAGAGTGGTTCCATGCACTCAGTATGGAGTGGACTACCGTCCAGCCACCGTCTTGTGTGCACTTGATTCCCCAAATACAGCGTGCTTGTGTTTGTCTGTGAAGGAGTGTGGGCCGGTTCCGTTGATGAAACGTAGCTCCCATCCGCATGCCTGCCGATCTTATTCCTTCGGGTTTTACACTGGATATGGGGTGTGTGGATGGAGCTGTGGGTGGTGCAGCGCAAGCCATCATGGTCCCTCTGTAGGCGCAGGCGTCCTGTGGCTGACCACAGTGACAGGCAAATCCGAAACCGGATGCCGCCAACCATGTATGTATGTGTGCCCCTTGCTGAGGCTGATGTTGCATTCATGATGCTTCTTCACCGCAGTTGGGCTAAACCAACTTACACTTAAACTAGGTCTTTTTAATGTGGATAAAATTCATTACATGTTATTTGGTTTGTTCTGCGTACTTGATAATCTTCTCCTTACTTGCACACGTCGCTCACGCAAATTGTGGTAAACTTGCGTAATTTTATCGCGTGGTATTTTTTAAATAACTTTCGGACATTTTGTACTTATCACGGATTCACTTATAACCAATTTCTTCTATATGCTCATTTAGCGAGTATTTATATCGTCATATGCGTTTACTTTAATCGATATCGGCATTTCGAATGATTGGCTGTTGTTTGACATCCCAGGTGTGGCTGCGCTTGATGTGCATGTTGACAAGGTGCCTACCTGTCTATTACCCACTACCTCGTCCATACTGGCTCCAGGAGACAGTTGGTCGTTGCTGGAGGGGACGGGGTGCACGGTCCTTGTGGTCGTGCTAGGCTCGAAGAGTGGTTCCATGCACTCAGTGTGGAGCGGACTACGGTCCAGCCACCGCCTTGTGTGCGCTTGATTCCCCAAATACAGCGTGCTTGTGTTTGCCTGTGAAGGAGTGTGGGCCGGCTCCGTTGATGAAACGTGGTTCCCATCCGCATGCCTCCCGGTCTTATTCCTTCGGGTTTACACTGGATATGGGGTATGTGGTTGGAGCTGTGGGTGGTGCAGCGCAAGCCATCCATGGTCCCTCTGTAGGCGCAGGCGTCCTGTGGCTTGCCACAGTGACAGGCAAATCCGAAACCGGATGCCGCCATGCATACATATATATATATATATATATATATATATATATATATATATATATATATATATATATATATATATATATATAAAGCGCATCCACATTGTGGATATCAAGCAACAGCCAATCACTTAAGATGGAGTTAACAAAGAAAATAAATCGACTTATGCATAAGGAAACGTTGATATAAAACTTAACTTAATGAGCATATGAAATAAGTTTTTTACAAAGGAATCCGAGGTAAGTTCACGAGGTCGGAAAGTATATAAGGGAAAGGCCACAAACGCGAAAAGTTTATCAAAAATAACCACCATTGGCTTAAGTGCAGTGTACAAGTTTATGGAGGATAGTACGAGTAAACAATGATATGAGAAAGATAAGCAATAGGACAAGATTGCAAACCCACCACCCGAAATAAAGAGACTTAGCATGGAAGCACCAGGTTAGTAAATCGAATGCAGCGCACCTACAAACGCTGCGCCGGTTCTGCCTACTTTTTCTGCAGGACCCGTCATCGCTTCAGTAGTGGTTCCGAGTGGCCTCGCTCATGGATCACTAGGCCTGCTTGACTCAGGCACTCGCGACTGCATGTGCCTCAACACCATGCCCTGGATGTCGATGAAATGCAACCCATCGGTGCTTGCAGCTTCCGCATTTGCCGCCTCTTCTCTGCA
Source organism: Dicrocoelium dendriticum (assembly GCA_944474145.2). NCBI lineage: Eukaryota > Metazoa > Platyhelminthes > Trematoda > Plagiorchiida > Dicrocoeliidae > Dicrocoelium > Dicrocoelium dendriticum. The sequence goes on from OX104061.1 coordinate 22,143,377, forward strand.
TGTATGAGCTCTTTCTCCCGCACTTCGGCAACTGCCTTCGTGATCAGATCGCGCCATGTACGCCTTCGATTCTCATGACCTGCAATCAGGCTTAGAACGTGAGATGCTCACTTTGATCATGTCCTAGTAACGTAACTTCGGTTTCCCCACGTGCCGCTTCCCTATACTCAGCTGACCGTATAAAAGTTGTTTCGGTATCCGCGTTGAATCCATACGCCTCACTTGACCGAGCCACCTCAGGTGTCTCAGCAAAGTATGCAGTCCACTGCATACATCCCACTTTGTCGCAACACTTCCGTGTCAGCAACTCTGGCGCCCCAACCGTTGCGCGAAATGCGTCGCAGACACTGCTGATGGAAGCGTTCGAGATATCGCACATCCCGACGGTACATCGTCCACGTTTCACTGCAGCTTAGAAGAACGGACAACACCGTGGATTTGCATAACACTAGCTACGTGCCAACGGTAAGCCGATGGTGATTCCATACTCAGTACTCTAACTACACGAATGCCGCTGCTGTCTTCGACATGCGGATACGCAGCTCACTGTGTATCTGCTGGTCAGTCGACATCACACTCCCAAGGTAGCAGAAACCGGCGGTGGTTTCCAATAATTCAGCACCAATGCTGATTTGCGGCAATATTGAAGATTGCACCTCCAATGAATGCTGAAAGAGATAGACCGTTTTTCTCGTGTTGGCGGCAAGCCCGAATTTGGCCGCTGTTGAAGCCAGAGCACTAGTCATGTGCTGCAACTCATCCGCGCTGTGTGCATACAACGCACAGTCGTCAGCAAACAGCAACATACGGATAGTTGTCTCACAGACTAGCGTTCTCGTACCGAAACGACGGATGTTCAGCAACCCACCATCAATACGGTGCTCCACACGAACATCGTAAGCACAAGCCGCAACAAAAGTACAAGACATCATTGCATGAAGACGTATGTTAAACAAAGCAGGAGCTAAGACACAGCCTTGCTTCACACTAGAGACAACTGCAAAGTTATCCGAGGTCTCTCCACTCAGCCGCACCCTCGCTCGCACACCACTGTGCAGACATTCAATTAAACTTACACGGGCAACCAAACCTACCCAACACCAGCCACAATGCCTCGCGGTTCACCGTATCAAATGCATTGGTGAAATCAACATAAAACGAGTACAATGGCTGGTGTCGTTCTCTGCACTTCTCCTGCAACTGACGAGCCGCCAACACCATATCTATAGGGCTGCGACCCGACCGGAATCCACATTGCTCTTCCGCCACGTTCGGTTTCACAACCTGACTGCCGAGGCGGTTGAGCAGGATTCGGGCAATCACCTTGCCCACACAACTCAGCAAGTTAATGTCACGATAATTCGTGTAACATTGCTTGCTACCTTTGCCCTTGTACAGTGGTAGCACAAGGGCATCCAACAGCTCAGCAAGCACCTCCTGCTCAATGCATACGCGTTGCATCAAGTGGTACAGCGAGTGGTGCCGCCACCGCCTTGTGTGCGCTTGATTCCTCAAATACAGCTGCTTGTGTTTGCCTGTGAAGGAGTGTGGTCCGGCTCCGTTTATGAAATGGGGCTCGCATCCGCATGCCTCCCGGTCTTATTCCTACGGGTTTACATGGATATGGGGTGTGTGGTTGGAGCTGTTGGTAGTGCAGCGCAAGCCACTCTTGATGCGTCTGTAGGCGTAGGCTTCCTGGGACTGACCACAGTGACAGGCAAATCCGAAACCGGATGCCGCGAACCATATATATGTATACACGGATTTGGCCCATGATCAGGCTGATGTTGAATTCTTGATGCTTCTTCAGCGCATTTGGGCTAAGCCATCTTACACTTAATCTAGGTCTTTTTATGCTGGATAAATTTCACTCTACTTTCTTTGGTTTGTTTTTCCTACCTGAATAATCTTGTATTAACTGGGCGCGTTGCTTACGCTAATTGCCATTATCTTCGATATCTTGCTTACGTTTGTAGCATTTGTGAGTAACTTGTGAACATATTTTCCTTATCGCGGAATCGTTGCTATCCAATTTACTTTATATGTTAATTTGGCGAAGAGTATTGCCACCGTATCTGTATGCATTATTCGATTTGATTTATTTCATCTTGTCGTTTCAAGTGATTAACTGTTGCTTGATATCCCCGATGTGACTGCGCTTGATGATGGTCCACTTTGCGTTTGCCAAGAATGAAGATCACATTTGACAGGTAATTTTGCTGCCACAGCGCAGCTGTTACAGAAACGAACGACATTTTCAATATCCTGGTATATGAATGGCCAGTGGGCACAGTTGCGAGCTATGGATTTCATACGACTGATTCCCAGGTGACCTTCGCGGAACTGACTGCGACCCTTCTTCTGTAGAATCTTAGGAATCACAACTCGGTCAACTAACACCAAACAACCATCAATGGTTGTTAAGGGGAACTTTCTTTTACGAAACTGCTCCCCGTAGGTGTCCGAGGGGCGTGCAGGCCAACCAGTGGCTAAGGAACCCAATAATACGTTGTAACAGGGGATCTTTTGCTGTTTCTATTCTGACTGCGTTTACTGTTACTGGAAGTTGATGTACGAATGTTTGCAATACTTGTCTAATCTCGGGATCTAAGATACTGTTGGATATAACAATGTCTTCATCTGGTGTCTTGGACGTGCAGTCGGCAATCACTCTGGACAATGCGTCGGCGTAACTAAGCGAAGATGTACTTTTAAAAAGTAAATCGAAATCATATGCCAAACGCTGTACTCTAGTTGCCATGTGAAAGGAGATTCCTCATTTGATGTCATAAATAGATAGCAAAGTTTTTATGGTCTGTGTACAAAATAAATTTGCGTCCATGTACCATCTTATAAACTTTCTTAATCGCAAAAGCGATAGCTATTTGGCTCTGTTGACTACACTCAGCGGCCGCAATGTAAGTGTCCTCCTCTGTTATTCGCCTATAAGTCTTCGGATTTATTCTCATAGAGACCTACGTACTATCATTCGATTATCTTCGCGAGCTTCTCCTACCACTGTTTATCTTTTGGATGTGTCATTCGCGGATCACTAGTAAACTGTACTTTTGCAATTTCGAAGTCAACCGTGCTTTAGTCATATCGGAGAATTCATTTTCCTCTCGTCTTATTTTGAAGTTCTTTTTGACCATCACGCGAACATCTACCATTCCTTCTAGTCACTGTACAAAGCGATAGTTGTCCATTCGGTCCTTTGAAGCGGCCACTGTTGTCATTCGACAGTATTTTCCAAGTCATCTTGCTTTGCCTCAATCCTACGCTGCATCGCTGCCCATCCACTTACCGGCTGGATCAATAGCCCTCCACGCCGCCTATCTACCCTAAGGAACGAGTGACACATCTGGACGCGACACGTCCAGAGAAGTCACGTCAGAAGGGTCATCCAACCTCATACCAGCGCCGATAGCCACGCAATAAAAAGTGAATCGAAGTCATACACGGTGCGTCAGTATCTCTGTCCACTTGCTAGCCCTGTTGTAGTGTACACATCCAGTTGATCCATTCCAACTTGTTACTGTGGAATCTTTACACCATATCACCATCATCTACGGTCATTCCTAGTTCGCCGCCCCATTTCCGACCGTGACCACATATATCAGTAGAATTATTCCATTCTAAGCTAGTGGTAAGTAGATAAGGGAGATCTACAACCTAGATTCTGAACTCTTCTTTTCTGTCTAATCACTTTTGGTACAAGTCACAATAACAAATTGCATGCCCCAAAGTGATATGGCCCATTTCAACGTCATTTGTGACCTATGTGTCAAAATCGTTAAGTCTGGTCCAGTTTGTTTTAACTGTCAAAAAGCGTACCATTCGAAGTGTTTAGGGATGAGTGCACTCGGAACTAGAAAATACAGCAGCAAAACCGAAGCATTTTGGTTCTGCCAAGTGTGCAAATCCATCCCTGTTGTTAGTTGTGTAATTTTTCTTATGAAAAATTGTGAAAAGTTGGTGGAAACAGTAGAGCAACTGGTGAACGCTAGCAACGCATCTGTGAAAGTAAACAATGCTACACTTGCATCTGAACGAACACCTACAAACTCCCCGTACAGGCCGAAGAAGAGGGCCAGGCGTCCCAACCTCACTATAGCGTCACAGTCTCCAACAGCCCCTAGCCACATGACCCCACTAAGTGAAAAAGTGGTTTACAACCCACTTGCTTTTACATCCTCCAAGGGTGTGATAACTAGTAATCCAGTTGACACACTGGAAACACAAAACTCCAGCAAGCCCGCGGTAAAGAATAACTGGACATCCTACGCAGCGGTTGCTTCTAAGAAAACGCCGTCAAAGACATCTGTGACTCCAATTACCGTAGAGGGCAAAACCTCGCCTCAACATGGATCGCCATCGCCAGTGCGATCCACAAATCTACAAAAAACAAAAGAACCTAGTGCCCTTAAGTCGCGAAGCACAAGCCGGAATCATGGTGCCTTAAGTCTTGTGTGCACTAACATTCCTGAATCCAAATCAAGCACAATAAGGGGTAAACTGATAGACGATCGTAGTCAGTGGGATTCCATCTGTAGTGCCATCAGCATGCGCGCTGAACCCACTAGGGTGAAACGCATCGCACGACACTCAAACTCCTTACACTATGGTGAGCCTCGACTACTCGAGTAACATTACATTCCGCGGACGAAACGGAATCCATTCTGCTCGCTGCGAGTTGACACCACAGAGCATCGAACGGAGTATGTATCTTACCACATATTCCGTGAAAAAACGTTCAAAGGATATGAACAATCAACAGGAAAGTAGAAAACGCGAGCTGAAAACCGTCATTACTCATGGCGTCCCCGAGTTTCAAGCTTCATCTCCTGAAGAAGCGTAGCCACACGACCTGGATCAATGGCGATACATACATGAGGCGCTGTTTTTAGAAAATGTTATTGCTACCTCCCTGACAAAGATTCCCGTGTCACCAAATTACAAAGGGTGTGGTCCTAGGTTGCTGAGTTGGTCTTATCATCTGAGCTAACTTTACTGACAGTACTAGAGAACTGGGGTAACTTCCGGAGAATGATACCAACATAAATTCGACTAAAAGCGGCAGGTCTACGGCCAGAGGCTACTGGTTGCACAATGGAGAGAACCAACACAGTGGGAACACCCGTTGTTGCATAATCCACCACAGAGACTGATCTGACAGCCGTCATAGCATCCGGCGAGACACCGCAGGAGGTGAGTGACCATCAGGATCCTCATGAACCCCATTGCATGGTTCGGAGAGTTATTCCAAGTCATTCTCGCAAGCCTAAGACTATTCAAAAAAACGAGTAGCAGCCGACCTCAAGATGCTCAGCCAACTCTCAAACCTCTTGTCTACCTCGACAAACAACCTTCTGACCTATGAATCACTCTCCTGTTTTTATACCAACGCACAAGGTCTTTTCAGCAAACTGACAGACCTTCGCCTGCGTCAGGCCTCGATATCAAGGGACCTCGTTATGATCACCGAGACCTGGTTGCGTGAAGCGATCACTGATGCAGAAATCGTGCTACCTGGGATGTCTATTCTGCGCGACGATCGACCAAGTAGAGGAGGTGGAGTACTACTTTACTATCGCAGCGAACTACACCTTGATCTCATCGATGACCCAATGGTTCAGATTGTCGATGCGCTTTGGTGCCGTCTTCAGCCAAGCCGTGGGGACGCATGTTTGTTGGGTGTGGTTTATCGCCCTCCGTCGGCTAGTTTGGAAATGGACAACCGCCTAGCATCCACAATGAAGACCATTCTCTCACAGTTGTACAGCCACATTCTCCTGGTTGGTGACTTCAATATTCATATCATAGAAACCCCAGCCTGTATCAACGAACACTTCAAAATGGAAGTACAGGAGATAATTAGTGGACTACCACTCTACAATCACATCCCATTTCCCAAAAGATTCAGGTAGATTTCATAGATTTCACACGAACCGATCTTGCACTTCAAACTTGCTACTTGCTAGATCCAGTTGGACTGAGACCGTTAACAGCGGCGTAGGTGTTGATGCAGTATATCTGGACTTCTCAAAGGCCTTTGACCATCTGGACCACCGTATCCTCCTACACAAGCTGCAGTGTTGTGGAATTGGTGACCCAATCCTCGGTTGGATAGGTAACTTCTTGCTTCAACAACATCTGAATGTAAGAGTTCGCAGCGTCATCTCTGACCCCATCGACCTTAAATACGGTGTGCTCCAAGGCTCAGTACTTGGTCCATGACTATTCCTGATTTACATAAACGATCTTGCGACAGTAATCACCTCCAACTCCTTACTCTTCGCTGATGATCTCAAGATATGGCGAGCCATTAGAACAACCAGCAACAATGCAGTACTTCAGGATGATCTTGACAGGGTCTACGAATGGTCGACTCAGAACCTGCTTCAGTTCAACGCTACGAAGTGCAAGGTGTTGAGTATACGCCATAAAGCCACTTGCGAATACAGACTGGGGGATCAAATATTGCAGCGCACTACAACGGAATGCGATCTAGGCGTGATAGTGCAGGAAGATCTGGGCTGTTCCCGTCAGGCGGAGGAAGCCTCCAAAAAAGCTAACCAACACCTTGACATTTTGCGGAGGGCATTCGGCCGCTTTGACCCTTCCATCTTTTCTCAGATGCTCAACGCCTACATTCGACCTCATTCTGAGTACGCCATCCACACCTGGCAGCCATGGCGAATGCAAGACCTTACCGCTCTTGAACTGCCATAATGAAGGACGACCAAGAACTTAAAGGGCCTGTTTCATCTCCCTTACGGATTGATGCTGAAAACCCTCGGGGTCTACAGTGGACAATATCGGCGCCTATGTGGCGACTTGATAATGACTTATATGATCCTGAGGAATCCAAACCATTCTTGTCACCTACTAAAGCTGAATCGCAATACCACACTCAGAGGACACCAGCTAAAACTGGCCACACAGTACAGCCGGTTGGAATGCCGCCGGAATTTCTTTTCCCTTCGTGTGTGCCAACACTGGAACGCTCTTTCCACATACGTTGTTTCTTCCCCCCGCTAACGGTATTCAAAATATGTCCGGATGATTTGCTTATCCACTTACATTACGCTATATAATCAGTGATGTCTACATCAACCAAACGCGAACCAACGGTGCTCATTCTCAGCTTTTGTGCTTTACTACTTACACGGTGCTGCTTTGGAATACCGTTCCGATATACTACAACTGCATTCATCAATTACTTCAGTCCAAGAAAGCGGCACACGAGTAAGCGTTGTCGCTTCTTTTGTTTTTAAGACATCCATTCCCCATATTACTTTCCCATATTACTTTACAGTAACAATTCAATCCGCACTCTAAAATGTTTTAATGAAGCAGAGCATCTGAAAGTACTTGCGTACGCATCACGTACCTTGTCTGATACTGGAAGAAATTATTCCACCGGCGAGAGGGAGGCCCTCGCATGCGTCTGGGCATATGAGAAATGGCAGTTTTACTTATTCGGACGTCAACTCACTTTGCTCACCGATCATTCTACTCTTACAACGCAACTAAGTCGCGGTAACAAAGGCCAAAAGCCGGTACGCTTGAGTCGCTGGTACTCACGTTTATTGAACTATGACTATGAAATAAAATACGTGCCAGGGTGCTTTAACCAACTTGCAAATGCCCTGTCGAGACTCTCACTGTCCAAGGAAGGAGAAGACGATGACTTAGAGGAGGTAAAAATGATATCGCAGCTCTCAGACGTGACATCTACAATAACACTTGACCGCATACGAGAGCACACTGACAAGGCCCTGTCCTAGGGAAGCTTCGGGAATACATAGCCACGTCATCGTCCAGTCGCACCAAGGTCCCACCTGAGTTACTTCTATACCATGCCCTACGGCATGAGCTTTCCACTACGAGCAACTGCATTATTAGAGGCGAGCAGTTTGTGGTCCCTGCAGCCCTTATTCCTCTGGTGGTTGCATGTGCGCATGAAAGTCATCCAGGGATTGTGCGGACAAAAGCAGGAATACGACAATACTATTGGTGGCCGCAGTTGAATTCCAGCGTCGAGGCGGTTATTCGGGAACGTTACACTTGCCAGCAATCGGATAACAGTGCGAGACTCCTTAATGCTCCAGTCCAACCTATCATGTACCCAATGAGGCGATGGACAAAAATTGCTATCGATCTTATGGGGCCGTTTGCCAATGCACCCCCGCAGAAGCGAAAGGTGCTAGTGGCTACCTGTTTCTACAGCAAATTGCGAGAGGCTATTCTATGCAGAGCCGTAACTACCGTCGTCATCGCAAAGTGGCTCCGTTTGTTTGTTTGCAAGATACGGTTTGCCAGAAGAAATAGTCACTGATAACGGCCCAAAGTTTCGAAGTAACGAGTATGCTGAATTCCTAAGGCGCAGTGATATCAGCCACACGAGGACTGTACCTTATAATCCTGCAGCGAATGAACTAGTCGAACGATTTAATCGTACTTTGAAAGAATCTCTACAAGTCCTTTGGCTTTCGGGAGAATCTTGGGATGATGCGTTGGTATCCGCATTGGCGGTATGCAGAACCACTCCACATACTGCAACGGCAACGACCCCTGCAGAGCTAAAGCTAGGACGAACAATTGGAACTCGATTAAATGCAGCCTTTATATCCGAAGAAACCGCCGATCACAGAGTGTACGAAAGACAGCTGTTTACCAGACTAACTATAGACGAGTTTGGTGAACGTATCCTCCAAGGACATTTGTTCGTGTGAGACTACCCTGTTCCCGGAAAGGAGGTAATGTGTTCGGACCCCCGACCCTTGTGGAACCTGTGCGCACGCCAGGAACTTACAAGTTGGTTGATGGGACAAAGATGAATGCAAGACGACTGCATACAGCGCTTTCCCAACTTGCTATTGAACAGACAAACACACCTACAACACAGCGCTCAGTACAAACTAATAGAAAGCTACGACTCTCCGGTCGGATACGCCGCCCTGTCCACCTATACGCTGTAGTGTGTAACACCACCTGACAATTATTCGGGGTGCTGACATTAAATAAGATGGTTCATGAACATGTACTGCTTATGAATTTACGAACAGAAGAAAGGGGAATGTCGTGTTCAAATACCTTGCATTCGTTTTGTCCTCGATTCACTTTTCCTACTCATCCTTCTATTAACACTCGTCAGTCAGTCATGTGGTCTTACATTTGATTGATTGCAATTCGAAAGTCTATCGATTTACTTGTAATGCTCGTACGTGCAGAGAGTTTTCCATACATACATTCGGGTTCTACTCTGGTCTGCTGCTTTTCCGGGATACAACACGGCCACATTGGGAAATCATGCACACCAGACGTACACAAGATGGTGGTTGGGCCTTAGCCCGTTCCACACAGGATTGAACGATTCTATGAGCCTAGCACCGTCATGAGAACGATGCACGCCGTCCCTCTAGCAACGACCAACTGTCTCCTGGAGCCAGCAATCGAGGTGGAGGGTATTAGACAGATGGGTACCTTGTCAACATTCTCATCGGGCGCAGCCACATCGGGGAGCTCAAACGATATCTACCTCTGGAATGCAAGATAACTCATCACGCAGGCGAACGTACCACATATGCCGCTTTATCGGCCTGGATTAGTAAATCGTATGGAAGCGTACGCATCGTGCTTCTATTCCGCGTACAATAGTGCTTTCTCTTGCACCTGGGTAACCGCCCTTTTGAACACTCCACGGAATTCGCATCGATCAAATTGGTCTTGGATTCGCAACACCTAAAATTAACATTAGTTTGTTATAAACCCGCCTTCTTCATGTCATGGTAATGTTATTTTCGGTTTGCCCCAGTGCCGCTTCCATGCAATAAGTTGGCCTTACAAAAGCGCTATAAGTATCCCCGTCGAATTCAATCAGTATACATATATACATGGATTGGCATCATCCGTGTCCATTGACAGTTCTAATACAACCTCTGCACATGCGTTTATCCACACTTAAGTATAAACTGCCACAAACTGGATAGAGACACATTAGACTTCACCAACAATAGTACTACAAACGTGTATGGGTTCCGGTTGGAAGTTGGGCTAACAGCCACGTTGGTGGGCATGAGAATAAGTACCCAATACGAACCGTTGGTAATTTTTTAGCCTCTAGACTTGACATCCTTAAATTTTGGGCATCCATATTGGAACGAACCCGATATAGGAATAGTGGAGCAACTATCATTAGTATGGTTGCTAGGTAGAATGATCAATAAACAGGTGGTACAGTGAAATAGTGTGTACTTAGGTGTCGCATCCTATATGCCCATTCTGGTTTGCGTAGCTAATGAGAGAGCACACAGCATGCGAACGCGGTTGGGTGTTCACTTTAGGCTCTTCGTATCCTCGACCGGTCCGGTCATCTGCTGTCTGAGGTATATGCAGATTCTCGAAGAACGACTGTTGCGCAAGCTTAATCATTGACAGGTGTCAATATCATATATTCGCCGTTTTCGGTACGTTTTGTAAACATCTTTTAGAGGGCTTTGTTCATGACACAAAGTGACGAACCATTTCAATATGTCCCTTTGAACTTACTCCTAGCATACAGCACAACGCCCAGTCTTCGGCATCCTGGCGGAAAATGTCCAGCGGAATTGCTCTCGCTTAGAAAAACGAACGAAACTTAAACTAATAGTGCCGCCTGCCAAAAACAAAAGAACAAAGTATCATATTGGAACATCCTTATAACGGAAGACACTACGCTTTACCGCATTAGTTCGTTACGGTCGTCAAATCAGTACGGACGTACACCTCTGTCGCTCTATTCGTTCGACTCGAATTTGTCAGCTTTACAAGGTGGGCGGTTCCTTTTTGTATTATACTTAATGTTTCAACGTCTGAGTTACGTCTGCTTTTTTGCCGGAGTTGTGGCTGCTATCCACGCGAGAAACATCTCGGTTTCAAGTCCATTTTGGAGTATTTTTACACTCGTCCTAAAGAGCTAAATTGAAATCGTGTGTCTTAAATACCGTTTGCCCTTGTTGTCTCCTTGTTTGCGTTACGTTGCTGTTCGTCTAGCATTCTATAGGTATTGATCGAAATCCAAAACACTTGCCATTCTTTGTGGTCTTTTCAGCCAGTGCGCCTACGCAATCCATCACACGCATCGTGCAACCATGCCGACGGCTCCGTTAATCTTTGTAATCATATCGCTCACCTGACCGATGTGCGCCGCTGTTAGAGCCGAAAAAGTACAGCGCATCAACCAACTCACTGGGGCAGGTAACCATACAACGCTGAATAGCAAAACTCAAACAAATTCGTATCCGAGAGGGCTCTGGGTAAAGGGTATCTGCGGGTGAGGCGAATGTCATCTATTAGTTTAATTAGGTTTAGTCCGCTCGCGTTGCTTCGAATCGTATACTTCAATGTGTGCAACGTTGTCCCAAAAAAAGTACGAGAGCGTAATAGCTCCCAAGACGTTTTTTGGATTTGTACTGCTTGCTCGACCATCCCACTGGTTAAGTATATGCTTATCCTAGACGAAAGTTCGAACGGTAACAGCAGAAGGCAAGCAACAGATAAAGGAAGATTACTTCATTAGAAGCGAGTCTACAGAATGCATAGTAGCCTCTAGGCAAAAGAATGCTGCACAATTCGCTTCCTTTGAAACATAGTTAGCCGTTGTCTCCTCCAACTTTTGCAGAATGATAGGCGAAACTTGATCGTAACTACGAGAGTTAGGCATTAAGCATGGCAACGAAAATCAATCACCATTTGAAACGTCTGGCTAAGTAAATTCCATTAGATCTGATATCGACTAATAATAAGGATGAAGCAGCTGAACACCAACCTACGGTACCTATAGCTCAAAGTCTCTTTTCGAGCCAAAGTCCCCCGGGGCATCAGTTATATATGCAGAGATTGCTGCAAAGGTCAGTCGGCAGGCCGCCATTGCGGTTTCTTCTGTTGTAAACATCGTCAACGAGAATAGAGAGACAAACAACGGGCCATCACTCCTTGTCTGCAGGTCAGGGCAAACCGTTACTCTAGCTTGTAGTTCGAGAAAAATGGGATCTAACCATAGTTCCCCGACTGTTGTGTGCTCTAATGTCCCCGAATCTGCCGCCATCACATTGCGTGCTAAGTTATCGGACGACGAAAACCAATGAAACTCGTTGTGCGTTATGACGTGCGTCAAAGCCAAACGCATAAACTTAGTACGGGTTACTCGTCACTCGGTTTCTGCACACTATGTCGAGCCCAGATTTATTCGAGTAACACCAAAATTCTCCATTGATGTGGAAATCTTTTACCCTCTCTAACTGCACTACAACGCGGATCCCGTGAAGTACGCCTCTCTCCTGATGTTCTTGGAGCGATCAATAATGAAAAAGAAACACAGAAGAAGGACACCGCAAGCAAGATCGCCTAAATACAATCTCCATCCATAGCGTGACATAGCTTCCTTCCAAGCTTATTCACGTGCCCGGAAATCACGACTTGGGACAGTGGCGGTTCATTCGTGAAACACTTCCCTTGAATGATGTTGTGGCGCTGCCACTTAACAGGTTACTCCTCTCACCAAAGTATAGAGGAGGCGACCCACAAATCCTAAAACTTGTGGTTAACTCAGGTCAAACAGCAACGAACGTTTTTGATCGATAGTGAAGAAATCGGAAAAGTATTCCTCCTGAAGTTTATTCAAGACTGCAGAAGCTTTGCATAATCTAGATAAGGAAACGGCTGAAACAGCAAAAGCAGCGTCGATGATACAGGAGCTTTGCTAGACTGCTGCTTTACTCAGCTCTGACCTTGCTGTAAACGAAACTTGGGATGCACCTTGTCCGAATCAAGTTATAGACTAGATGACATTATCCCATAAAAAGCAGTAACGGCAGACTTCACATAAGTTGGTATTCTCTCACACCTGCCCCCTATAACCCTCTAAGAGCACCTAGAGACCCAGAATTTAGAATGCATGTCTACGAATTCTCAGTGTCTTCTCAATAAGCTTGCCAAACAGAACGATTGCCAAGTTTCTAGGTTATATGATAGCGAGAACGAAACGGTACGGACGAGCAGTCTTTATTGCTAACGCACAAGTTTCGCAGGCTATCATGCACGCGCGCACGTATAAAGGGCAATTTCAACCCACAACGTACCACAAATTGTCCTTTCGTTCAGCATTATATTCATGCTCCCATGTCAGTCATTCCACTGGGTTATTTTGATAGATTGGCCCTCGTATCGCCTCAGCACGTCATGTTCTGACCGGACTGGAGTTGTTCTAATGCTTTTGACTTGTTTAGTCGGGGGAGCATCGCTTTCCTTTAGGTTATTCCTGGCCAAATGCTTGGCCAAATATGTATCACTCCAGAAATTCGGGCTCTTAACCACTACGTCCCCGCACTTCTCCGTCTTCGTCCGAAATCGTTTGTTGCTGTTAGACCAGTTCCGGTTTATTCCGATGGTCTCGAGTTACTTTGTCGAATTTTGTCCTGGTGCCCTTTATAGCATTCATCTTTCGTAATTGTTACGGCTTGTTCATTTCGCCTGGGATTTTCGCCTTCCGCGCCAATACACCCACCCATCTCGAGTATGTGGTTCGCTTGCATGCCATGGTCGTAGCGGGTGGTATCCCTCCACTATTTCGCTGTCCCGTTGTCGATTCTAAAGTCCACTGCTCTCTGGTCGGTCATGGTGTAGCGACCTTTCCAACATTGGTTGAACTGGCTCGAACCTGGTCCTCTATATGCCAGTGGATGGTTATTGCGCAGTCTTAGCTGCTCACCTTGGCTGAATGGTCTCTATTTGTGTGCCGCATGCCTTGCGTATCAGTTTCGCTTATATCGTAATTGGCAAGCCTCTGTTCTCTCTTCTGGCGTTGGTTTGCAATCCTCCGTGCTGCGCTGCTGGATTTTCGCACCCGCGATCCATTGCGAACCACGTACCGAGTGCATTCTTCGGATCTATACTAAATTGCAATTCCAAGGACGAAACCTTGGCACGTGACTACATGCTAGTTCGATTAACGAGTAGTACTTCGAGCAGTGCTTCCTCCCATGCCAACCTTGTGCAGTTCATGCACGTGTTCATAGACAAGTTAAACCCTCCTGTCATCTCACTGATCTGCTGGTGGTACTGTGAAGTGTGCCGTCTCTGGACGCACCATTTCGCCAGTGCTTCTCGGAACACTTTTGACTTAAACCACGCACACTGATCAGTGATAATGAAGTGCGGTAGTCCATACTTCGCCGGTAGGTTGCATTCCAACGCCTGTGCCATGGTACCGCCTGGCTGGTTTTTAATAAATATGGCTTCTGCACAACAAGTAAAAGGATCAATCAGCACAAGGATGTGAGTGGTACCTGATCGGCTTTGCGGCTTCGGTACAAAAACATCCAGTTCACAGCATTGTAGCGATTCGTTGACCTCAATCGATTACATTAGCAATCTGGATGCATCCATCTCCCGGCTAGTTTGACAGCCTGGGCACCACCGCAATATTCGTTCTAATGGTTAGCCAAAATACTTCTCACCGCAGCAAGTCAAAATCCTCTCAAACCTCATGTGTGCCCTACCATAGAGCATTTGCATCACATCTTACCGTTGGCTGAGTGGGATAAACGGCAGCTTCATTGCATTCGTTTTCACTAGTGGATTGCCGTTTACTGTGTGCACCCTGTCCCAGATCATGACAACTTTCTTCGCCTCCTCCGACGAGTTAGCCGACTTGGCGCTTATTTGTAAATGACTACCTAGTGATTTTACCAGTTGATCTTCCCTTTGTATTTCGAGTAGGCTATTATGCTCCACTGTGAATGTGCACAAGGATATCGCCGTGTCCAGCGTGATGTCGTCCAACGCTGGTCATGATAGTACGTCAGATAGCACGTTCTTCATCCCATCTATACACGCGATAGTTAAGACATATTCTGAGATTCGGTATGCCCATCGTACCAGAAGTCCTTTCGGATCTTTCGTTGTCATCAACCATGAGAGCGGTTTGTGATATGTCATCACGTGAACCTCATTCGCCAAGAGGTCTGTTCACCACCTTTTCATGGCCCAAACGATCGCAAGTCATTCTTTTTCCGTCGTGGAGTATTTATGCTTAGAACCCGTCAGCACTCCACCGATAGTTGGGACAGCACTGCACCGATTGCGCTATTGCTTGCATTGACTGCCACCATAAACTTTTTCCTCGGACTGGGTATCCGTAAGCACTGGGGATTCTAACATGCATGGTTTTAGGTGAGTCATGTTTCCTCTGCTACCGTTGTCTACATGAACGGCTAGACTTTGTGTAGCAGCTTCAATAATGGACTGATGCGCTCTGCAAAATGTGGGACACATTTCAAAGTGTATGTCACTACTAGTAAGAAGGAACGAAGCTGGTGTATGGACATGGGAATCGCAAAATCCTTGATGGTCTCCTCTTTCTCTGGAAGCGGCTGCATTTGCTCATTTCAAGTGATGTGATCCAAACACAACCTATTTCCGGACAATTTGAGACTTTTGACGACTAAGCTTCAAATCGGCTTCCTCTGGTCGTTGAAGTATGGCTGCAAACCTGGCACTTTGTTGGTGTTCTGTCTCAGGGAAGATAATGATGTCGTCTACATAGCTAACCGCACTTTGATGATTCTCCATTACCTTCAGCAGTAGACATCTGAATGTAGCAGAGGCGTTGCACAATCCAAACGGCATTCTCAACTTTCATACTGCTGCCCGTTCCCACTGAAAGTCGTTTCATGACGATCTTCTTCTGCGATGGGGAGCTGCTAGTATCCTGAGCGGAGATCAATCATGGAAATTCGTTTTCCGTCATGGAGATTGGAGAACATTTCCTCCATATGTGGCATCGGGAACGCATCCTTCTTCGTCACTCTGTTTAGTTCTCTGAAATCAATACAGGATCAGTACGTAACATCGGTCTTTTTCTTAGGAAACATCGGTGATAAATACGGGCTGTTCATTGGCCAGATGAGCCTTTTCGCCTTTATCCCGCCACTTGTTTCTATATCTCCGCTAGGGTGGTTTGTGTTAACATCCAAAAAATTGGACTGTACTCATCATCTGGGATTAATGCCATTCGATCTTCTACCCAGTTGCAGAAGCCGTATTCATCATTGGCGTCCAAGAACAAGTGCGGATATTAGGCAGCACATCCCGTATTTTGCGGTCTGGCGCTTCAACGCATGCACCGCATCAATAGCTTTAACAGTTTCGTTCTTCGCTTACTGTGTACGTCACAGCGTCGCGATTCAGGTTATCCAAATCACACTGAGGACACCGCGGGCCCCTCGTAAATCAGAAGGTAGATGTGGTTCACACCAGCACGACGAGTAAGACGGCGTATTGCCGGCTTCGTTATGCCTTGAATGTTGTCACGCAACACTTTGCGAGGTAGTTTCTCTTCTCCTTTCCCCATACCATTGCCACATTTACCGCAACTAGACATGTCGTGAAATGCGGACACAGACCACTACAGTGTGATATTGTCGGCATCACTGAGATGTGGTTGCACACCGGAATGACAAACGCTGTAGCTTCGCTGCCGGGCATGCCGCTTACCCGGAAAGATAGACTCACAAAAGGAGGGGTGATGCTGTGTTACCGAAGCGACCTACAATGCGACACCACGGAGAATTTAGCCACGCGCTTCCCTGCTTCTCTTTGGTGTCGCATACAGTTAAAAGGCATAGACAATTGCCTTACAAATAAACAAATAACGAAATAAATTTGTATATTTACCGACAAACGGTATACGGGCCCCCATAAATCTACATCAGAAAGGGACTGCCAACTTGTAGCTGCTTTAAGACACACACTAAAGGGAAGATATACTCACATCCTTAGCATGCGATAGTTCAACGTACATTGTTAAGCAACCACTACCACGATCGGAGAACAATACAGAGTCGATCTGCAGGAGCTCGCAAACAGTTTTCCGGTTAACAGTTGCGTCAATTTGTCCACTCAGTCCAGAAGAGGTAACATGCCATCTGTGCTAAATTTTGTGATTACCAACGAGGAAGGTATAGTGTTCCTCGCTGTGCACTACAGCGACCGGAGTTCTTTAAGGAGATATACTGTCTCCAGCTGCCTCATTACATGCCCCCTGATGAGGCCATGTTGCTGAAATATCATCACTCGTGTCTTGCCAGACTGGATCATTTGTTACCCTGTGACATCTGGTTTTCTAAGGAAGCATTTCAAATACTAGCTGGGTCATTGACGCGATTGTTTCGATGTAATGGCGTTCTAAAGCCGACATTTATTGACAATCTTACGTCCATTCCTACCATTACATGCAAAAAGCTTGTTTTAAAAATACTCGCCGATGCAAGTCACCTTTCCTAGTGCCCTACTTGACTGTGTGCCAGCTTCTTCAACCAGACAGATGGAATTTTGCTCACACAACTGCTTACAACTCATCGGTAATTTCATATTTGGTGCGTTTTGTGCGACCAAATCTCACGTGCTTAGAAGTTTACAAGCAAGTTTGAATTGTAACCATATTGTTTCTAAGCCATCTATTAACCTACCTGTGTATTTATTGTTTTATATTTATGTTTTCACAACAATGGTGCGTGCGTAACAGCGGATTATTCACCTTACTGGATGCATTTTCTTTCTTGAATTGAATTCAATATAACCCGTTCTGTCGAACTCCATCAGTTCTCTTAACAGAGAAAAAATAGGGTTAGAAAGTGCCTCTTGCAGACAATGGGAGCGGAGGCGATTAGGCTAGAGACAACCCGAGCTATTCAGGCAAAGAGTGCTTTCACAAATGCTCCCCTCCCACGGCCCAGACGAGCATCCATTCAGTGGCCACTGAGTATGGCTGCACTTTCCTGGCTAACTAAATGTGATTAAGCGCTGGTCAGAGCTCGGCGACCACACGGGCCCCGCTACCTGAGGCGATCGATTACTTCTCGGCCTAATTTACCAAACCGTTTCAGCCTAGCTCAACCGCTTTCACTATCCTATTGCTATCTAATTAAGCCCTGTACATGCAGTTACCTGATGTGGCTTTCCGCGAACAGATCGTCTCGCAACTTTGTCTTCTTAATAATTGCAGATTACAATTGGCTCTACCATGGCCAGCTGTCGCACAGACAGCTGCCGATGAACGACTCACACCCATTAAGACTATTTTGACACCTCCACTTTCTATACCATTTCCCGGCCAAATTGTCCTCTTGGGCAACAGAAATAATCTGAGGGGGCATTCCACATGAGTCTACTCACTTAATTTGTTCCGTGCGTAGGAGCTGAAGCGTCCCACCTGCACCCTTTTGACTTAGTATGTCAGAGGTCCAATTGGTTGAAGGCGACGGGCTATACACGCACACCTACACACCTGCACAAGTGACTGCCGTACGCGCGGAACAAATTAATTGAGTAGGCTCATGTTGAATGCCCCCTCAGATTATTTCTGTTGCCCAAGAGGACAATTTGGCCGGGAAATGGTATAGATACTCAATCCACCCTTTCCTCTCTTAACTACTTACATGTGTTGCATTTGGCCTGACGATGAATCACCGAAGGGGAGCTTGTTTGCTAGACCGTCTTTTCATGACTGAAACGGGGACTATTCACTGTTTGAAACAATTGTCATTGTTTGCTCTTTTATGACTGACTACCTACCGGCAGACTTTGTACATTTGATCCAGCCGTAATCCTTCGCGGGTCACACCCATCCATGTGGCGTATGCCGTCCGCTCGATAAGAAAGCAGATCCAAATTTTATCGGTCGATAAAAACTAACTTAAGTAGCTTGCCAAGCGCCAATGTGTATAACCCATCCC
The DNA here is from genome assembly GCA_944474145.2 of Dicrocoelium dendriticum. Lineage (NCBI taxonomy): Eukaryota > Metazoa > Platyhelminthes > Trematoda > Plagiorchiida > Dicrocoeliidae > Dicrocoelium > Dicrocoelium dendriticum. The sequence goes on from OX104061.1 coordinate 22,162,156, forward strand.
AGCAAATCCTTGTGGTGTGTGGTGGATTTTTACGCGTTTTTATAGATGGAACGGCCCACACGACATCCAACGACGTCGATATGCGCACAGTTGGCTTTGAATAACGCCCATTACTTGAGTGACATTAAATCCCAAGTTTCGCCGGTTACGTCATTGGTCCAATTAATTACAACGTATTTTCTCCAATTAGTGACTCGGTTCAGTGGGAACATGGAGAGGAATAACATAGTGAATCCCAACTTCTACGGTGACACGACGCTAACTTCAAACACAGGTAAAACATCCGGACAGGTTGAGGATAAAAATAGTTGGATTCCGTATTGCTCCCATGATTTTTCTGTCCAACAACTAACGAGGTTTGGACACTGGACTGAGACCCCAGAGAAAATAGCTGCAAACCAACGAGAACACGGCAGCAGTGAAATGACCATCTCGTTGTCGACACTACCCACCTACAATGATTCCCATCAAAACCCTTGGATGGGCAACTCGGCACTAGTGGATATTGAAGAATCAGAAAATTGGAAAAATGCGGACCCTTATGCACACTTGTTACCCACCGGAGTAAAGAGTGGGTTGCAGAAGGACTGTCACTCACTGTTTTGGTGCAACCATCCGGGTTGCAGTAGGATGTTTTGCAGCAGAACCAGCCTTCTCCGGCACCGCATGATCCACGACCCGAAGCTACCATTCCCATGTGAGTACCCACAATGCACCCGTCAGTTTCACTATCGATCGGAGCTGGCTCGTCATCAGCTAACTCACAGTCGGAAATCCCACTCTAGTCTGCGAAACACTTCACCCTTCAGTGATGTCACAAGTAAAACCGTACTTGAGGGTTTCACCAAAGGTCAATATGTCTGCGATCGTCAGGGCTGTGGTAAGCGCTTCAGCACCAGCGTAGTCCTCTCTCGCCATCGCCAAACGCACCAGAGTAGAAAGGAGCGCACCGCATTTGTGTGCTCGTACCCCGACTGTAACCGAACATTTTTACGACAGTACAACATGGAGGAGCACATGAATACTCACACGGGCGCACGGCCCCACAAATGTCGCTTCCCCGGTTGCAATAAGCGTTTTCGACAGCGGTCCGCTCTTTGTCATCACAAGACCGTGCATAGGGAGAGACCACGGCAGCTGCGCCCTCCAAAGAGCTATGAGCGCAAAAGTTGCACACGTGACGCGGCACGACACCAGGTAAACATGCAGCTGCGATCCACTTTACATGTCATTTGACCAACAGACCCTGGAACACAATATTTGTTACTTATGTAATATGCACAATTCTATTGATCATGCTTGGTCTTAAATTTCTTGACACGCTTAATTAAGCACCTAGGTTGGTTCATGCTGCTGTTGGGGGCATGAAAGATTGGATTATTCGTAATGTGTGCATTCTGTTGTCCCATGTTAGTGTGATTCACTAGTCTGAGCACACCCAGCACAACACTTTACATTAAGATAGTGAAGAATTCCTGTTTCAGTTATCAAAAGATCGTCCGGCGTACAAGCGCGTTTTCAATGCTTCATCCTACGACCAAATACGATACATCGATATGGTTAAGATATGCAAATAAGGATTGAGTAACTAAAAAGTAAAGGTGTCGGAATGGCCATAGTGATGTGATTTGTTCACGCAACCGCAAACCCAAAACATTGGCGATCGCGTTGTTGAGAAGAATCGCGGTTGCCTACGCCAGGGATGTGTGTTTGGAATAGACACACCGCCCGCGGCAGATCGGGCGAAAGAATCTAGTGATACCGACGAGATAATTCGTTTGAACTGCGTGCGACGTACCAGAAAGTGAAGCTGAGCACACCCATTGTTTGTGTTACTTTGAAACCCCCGTCAGATAGTGCCATGTAAACGTATGGCTGCATCGTCTACACATTTTATGAGTGCCGACAATGTGGGGGGAAGGAATAAGGTAAGTGTGGTAGGCGTTCGACGGTTGGCACACACGAAGACAAAAACACGCCGGCGGCATTCCAGCAGACTACACTTTATGCCTAGATTTAGCTGACGACCTGTGTGGCTTCATGACACTGTTTCGGAAGATGACGAGAATGTGATTTTGCATCCCCAGGATCTAACGAGTCATTAGTAAATTGCCACATAGACACCGATACAGTCCTCTCTAAACCAGTGATTTCAGCATTAGTTGGTAATGAAGATAGAAGAAGTGCTTTACATTCTTAGACACCATTTGTTGTGAAATCGCGGGTGCGGCAACAGCATGCTTTTACCACTGCTGCCGGAGGTGGGTGACGCATACTGAATGGGGCTTAATATAGCCGTTAAATATATGCGCCATCAGCGGCCTCACATTCTCAGGGTATTGGAAGCAGTTGTCATCGATCGAGAGCGGGCACTGATTTGTGTGAAGCAACAGCTGACTGTGTATCATAATCTAGGATGGCACCGTGAGGCTTGACAATTGGCCAACTTTTGGCTACCTGTTTATCTCATATGACTGCGTTTTATATACCTATGCCTTTACGTGAGTCGTGACTGACAAGCTTACACGAAATGAATGAATCATCTCACGGTTTATGTCCTGCTTTCTGTTTTAAAGTATAGAGGGCATTTCTTATTTCAAATAGCTGGGAGAAGACGAGGGGTCGAGCTACTCAAACGCCCTCCGCAGTAGGCAAAGCTGCTGTCTGGAAGCTTCGATACTTTATAGACTTAATGTTAACGGCGAAGGTAGTTTTGCACTTTGACAATTTCGGTAACTAGGCGTTACTCAACTGCTCCCACGTAAGTTATGACTCAAAATTTTAATCCTTTGAGTCCTGAATAAATTTACCTGTAGCTCGACATGAACCATAAATTTTATTCCACACGCTGTACAGCAAAGTATCGCAAATCTGGCTATCACTTACTTGTTGACAGAAGGCTATTGTACGTATCCTTACGAGTACTGGCAGGAATAACGCTTGCGCTGAAGCAATATTACAATTTAAACAATGTGGTACTTATAAGTACCGCCAGGACACAGAGGGTTAATACAATCAAGGAAGTTCCTCAATTCGGGGTGCTCTTAGGTTTTGCAGCCTTTTTCTGAGTGAAGGCGGCTGGGCAACGTGGTTGTGCGCAAAGTGAATCCGTCCATGTTGCTCAGGAGCACTGAAATTCAGACCATTTCTTGAAAAATTTGCATAGTAGATGAGCTCCTGAGATCATCACTCCCAAACAACTATCCAATGCATTGGTGACATTAGCTAAGCTAGTGAAGGCGAGATTTCCTTTGGTTCAATTGGACTAGTCCACCACAGTTTTTCGTCGGGTGCCCTTGCAGCAGGAAATGTGATCGCATCGGTCCAGTCGCGTGAAATCAGAAACATTGGCTACTCTCAAACAGCAGCACTTATTAGCTCATAGCTTCACTGAGACTGTTGTGCACGAATTCCGGCATGAATTTGAACAACCAGATAAGTTAATACGATCTCCAGAAAGCCGCTTAGCCGATCAGAGTTTCCTGTGTTTCCATACCGCGACCGTGACCCTTGGATGTGAGACATACGTAGGATTCGAAGGTGAACCATCCAGCTTATAATAATGGTAAACACCTAATCCTTGATATCGTTTCGTTAAACCGGTTCATGGGCATCAAGCTGCTTACTGAGTTTTAAGCAACAATCGATTGTTGTGATTGCGTTAAGTGGATTCAAATATAATTTTCTGACTATATTCAATTCAATTCAAGTCAATACATGCTTCACGTACCAGGATGGGTGTATTTACAATACTTTCCAGTAATAAGTGGGGATGAAATGAAATGACATCTTCCAAAATGCAAAATTTTATAACGGAATAAAGGAAAGAGAAAAAAGCGCACTGATATTACTGGAGTAAAAAGAACCGCGTACTTGAGCGCTGAGCGCAAACTGATAAACAGGGTCGTCGGGCTTTTTCCAGTCAACAAAGTAGAGTTTTGCCGCGACCTTTCCTCAAAATTGGTTTTAAATGGACTAGCATTTCGTGTTCAAAAGGAACAAATCGCAAATGGTGCACGATATTTTGGTTTAGTATTCAAAAGATAGAGAGCAAGACGGTCTTGGTGACTTTGGAAGTACTTTGGACAGAATGTCAAATATTTCTACGAAACTTTTACATCCGCAGAAGCTAAAGTAAAAATGACGTTTATTGTAAGGGCCATGGCCGATTTAGCTAATTCTTCTCATTATGCCGGTAATCAGAATGACCACTGTTCACTTCGGAACAAAGCGCAGAGAAAACTAACGTTATCTGTCCCAGTCTAAACGGGCGACGGTTATCCAAAACCACAGTAACAACCGTTGTGGCAAAGACCACTGGATTCGGTAAGCCCAAGCGGGTTTACTAAAAGCGTTTAGGGTTCGAGTCACAATTCGGGCTGCGTTTCAAGTAGATTTGTCACACCTCGACTCATATACACGGCCAACAGAATCCACTCAAGTGTTTAGTCTCGGAATTTGTGGCAGCACGTAATACGCCCGAGTCCGTTTGAATTTGGACCTGAAGAATCTAGCTAGAATGTGAGATTGGTCAAGGGATTAACAACAATAACAAATGTACTTGTACAATAAATTACCGTACACATATTTTTGGTTATAAGAATAATATTAATTTTAATTGCCGATGAATGATCTACACAGTCGAAATTTGGATATGGTAACTGTCACTTGAACGGCCTAAAGGAGAAGGTACCTGGCCATGGAAGTCCCCGTCTGCAGGAAGCAGTAGTAGTAGGTTTTTATTAATAAAACAAAATATGATCACCAGAGTCTTGATTTAATATTTGTTTTTCCATTCATGAATTTTGTTCATATATACTATAATTTACGGGCGAGCTGACCTGATTTAACGCACAATAAACAGCTACCCAAATCTAGCGAAGAGACGAATCTAGTTCTAATCCAACCCCTTGTAAAAAGCGCTAATGACGAGTGATCAGGCTATTAACTGTTCCATACTAAACATGTATCCTTTGTCCCACCTCCAGTTACTATGGAAATTATTTACCCGACTTAAAGAGACGATGCCGATCGGCTTAATGACTCACTTTCCTCCCCCACCTCTATAGAGAACAACTTCTGCTATTCTATACGGAAACTACGTGTCGATACTGGTCTGCAGATCAACGTTGTCGGAGAAATCGACAATTTTCGAAATGGCTGCGTTAAGCTTCATCATGTATTTGTGGCAGAGACTGCAGCTAATAAGTCAAACCGCTAAAGGTGTCTCCTTTTTATTTTCTACATTCAAAGCGTAAATATGTATCATCCAAAACATCGAATTGAAATACAATGTAACTCTAAAGTAACTTCATGTTAAGCAAGTGAAGTATGTAACCCACCAAAAGTGACCCACCATGCTGATAAAAACATTGCCATTACACTGTACGCCTACATAGGTACCCGGGAAAAGTAAAAATGAGCTTTTCTGAATTGTCTTCGACGACTAAGAAAATATTCTTGTAACAGGATCACCAATCATTATTGATTTTTGAATATGATTACAAAATAATCTTCTCTTTAGACCAAAATGGCTTTATTTCTCTTAGCGAAATATTTTCTTGTCATGTGCTAATGAAGCTATTAATTTCCTTACAATGCAGCCGTTATTATGAAACGAAGCAAAAGCAGGAAATGTCTGTTATTATTGAAGAAGACATGCTCTCTGATGCACCATCTGTTCATTCTGATGGGAAGTATGATGACGACGACTTCTCGGACTCGAACTTGAAACCGACAGTGATACATATTTCAAGAGCAATAAAGTGAAAAAGATGCAAAAGATGGTAGATTGACATCAAGGTTAAAGTGTTCTGTAGTAGCTCACACAGCACTTTCACAGTAAGGAGCACAGGTTAGATTGTGACAATATTTTAAAAGTCCAACCCAGTGCAGTATATGAAAGAGAAAAAGATACACGATTGCAGAGTAGTAAACCCGTCACGAACAACGTGCTTACATTTACAATTGGCAAAATCCTGAAACGAGGTGATTAAGACTTGGCAGCAATTGTTACCGTGTTCAGTGTGATGCAATGGAAAGACAAGCGTTGTGCTCGAGTTTTTTCTCATTAATAGCTGCAAGACAAAACAGGTTGGGACAGCAGAAATAGCTGAATGGCAAATGAATGTACCTTGCCCTAAAGCTTAATTAAATTGAAACAGAAGCATGAATTGTATTGGCACTTTTGACCAGATTTCGATACATAAGAACTTTAAAACAGCTAGTTCCTTTTAGCAAGTTGAACAATGCGGTAAACAAATGAAAACTGGTAGCTACATGCATTTTGTATTGTCTCGTCAGTACCATTAACAATAAACGCTATGCAACTATATAAATAACTATGGGTGTGACCAAGCAAGGCTGAGTTGCCATTTGAGCGGCGGAATTTCGACCCCTATCTTCATGGCAGTCTTATGCTCAAATAATTGTTTTTACACACTGGGCTGACTTCATCCAAATTTTGCCGTAGCCTTGGCGAAACGGAAGAAGCGCGGATTAGGGTGACGTAACCCGATTGTGAACGCTGATCGAAGCTGTACCCCGTGACGCGTTACCATTAGGTGTCTACCACTTGATGAAGTTGGCGGCTTGCGCGAGCACGACTATTCAGGGGGGCAGCAAGGTTGGTAAATTTCACACTGAATCCACCTCGGTACGAATTCCTTTATTCGGTAACAAAGACCGATCAGTTCTCTCTATATAACTGGATCCGCTGTCACACGAATTGGTATACGCAGGGTGAATTGGCCCCGATCGGCTGAGCTTCCTTCATCGAAGGAATAGGCAAATTACGATTTCGGTTAATGACCACAACTTCAGCAGCATGGTAACAGCTGCGTAGAAAAATTAAACTGTTAGTGGTCTTCAGTGTAGGAAGTCACTCTTGAAAGGCAACTCCATATAGATCATTTTCTTAGCTGCTAGATGCACTAAGTCCTTTGTGCCTCGCTTTTGACTGTGTTTCTCTTGGAATCTGCGAGGATAACCATTCCCCCTGAACGTAGTTGTAAGTAACTCTAGCTGAACGGCAAGCCAATCCGCCGAGCAAATTCGTCTAGCGCGACTAACTAAAGTTTTCACAAGTGTCCGTTTGTATCACACTAGTATGAAGCTGGTGAAATGCAGGTATTGACCTGACCATGTAGATTTTCTGCAGACGGACCTCTTAATTTGTCCGTCATCTCTGCGACTGCTAGGGATGTTCGATAAGGGTAGACAGTTCTTCTGATCGACCTCACATGTGACCCGAAAACTAGCATGTGCGTTGTTAAGCTGCTCTACCAACGGCAATATCTACGGCTTCGATGAACAAAAGGCCAGTATGTCATATACATATCACTTCTAGTATGCCAGCCTGGCTATCTCTGGGATAAGCCTCTTTCTACCATCAACCTAGAGAAATCGGCGTGTACATGGCCTTATGGGTTATCCATTGACATTCCATCGGTTCGACTGTATGACATATACTGGAAGTGGAAGCCAACATTTTCAGTACACAACAGCAGTAGTTCTTTTAGAAAAGTGACTGAAATTGATAATGAATGGGCAGATTGCTCAGCTAGTTCGCAAATACAATCGACTGTCTATTGTAGTGAAACGTTAGTGAACAGCGATTCCACATCCAATGAACACATAAATTTATCGGACAGGTTGATGTTATCCAAGTCATTGATAAGTTGAAATGGATCCTTAAGACTATAGGGGCTGACTAGTTGTCGCAGCAGTAAAAGGATCTTCACTAACTAGGTAGCTAATTTGTGCTGCGGCGCATTCATCATTGACAGAATCGGTCTAAGTGGCATTCCGCTCTCTTGCATGTTCGGTGACCGATATAGCTGTGGAGTAGAGCTGCCAGTTAGCTTCAACTGGTAATAGATGTCGGTTTCAAACACATGATGAAGAAGAAGCATTACAAGGTGGGCAGTTTTGCTGGCTTCCATGTCGGCTACGTTTCCAACCATAAGTCTTTCAACCTTTCGCATGCAGAAAGAGTAAAAATTAGCGCAATAAGATCTTTTGCTATTTTGTTGATGCAAGTGTTCGCAATTCTGTTGTTATTCATAAATAGCTAAGCTAAGGTATCAGATGAAAATTGGGTGTTACCCGTCCAAATGATGTACACCGACTTGTTCCGACATCGCTTGATCACATTAGGTGGAGACAGCAGGCCTCACTAATGCTACCTAAAATGTGTATGCAAGATTTTTGAAAAGCAATTTCAAGCGTTGTTGACTGCTATGTCAATGTAAAAGTCAGTAAGGGAATATCAACTGTTGCAATACGGATTTAGAAAGAGTCCCATGTGTCAGTAAGAATTCGTTTTCAGAGTTAAACACATCAACCAGAAAGGTTTATGAGAAAAAGGTGCGTACGGAGGCGGCCGACGAGATCCTGGGTGATCAGTGTTGTATCTGAACCGTTGTCGAGAAGTGCATAGGTTTCTATCGACCCGAACGGACCGAACACAGTCACCGGAATCACCCCAAGAGCGACACAACGCGAGCCCGCGTCTGTGACTCCGCAGCGAGCCTGATCTGTGGATACTGCGTGAGTTAACTTGGGGACTTCGCCACCATGGAGCAGGCTGTGATGACGAGATTGGCAACCAGCGGCATTGCAGGCTCGGCGAATGCCACAGTTTTTGGCGATATGGCCCGGTCTTAAGCAACCGAAACAGAGGTTCTTGGTTTTTAACATTTCCCATCGTTGCGATATGTCCAGTTCTCTAAATATTCCACACTCCACGGCCAAGTGGTTGTCCGAACAAACCGGGCAGGAGTGGGTGAGGCGGGCAGGCGACTTAGTTCTCTGACCAGCGTAATGGCTACTTATCGCCATATACTCTTTCCTTGGAGGAGCTCTCGTAACAGTCGTTTCAACACCACGGGGTGATCGATCGGCTAACTGTCCGAACCGGCTGCGAGCTATGCGTGCCCGCGATGAAACAAATGTGGTTAAGTTCAGAAAACTGGGCTCATGACCACTAAGCGTTAGCTGACCGACGATTTCGGCCCATTTTGTACTGCAGGGGCTTCGGTAGGGCACGGACTATCTCTTCTAGGGTGGTGGAGGAGTCTAAATCTGCCTCATAGTTCATTTGTTTCAATGTGATGTGGCAGTTCTCCATCTTAATGGCCAATTCCGACAGGGCATCTGCGTTGTTGGGAATGGACTTCGCGCCTTGAAGTAGGCCTTCTATCGATGCCCTAGCAATGTAGTGTGCTTGCCCGAAGAGGTCTCGAAGGATACGTCGAGCTCTTTCATAACCTTGACCGGGCGGCAGCATTACGCAGTTGCCAATAGCCAGTCTAGCTCGTCCCTTACGGTAATGAATGAGGTAGAGCAGACGTCTTCCGTCATTTACCACCTTGCTCTCCACATAGAACTCAAACTGTTTGACGAACCTCCAGTAGTCAGCTGGGTGCCCATCGAAATAAGCCAGCTCTACTTTGGGGAGACCAGCTTCCACAATAAGTAGGACGAGAGCGGACGCTATAGCGTTTCCTAACGTGGCAGTGGGTGGGTCAATCGGCAAATCGTCATAACAACCGGCGGATGGTTGATTCGCAGCCACCGCAGCACATTCCGTGACAAACTCGTCAACTCTGTTTGACGAATAAATAGGGAGTGCGGGCAGGTCTACATCGCCTTGTTCGTCTTCCAGCAAGGCGCTACGCTGGGCGAATTCGACCTCCTGTCTAGCCTTCAACAGTCTATGCTGTTTGCTAAGTTCTTGCTCCTTAGTTTCTAGTTCTAGCTCCTCCTTGAGCTGCTTTTCTTTCAACTCAGCAAGCAGGAGCTGTGAGCGCATATTGCTAACTGAATTTCTAGAGCTAACCCGAGAGCCAGAGTGAGAGACAGCATCAAGAGGGACTTGCCTTGACTTGGATGAGTCCTTTGACCCGGTGGATGCGCGGGTGACTGGCATTGCGAAGAGGAACCAATTTGGCACTTCCAGATACGAGTACCACCAAACCGAGGGATCCAATTAAGCAATCCGTCGAAGCGAGAACCAATTGAATACTGTAAAATCCACCGTGAACGTTGAATAACGCGTAGCCAAAGATTCCGAAATCAAAACAAGTTGGATCACAAATACTACGGTACTATTAAAATATATACAGTTGATAATTGGGACATACTTCAATTGTTCAGTATCCCGGTATATGCAAGTTGACAACACGGTGTCAGTAAACAATAGGGAACGATAGCGAACGAGTTGTCTACGCCGGACAATCCAAGGTAAGTCACCGCACCTGAGTGCTACGAGTATTTAGGCTAATGGTGTTGACCAATCAAGGGATAGTCCAATCACAGGGTGAGAGTTTAATGGCACGCATAAACATGGTGTTTGGACAAGCGACCAGTGAATGGGGGAGCGGGTGCGATCCATGCTCCGGGCTGAACGTGTCCTGTTCGGCGAAGAGTAGGGTTGGAGATTCAAGGTCGTCGGTAGACGCACACACACGGAACCAGTGCCGGAATTAGCATGCACACACTGACACACATGAAACGCTGGTCGATATCCATCAGCGACCGGCTAAGGTCTGTAGACTAGACCACGAAGCGAAGAGTAGAAGAATTTCATGGGTAAATCAGCGCGTTACAAGTAACTTCTGTGGGCATGAAAGTGATAGGTTTAGATAATACACCGAAAGTGTGTGGCACCCGCTTGGACAGACACTACATCTAACAGCCTGGTTACCGTGGCCTCGGCGAGTAAAATAAGGTGTAAGTCAGATCCCGAGACATACTTTGCGACTTACCGGTAGAGGAAAGAAGCAAGCCAGCATTAGGGGAAAAGGAAAGGTAGATGGAATAAATCAAACGAGCGTTCAACTTAGACGTATACCAATAATCCGATGTAGTAGCGTTTCATTTTCGGGAAAGCAGATTTTGTAGTGAACATGAACTGACTTTTGCAGGACTTCACACCATTTTATTTTATAGTGGTTTGCAACTTTCGATAGTTCACTTGTGCTACTAACTTCTGTTTCCTAGTTGAATTTAGACCTCGTCACGACAGCTTCCATATCAGGTAATCTTCTACATGTCCGTAAAACCGCTATACTGGATTTTCCAACTTTGGCATCAGCTGTGCGCATCCATCTGAGTCTGCAGGATCCAAACCCATGTTTACCAGTGTCTTGAACCGCCAGTCACCAGCTCATGCCACAAAGACCACGGAGGACAGCTTAGGGACGTCATGAGTTGCGATGTTTCATAATTATCACGTCTTTTGCGTGTCACCGCTACAGAGTAATAACCAAGGCGCACCCAACAGCTTTCATTAAACCTTGGGATTGAGAACAGTAACAGCAATGCTGGTGAAAGGAAGCTAAGTGTTTGCGTAGTTTACGACTATTATGGAAGCAGCTGAACGACTGTCGCTTCCTACCGTGACCATGTAATAAGTATCATATTTGATGCAACTGGACGGCTGCAGCTAATCAACGCAATCTGAATAACTACTGCTTGCTCTACTGAGTCCAATTGTATGAACTTCATTAAAATATTACTTAAATCCAAGTAGTGTAGATAGCGATATTGTGAAGCCCTACGGTGTCGTTCAGTGCTGCGCCGGTGATCATTACTATTAACGGCGAAACCTACTCGATAGGTTACACAGCTACGATTAGCAAAGGAAGTTCCCATTCTGCTGGTTGGTCAACAAAATACGATCGATGGACACCCCATGGGACAGACAGTATGAAGACACCGAAATTCGCGTACGCCCACACTTTGGCATTCGCCGTTAGCAGGAATAAGCTCGCTCACTGGTAAAGCAGCGCGAGCAATCGACCGGATAGAATGGAACACCAGGGCGCGCAACAGGCGTTCACCTAGCCAAAACTAATGCTACCGTGTGTCCCTATTACTTTTGCTCCCGTTGTACACAGTGGAATAGACGAGTTCGTATCACAAAAATAAACACGTCTAAATGAGAGCGCCCAGTACACCTAATGTGTGTTATACATGGTACAACCCTTTAGAGTCTCGTCAATTTGACCTATATTCATCATAAGAAGCTGTCAGTAGTTCAATATCTAGGAATACAAGCCGATACAATACCGATTTGTCTTTTAAAACCTACGAAATCTATGAAATCCCAGTCGGTCCCAAGTTTATTCCAATATATTGTAGCCCTCAACAGAATGGCATACTAACTGTTATCGACTGTCTGTGGATGGATGGGCCTAGTGCACTTCATCGGCTAGTAACAGAACCTAATTGTCAGTTCACAGAGAGGCATCGGTTACTGTTGGGTAGTGATCTGCGATTAATTTATCCGTAAGGCAGGAACATCACTGGAATAGATTTGGAATAAAATAAATGCCAGTAACCCCGTACAAAAATAGCTCAGCAAAATGAATACGTACATTATCAGCCAATATTTGATTTCTCGTGGATGGACGATTTATGATTTTAGACGTTAAACATACTGTGCGGATTGCAAAGACAGCCAAGTCGACTCCCCAAATTGTAGTATATGGAAATTGGTAGGTCTCACTGCTAATTTTGACACTGCGACTAATGAGTGAAGTTGACTTAAACTGATACAAATACTTGCTATATTCGTCCTGGGTCGCAACCCTCGTTGGATTGAACACAGGGTCACCAAGCATAAAACACCAATTCTACTCGTTGTAACCGTTGTGCTCTGACAAATTTTAAAGCACTGGCTCTTTCCTTAACACGTTCTGGAGATAGCGGATATAGATAGCTTCAGCAATAGAAAAGAGACGTTAACAAAAAGAGCATGAGAATTGCTCAGAAACTGATTATATGAACGCGTAATCGGTTTAAGAGCATACGTAACCGTACTGAGGGAAGTAGACATGATGAGGCTTTTAGAAGTCCTTGATTCAACTCTGTCAAACCGCATCGAAATGTGTTCGCGGATTCAGTGCATAGTCGCCTCATAGTACGTCCCAAGTAACTTGAACAACCAGGGCACAGGTAATGATAAACAGGCGTTGATCGACTTAACGTAGGTGTTATTGGGACCCGAAGTCCCTATATTGAACATAAGGCAGTGAGACTCGATTCAGACAAGTGCACATGTTTCGATCAGCCTTCCAACTCGTGAGACATTCACATTTCGATTGGCCTTTATACCTCAGAAAACCTTACTGCTTCCGGTGAACCTTAAACCATAAAACATTCAGTTTTCCAGTCCAACCTCCGCATCTATCAACCTTCACTTTTCAGCATATTTCGTTAGCATGTTTAGCATTGTAGTAATTCAGTTGGTTCCAAGGTTTGATTACGCAAATCATCGGCGTCATCGAGGCATAAAAGAAACGCTGGACTACGCTGTAATCGCCTTGAGCCTGGACGGTAAAAGTGCCTACGCGAAAGGCCTGTCTTTTGTCTTGTTCTCTGGGGTTTGGCTAGCTGCGTGTGAAATTGCGTTCGGTATGGGAGCCCGTTCAACTCGCGCGTAGTAACTGTTGCGCCTAAGTTTTACGAAGCGTACAACTTCGAATTTCATCGGTTACTTTGTCGTGCGTGAAATAGTTCCAAGCCTCATTCGTTCGGCTGACTAGGAGAGATGATACCAGATCGTCAGAGCGTGGCGTAACCAAGAGGCATTTATAACAAAATGGCAACGGAGTTAGGATCAGTGATTTCAAGTCGCTGTTTCAACAACAGCTCAATTTGATGTCTGCCTTCACAGAAAAACTTTCCAGTTCTTCCATTCAGTCAGGTTCCGTTGGAAACTCTCACTCGGTTGACAATGTCGCTGGCAGTATGTCGCAGTTCCTGTACGATCCTGCGCTCATGTCACCTTCGATTCTTGGTATAAGCTATACGAGGACCTATTCAGTGTTGACCTGGCTTGTCAGCATGACGCGTGGAAGGTCCGGCTGCTTCTGCGCAAACTGGACACAGTCGAGCACCTACGGTATACAAACTTCATCTTGCCAAAGAATCCCCGCGACCCTACCTTTGTTGAGACGGTCCGCAGGTTGTCGCAGATTTTTGCCAAACAGTTCTCGCTGTTCAACACCTAGTTCCAATGTCTGCAGCTGGCCAAGCACAATGCCGATGATTTCAGCACGTATGCGGAAATCGTAAGTCGGGAATGCGAATGATTCTAACTTAGCTCCTTCAGAGAAGACCAGTTCAAGTGCCTGGTTTTCATTTCTTACCTCTAATCCACCCACGATGCCGACATCAGAACGCGCCTTCTGTCCAAGTTACAAAAAAGTCAACACGATCACACTGCAGAACATGGTCGAGGAGTGTCAAATGCTGATCAGTCTGAAACATGGCTTCGTGATGATCCGAAGTTCTTCCGCACCTGGTTTGGACTAGACAGTCACAGCACCAATACCGCCATTTTCTGGGCAGCCTACCCAACCCGACATAGCGAAGTCCCCACCCTATCCGTGCCGATTCTGCAGTGCTTGGCACTTCCACCGAGACTGTAACTTTCACCAGCACCGATGCCAGCCTTGTGACACGGAGGAGTACCGTGATGGCTACTGCTGTTCTACGATGCACAAGGGGTCAAAACTGGTCTGGCCCCCACCCACTGTCAAACGAAGAGGTCACGATCCAGACCTACGCACAAAACTGGCTGGGTTGGCAGCTCCATGAGCTTGCTCGCCACCTTCCAAGTCAACGCTGACCGCAGGAAGTTCCTCGACGCTCTACTAAATGGGCACCCTGTTCGATGGCAGTTGGACACTGTTTCGGACATCACGATCATCTCCAAGAAACTCTGGCGATCCCTTAGCAAATCACCACTCGACTCAACCTCTCAATCCGCCATCAGCGCCTGTGGTGGCCGCCTGCAGCTAACTATGCAGCTGCAGTACTCCGTCTCCTTTCCAAGCGTCACACTCTACGGGATCTGCTACGTCACCAAGGCGAAGCTCAACCTGCCTGGCCTCATTGGCTCGATCATCTTGGCTTAGCCGATCTACCACTTCGGGCCATATGCAACGCCGTACAATGTCCAGCAGTACCAATGGACCGAACCGACGAGATCACCAGACAGTTCGCTCAACTGTTCTAGGATGGTCCTGGCCTCAGTACCCGCACTCGTGCCGTATTATAGCTCGCTCCCGGAGCTCAACCGGTATTCCGTCCAAAAAGGCCGGTCCCCTACGCAGCCTTACCATTGGTCGATGCTAAACTCAAACGATTAGAAGATATGGGTGTCCTGGTACCTTGTCCTATTCTGCCTGGGCAACCCCGATCGTCGTGGCCAAGAAACTGAATGGATACCTGCGTATCTGTGCTGATTTCTTCACTGGTTTCAATACTGCGCTGGACCCAAACTGCCACCCACTGTCATCTCCAGCCGACTTGTTCACGACGCTCAATCGTGTCACATACTTCGCCAAGATCGATCTAGCAGGTGCCTACCTACAGATCGAATTTTCTCCTGAGTCGTAACCGTTTCTAAACATCAACACACACCGCGATCTCCTCCAGTACACCAGACTGCTGTTTGGTGTCAAGACCGCCCCAGCCATTTCCCAACAAACGATGGACGCCATGATCTTTAGCATCCCGGGTATGGCCGCGTACTTGGATGATCTCCTCGTTATTTGTCGCACCCCTAGAAGAATTGCAAGAATGTCGGGTCTCTGTCTTTGAACGGATCCCGGAGTATGGCTTGCGCCTGATGGCTGCGAAATATCAATTCTTCCTACGGATAATCAAGTATCTCGGCTTTGTATTCGATGTTAACGGCCGCCATTCTGACCCCGAAAACGTCCGAGCCATTCGACCGATGCAGTCCCTCAAAGATGTGCCACAACTGCGGTCCTCCCTTTGCCTCCTTATCTATTACAGTTCTTCCTTACCACCGTTACGCGATGTACGGGCTCCGCACAATCGACTGTTGCAAAAGGACGTTCCTTGGCACTGGGCTTCCAAATGCGAGAAGGCCTTCGTTTGTCTGAAATCCATGCTGAGTTCTGACCTACTGATGACCCATTACGACCTAAGCTTTCCTAGTTTGCTCGCTGCTGACACCTCTGCCTACAGGATCAGAGCAGTTCTCTCCCATCTCCACCCAAATGGTTCCGAAAAAGCGGTTATGCACGTCTCACCTACTCTGACACCTGCAGATATGAACTACGGTCAGATTGAGAAGCGCTGGCCATTGTGTTTGCCGTTACCAAGTTCCACAAGAAGCCGTGTGGCCGACAGTTAACGCTTCTACTGATCGTAAGCCACTACTTCCAATCTTCGGTTCAAAGAAGGGAATTCCTGCGTATTCGGCTAGTCGACTTCAGCGTTGGGCTATCATCCTTCTTGGTTACGACTTCGAAATCCGCTACTGTCGTACTCAGGATTTCGGTCAAGCTGACGAACCCTCTCCTCTCACTTCCAAACCTGCTGCAAACAAAGACACGGTGATCGCCGCTCCTACCGTCGAGGACGACGTTCGTTATCAACTCTCGAACGTTATCCGACGTCTCCCCATTGCTGTCACCTAAATACGTCGCGTAGGTGCTCTAGACCCTGCCCTGCAGAAAGCCGCCACTTACGTTCAGATGTGTTGGCCAAACACTGTCTTTTTTGGGGCGAAATGAAACAACTTTATTAACGCCATGACTCCTTTTCCGTAGTCGATTCCCTCCTCATGACTGCGGACTGAGTTGTCGTTCCTTCATGCCTCCGGCAAGCTGTACTCTGCCAACTACATTCTGCTCATCCCAGTATGACCCGAATGAAGGAAATCACCCGCAGTTATGTGTACTGGCCTATCATTGACAAGGATGTTGAATATTTGGTTCGCCGCTGCTCAAGATGCCAACAAGCATCCAAGATGCAACCACACCAACCACCAGTTCCTTGACGATAACCAGAAATACTGTGATCTAGAGTGAACATCGACTATGAAGCTATGAGCCTTTATTCTCAAGGCCACGGCGTGATTGCCGTGTTCCTTCGTTCGAGCTTTTCTCTTAAGTTTTGTGAGGCGACTGTGTTTGGATAACTTGGAACTAGCAATTTGAATTTTGTCATTTTCTGATTTGTTTCAAAGGGTCCATAAAGTCCCAACACCTACAGAATTTTCCTTGTGCCTTTGCTCCTCGGACGGTTTTTCATAAGCTGTGATATTTTCTTTGGAAAAGTTCCGTGTGATAGCAGCGTTTGAATAGCGATGAATTGAAAATCTTACTGTCACTCTTTCTTGTAATCCAAAGAGGCTCGGAAGTTCCAATATCATTGTAATCCACCATCTGCCGGTTTCTCACTGATTGTCGTTCGACGGCGTGCAAGCTTCTTTTCCCGAAAGCGATTAATCAGTACCGAACGAACTCGGAGTAAGCGATATACGGATTCTTCACTTGGGTCTCGGTCATACGGATCGATAGTCCCTTTCGGATTCTCTGCTCTTTTGTTGCTGCTGTTGGAGAACTTTTACACTTAACGTCGCCGCTGTCCTCCCGGAGTACTGCTGATTCTACATCACCTCTGGCCAGTTATTTGCTGTGTGAATTTCAGCCTGTATTTTTGGGGAGCCTAAATCCGTTCGAAGGAATCACGTCCGGTAAGGTCCGATAGAGTCCTTCAATTTTTGTCTCTACAAACCGGTTCGCATTTTACGTTTCCTTGACCTCTTGCCTTCATTGCCTCTGGTGATGGCTAAAGAAGTCTGTCCTCTGGTCTATGACCATCTGACTCGGAGACACGATGTGGCAAATTAAGATGCCTAGAACCAGTGACCAGATCCACTGGTGGAATGAACTGTGACATCTGTTATCGCTGGTTTCAAGAAAGGCGCACTGGTCTGAGTACAGAAGAGTATAATGTGACGACTAATAGCGAGTGGGATTTTTAGTTGTCCCACTTTTGCAAACACGGAACTCTATGTGGTTCGCTTTTGGATGCAAGATTTTCGGCACTTATTTTCAGCTTAGAAAGCATAGAAAATCTGCGTTCTATAGTGCCTGACCTGGGCCGGAAAGTAAGAGGATTGCAGCTAGCCTTGAAAACGTATGGGTGCTTGGCCTGCGGAATGTCGAGGGTTTGTGCGATTCTTCGGACTCGAGCAGCTGGAAGGTCTTACCGACTCCGGTGCGCGCGTCTTTAGTTAATGGCGACCCGTCAGACGGTGTCTTCAACTCAGCACCTAACGCGAAAAAGTTACAGGCCGTCACAAAGAAGCGAAGGAAGACTAAGAAGGCAGTAACCTATTTTAAGGTAGAAGCGAACGGGACTGCAGCGTGGATGGCAAGTCTCCTGAGCACAAAGCCACCGGAAAAGTGTCCCACCGCCGTTCCGCTAGCTCCACCAGCTCCGTTTATCTCCACCAATGGGTCTAAAACGGTAGGGGATAAGTTGTACATGTCCCTACCCATTGGTTCTTTGACACTTGGTGTAAATGCCCCACGTCTGCGAGACATGTACACCGATAGTAGCGTGATCTTTAAAAATGTCATTGAGTTCGCTGCCGCATCTCCTAAAGAAAGGATGTCACGTGATCTCGAATGGTTTAAAATTCTCGTTCCCTGGAGTGGCTTTGTGTAAGCTAATTAGGCTTTGATGCGTACTGGTCAGTAGTCCTACCCAAAGGCCTCGATTAATGCGTGCGGTCCTTTCCACACCAACAAAGCGACAAGCACTTATGTGACTTGCTTTTAAACAAAGGTACTGGAATCATCATACAGCTGGACCTTCCTCCAGCGCACAGGGTGTAACTAAATGCAGCCATCCAAGACCTTAAGGTACGTCGGGCGGCGGGGGAAAGCGGTGTGCCATCGGTTGGTTTTCGGGTGGTGCGTCGGCGGTCCACTTCCGTCCTGCCAGAGACCATTCTGGTGGCGCACGATCCTGGACTCATCATATCAAAATCCTTATGGTAGTACTCAGTAATGTGCTTAGCCTGCGTGACAAGTTGTGCGAAGTTGGCGCTTTTGTGGATCACTGTCACCCAGAGGTCCTCGCTTGCACCGAAACGTTGCTGCCTGCGGAAGTCTTGGACAGTGATATATTCCTACATGTCTACGCACTACTGAGGTCAGATCACCCCTGCGACCGTCGTGGTGGTGAAGTTGCACTCTACCTAAACTCGAGTTTAAGTGCTTCCAAGATATTTAAATTCCACTCGACAGGTATAGGATCGTAGCAGCACTTTCAGTTGAACTGTGTACCCTGTATTCGCAAATTAAAATTGTGTTGGTGTATAGAACTCCTGATAGTGTCTCTACAAGGTACGTTGATTTTATTAGTTCTCACACTATAAACCGATGTTTGGTGATGAGGCACTTTAACATTTCAGATATAGATCGGCGCAAACTCTCTTGCGAGACGCCTACAGAGTTGGACGCAGAGGCTATGGAGCTGAAGCTCCAAACCTCCTACATCAGTTCGTAGATCAGCCAACAAGGGTTATGGAGGGACAGTCGCCATCCATTATTGATCGTATTTTCGCCAAACCAGTTGATTTGGTAAGTAACATAGTTAACGGTCAGTCGCTTGGAGCTAGTGACCATGCCTGCATTTCCTTCGAGTGCACTGTCAATAGAGTCTAAGAGAAGTGCGTGGCTAGACGCGCAAACCTCTAGCGTGCCGATTTTCAGGCAATACGATCCAGAGATGCCTTGTCACCCTTCACCATCTTGGCTGCAGATGATATGCAGACGACATGGGAGAAATTAAAGACATTCCACTCTGAGGTGCCCCTTCCTCAGATTCCGCTTTTGTTTGGAAGGAAGGCAAACGCCAAGCCACCCTGGTATGACCTAACCGCACGTCAACTGCAAAACAGGCGGGCCAGGTTTTGGCGGAGTTACCTTTCGATACTAGCAGATGATGACTTGCGGTGTTATCGAGCGGCACGGAACAAGTGTAGGCAGTACTTAAGGGATGCCAGGCTTCCTTAAGAACTAGAACTAGCAAACACAGCTTCAAGCAATCGGAAGCGATTTTTCACTTACTTCAGAAGACGATGCCGCGCGTATCCATTAATCCCGGTGTTGCACGGACCTGATGGGGTTACTGCGCTTACTGACCACGATAAGGCCTGTCTTCTCGACGAGTAGTATGCGAAAACGTTTACTTTTGAGCCTCCTATACCAACTATTGAGTAAGCTAAGAAAGTTCTGGCAGACTCTTTGTCAACATTTCGATTGCTCTCGTCAGTCGCAACGCAATACAGGCAGAAAAGCACGCAATATATAGGGTCCACACTTAGTCACATAGATAAGCAGATAAAAATGATGGGAATGACGTAATCAGGACCAAGGCAATCTAATTGATTGTCTCAGTTGTTTCTGGGCACAGAGTACGGGACGCTTCAATCTTATCAGTAGCGCCTCGCCAATTGCCAACAGTGTCGGGTTCCTGTTGCGCAATAGCACCTTGAATGAGTCGATCGGGTTCACCTGGTGACGAGTCAGCAAGAGGTGTTTGGAGATAGGCGAGGCAGGGTTCAAATTCATTCTTTGTTTCGCTCCGCCTTGGTTAGACAACAACTGCCTTAGCCACAATGGGAAATGTTCCGCCACCCTTTGAGCTAGCCGGCGACCAGTCTTGCCTATGTAAGTGTCACCGCAACTGCAAGTGAACTGATAGATGATGTTAGAGGCCGAACTGATTGACGCCCTGCTCGAACGGATGTGGAGAGGAATCCTTCGTGTGGTGTGAATAAGTCGTAGTTGGGCGGTAGGGTAGGTGCGCATTAGAGCGGACCTGAGCTTGTGACCAACTTCATTTGCTAAGTGATCCCCCTTAAAGGGTAAGAACAGATAAACATTCTTCTTCTCCGCAGTTTGCACGGAAAGCTTCTCCTTGGGGGGTCTGCTATGGGTCTGAATGAATTTCTCCGGATATCCATTAGCTAGCAAAGTCCGGTATAAAAACTCTTCTTCAGCCTTGAGTAATTCCGGACTGCATATCCGCCTGGCCCTGTAGAAGAGAGTTTTTACAAGACCGCGCTTGTATGCAACTCTTTGTCGACCGAAATCACCGTGTCAGAGGCCCAGGTGCTTTCACCGCTGTGAGAACTGAACCCTATCAAAGCCGCTGGTGTTGATGCCATTCATCCAAAATTGTTATATGAACTGGTACATGAAATTGGTGGGCCCGTAGCTTGCTGTTTGAGAAGTCTCCTATCATTGGCACCTTACGCGCCGACTGGAAGGAAGCTGTAGTTTGCCCCATCTTTAAAAATGGAAATAAGCATCTTCCTGTAAACTAAAGGCCTGTCAGTCTAACCTGTGTGTTAGTTAACTTGTTAGAAAACCTGGTGAGGTAGGCCCTCGAAAACCATTTAAGGATGCTTGGTCTTCTCGGCCCATCTCAACATGGTTTTCGCAAAGTATACTCCTGCCAGACCAACTTGATAGTTGCTCGGGAAAGTTTGGCGGAGTCTGTCGATTAGGGTCAATCAGTCGATGTGCTATTCATTGACCTCTCCAAATCGTTTGATTCTGTCCCGTATACTCGTCTTTCCCTTCAGCTCCGTTCCTATAGAGTTCCGGGCAGGTGCTTCGATGGCTATCTACATTTCTCGAAGGGGGAGAGATGTGTGTTCGAGTGGGTTCCAGTCTTTCTTTCAGACAGGTAGTTCTGAGCGGTGCCCCGCAGGGATCAGTCCTTGCTCCACTGCTACTTGCCATGTACATAAATGAACCACCAGAAGTGCTGGGGCTGCCTACTCACATGTTCGCCGACGACTTGAAGTTTTGGTGCACGGTGAGCGACACCGATTGCTTCCAAGTTCGGCAACAGGCACTTGACAGACTCCTCGATTGATCCGTTCTGTGGCAGATAGCAACAAACTGCAGCAAGTGTTCACTTTTGCGCGTAGGATCACGGTATGACAACGCTTAGCGATAATGAAATTCCTCAGGTATCCCAACAAATTGACTTAGGGATCACTTTGTCTCGGGACTTTAAATCCAGCGAGAACTGGAAGAAAGTGTCTTGCAGGGGTTTTCGAACCCTCTGGATGATCCGTAGATCATTTGAGATCCTAACGGAAGAAATGTTTGTTAAATTGTTTGCGGCTTTTGTTAGACCGCACCTAGAGTATTACGTCCAGGCTTGTTCTCCTTGCCTCATTCGTGACAGGACGGCGGTAGATCGGACCTTGAGAATCGGAACCAAAATGTTCCACGGATTGCGGCACCTGTCCTCTCCTGACACGTTGCTCAAGGTAAGGATGCTATCGTTACATTAGCATCGTTTTATTGGGGACCTGCTTCTCACTTATCGTATACTGACAGGGCGGACAGGTTCAGACCTTTCTTAGCTTTTTCATGCTGCACAGTTACCTACTCTCCGCGGCCATCCGATATAATTGCACAAACTCAGATCTGATCGAGTTTGGCCTGACACTCATTTGTCACGCCGTGACAGATTCTTGGAATGCGCTACCTGAGGACATAGTCTTGTCATCCACGGTAACTGAGTTTAAACGTCGCCTCGACGCTCTCAACTTGCAGCTCCGAATCTTCCCTTTCTTCTCTTAACTTAGTTGCTGTTAGCTCTCTAGCTATCTTCCTTTTTATTCACTCTTACAAAGTTCCCCTCCATTGTCCACATTCGTACCCCTCCGCTTTATATTTAAGTTACAATTTACTTTTCATTGTTCCCTTCACACGGCCGGCGCAGTGCGGACTGTTAGCACCGGGCTTGTGGGTTTTGATTGTTTGACCATGATTTAATGTGTACACGCTGATTTGGCTTCCACAACTGACCGATCTTGCCACCGCATTCAAACGTGGATCAAAGGCTCATACAAGATGGAACGACCATGTTGATTTCCTTTTGTTCTTGACCCATTTGAATTCGAATTTGTCTATACTGGTCCGATCGATTGCATTTCCTACCTGGTCATAGTCGACGCCTATTCCAAATGGCCTGAAGTGGTCGCCGTCAACCCACCAACCGCATCCACCACGATGGGTTCTCTACAAGGAATATTCAGTCAGTATGAACTCTCCGAGGTCTTAGTGTCCGACTATGGCACCCAGTTTACGTCTTCTATGTTCGAAGCTTTTTGTTGCCGGCATTGCATCCAACACCAACACTCACCGCCCTACTATCTCCCGTCCAATGGTCAAGTGGAGAGGTTTGTCGACACCTTCAAGAGGGCACTCTTGAAATCTCGTGAGGAAGGGACCGTGGATGAATGCCTTCAAGGGTTGCTGCTCTCTTACCGGTCCACACCAAATCCAGGCGCTCCAGGATACCAGTATCGGACTAAAGCATTGATGGACAGCAAGCTATGCACCACTAGGGAAGCGCTCATCCCTACCGAAAACCTACCAAGCCAATCTACTATCTGCACAAAGCACAGTAAATTTGTCGTTAGGGCCCCGGTATACGCTCTCGACTATCGAACTGGTCATCCACGTTAGGTCAAGGTACCAGTGACGGCACATCATGGTAGTATGCTACCTGATATCGCTGTGGGCGACGACGCATGAATTTGCCACCAAAAGCAACTTCGACCAAGCGCGGAACGCTCAATGAACAGTCCAAGTAGGTCATACAAATACTGCTGCACGTACTATTGGATAGTTTCGGAGTCTCTGCGCAAAAAGCGGAGCCCACGTAAGTCGCACAGTCGACGACAAACACAACCGGTCCCCATTGCAGGTCGTATCGCATCCGTCGAAGGACAGAAAGACTGCAAATCGATCTGCAATGAAAACGATGTGCTCAAAACTGAATGAGGTATGTTATAAGGACCTAACCTCCCCATACTGAACATAAGCTTAAACCACGGAAGGCAATGAGACTCGATTCAAACAAATGAACCGGTTTCGATTCTCCTTCCAACTCATGCGACATTCACGTTTCCATTGGCCTTTGTAGCTCAGAAAACACTCCTGTTTCTGGCCAACCTCCGCAATCATAAAACATTCAACCTTTGTTTGCCTCAGAAACATTCCGTTTTGCAGTCCAATCCCCGCATCTAACAACATTATCTTTGCAATACGTTCCGTTGGCATATTTGCCTATTACCAATTCAGTTGCCTCCACGGTTTTCTTACGTAAATCATTGGCACCAAAGAAACGCTGGAGTGCGCTGCAATCGCCTTGAGCCTGGCCGGTAAAAGTGCCTACGCGAAAGGCTTGTCCTTTTGTCTTGTTCTTCCGGGTTTGGGTAGCTTCGTGTGAAATTGAGTACTGTCTAGGAGCCTGTTCAACTCGCGCACAGTAACCTTGTTGCGCCTAAGTCTCACGGGTCGTACAACTCCGCATTTTGTTGGTTACTTTGTCATGCGTAAATTAGTTCCAAGCCACTTTCTTTCGGTCGAATAGGAGAGTTGATACCAGCTCGTCAGCGCGTTGCGTAACCAAGAGGCAGTTATAACAGTAGGCAGTCTAACTTCAACGTTTTTCCCAGTAAACGCTTGTATCATTACTGCATGTGCATGCTAGTTACAAAACAGTCTTTCTCAACGGTGTCATTTGAACATCTGTCATGGAATCAGCCACAGTGTCGTTCTCGAATTATAAATACGCAAAATTTTTCTTAAGTATTTTCATCCCCGGTGGTTTTTTATTACATATTCTCCATATGTTTGAAGATGAATATCTTCGGCTACCAATTTGTTGTAATGACGTTGCTGATCAGGTGCAGTTCCTAGGTAGTGGAGTCCGGCATGCGGACTGAACTCCTTTTGTACCGGATTGGTATCACATTGCTTTCAAGTTTCTTTTCCTTACTGTTTTTACTGCACGATCTTTTGATGTTTCTAATAATAGCTACATCCAGCAACAAAAACCGGTCTCCGCAATTGTGCTTATTGATGATATACACATTTTGACGGGAGTCATTACAAGTACTAGTCGTTACACAATCTGCACTTTTTGTCTGTAGAGGAAAAGTTTGTCATCCACATCCTAATCTGTATGCAGCCTGGTGAGACAAAGTTACACTCCCTGATACGTAAACATTTGAGTCTGATGATTGTTATCGCTAAAAGTATGCGCTCAGCACTTTACTGTCACTTCGAATCATGTTATTAAACGGAACTTTCCGAATTTCTAAAGATAAACATCCAGCGTATCAACGTTTGCTGACGCTATTTGAGCATGAACTATGTGATGCACTAAAGGTGAACACTACTGCACCAGTTATCAGTAGATTAGGAGTGTCACGAATCCACACGGGAATGAGTCAACAATAAGCCATAATGTCCCCGCAAGGAAAGGAACACTTAAAGACCAGTGACGCATGCGCGCGCGGAGTGGACACAATTAATTCATGCCGCACAACTACTAGTCACAGAAGCGACGAGCCGTGCAACATGAAACATGGAGTGAATAAATGAGTGGAAATGCCGTTGGTCCGAACTGATGCACCTTGGGTTCTTATGATATGATTCCACATTATGTAGATTGATTCCCTGGCTATTAGTTACAAAGAAAGTCTAGTCAAAGCAACGGGTGACATGTAAAGTTTAGTGCCTTCTAAATTAGTATAAGCTTTGGTCATCTTAGCAACATTTTCTGCTTGGAAAACAAAGTTGATTTTCTAGCAGCAAATCAGATATCAGCTGCCTCTTCTTAGGTTCTGCCAAACACTAAAACTCTAACTCATCGCAGGATTCGATATTCCGCCTACTCTTTACATGGTACAAGTCTGGGAAGGGGGCAAGCAACAGCATAATAATTGATAGGGGACAATTTTCCGTGTTGTCCAGACCCTTGCTCTGTTTGAGCGGTATTCTGAAAAGCCGTCTTACATACAGAATTCATTCGAATAATGGTGCAAATCCAACTTTAAATTGGATTCAATTAGTTGCAAACAACGGAGCGTAGTTGCGTATCGTGAGCTGCATATTAGCTTTGGACCTCGAACAGCGCGTAGAATTCCCAAAACGAATCAAAACGCGGCAAAAATGAAACATTTATGTTATTCAAAGGAACCTAGATTTTAAATGCAATAAATTTGAACAACACCAATGTAGTACAGAGTCCAACGACTGACCACTTTATAAGCAAACAAGTCACAAATCATCATGTCTGCGCATGTGCACATAAATACCAAGGGTCAGAGTTGACGCTTGAAGTCACGCTGGGTTTATATCAACATACAACCACATGAAATGACGTAGGCACTTTACATGGATTAAGGAAAGACAAGTACTTGCTAAGGAGCGGACAGCAAGTTAGCACGTAGATTTTAACAGATGTAACACTGATCGCGTTTGCAATGAATTTCTGGAGGTGATGACGAATTGAATGATCAGGGAGCATTATTAATATACCCGAGCGTCTTCTGCATAGCAATTTACTGTTTTTACGCGCACACACATACGCACACAACCCGATTTTTTGCTCATGCTCTGGTCCTTCCTTCGACTCATTTTCTGGCCTAGTCCTCTTCGCAAAAGATTAGCAAGAGCAACAACAATTGGACGTGGTTCATCCACCGTTGGAGTGTGGCGAAGTACAGAAGCGGAATACCAATGATCCTAATGTGTTAAACGCTTGATGGTGTCCCTTTTAATCAGGCACTTCGTAGCAGGTACCATGCTTGGTTGTACACTTCATCTAGATATAAATGGACTGTGATGAGAGAATAAAAATTCAGTACTACCAGTGGGCAAACTTACCAACACAAGCTGCCCCACAGGCTGTGCTTAGGGCTTTGTTTGCAACATTAGTTATACGGACGGATCGCGGTACACACCCACAGTTTGGACTCCAAGACACTGTGCTAACGATATGGACAGTTCAATCGGTATGGTTTTAGTGGCGCACTATGTGTGCAAACACTAAGTAATATTCCCCAAAAATCGAATTCTGCTTGCTATGTTTGCAGTCGTTTGTCTGAAATACGCGATAAAGCGTACATTGGGTAAACGCAAGCCAAGTGAAGTTAATTTTTGCCACTATAAACGATTAAGTCGAACTTCGACAATTAGTTGCATATGGGCAGTTTGCACTTAGGTATGGAATCGGTCAATCTTCTCGAAACTTGTGCAATTTAGGGGAAAGACGACGTCAGTAGTGTTCTTAGTGGTATGAGCCAAAGGTGCGTCCCAAACTTCGTTTAGACCTACGTCAGAGTCAATTAAAGCAGCAGTCAAGTTTCGCTTCTGTACATTCGTCAGCAGGCTTGCTGCTTCAGCTGCTTTAATAGTTGAGCTGTGCAAAGCTTCTGCGACCTTTAACCGAACTTCAGAAGGATGACTTCCGATTTCTCCGCCATCGATCCATAACATCCGTTGCTTGTTGCTCTGACTGAACAGCAAGTTTTAGAATTTTAGGGCCGCATCCTCTATAATTTGATGTGAGTAGTATCCTGGTGAGCAATAGCGCTACAATATTATTCAAAAAAATTTTGCACGGATGAACCGCCAATGTTCAATTCCTGCGTTCCGGTCACTTGAACATCTTTAAAAGGATGTTCTGGCACGCCATGTATGAAGATTGCTTTTAGGCGGTCTTGCTTACTGTGCCCCTCTTCGGTGTGGGTAGTTGATTGTTGCGCGCTCCAAGGGACATCAGGATTGATGCGTATTCCACAGGATCCGTATTTTAGCGCGCTTACGGAGAGCAAAACGGTTTCTACCTCGATGGAGGATTCTAGTGTAACTCAAATAAGTCTGGGTTCTCCATAGTATAGCGAGTTCGGATGACGAGTAATTCGTAATAAATTTATGGGCTTAGTTTTGATACTCATCAGCACGCACAATGAGTTCCATTGGTCTTGGTCGTCCTATAACTTATCCTGCAATGTGCTGGCGGTAGATTCAAATTTGAACATACAACATCCCGGGCACTATGGTTGAAAGCTTTTTTCCTTGATCTAAAAGGTCTGTTACTCGTATGTCCTGACCTGCTGACAATTGTTGATTGTTTGCTGTTTGTCCCTCTATTCGCGTTAACGGCGTTTACGGCACTATAGGCCGCAAAGGTGGCCTTCCGGTGGATTTTTGCAGCAATCTCTGTATATGTAACTGATATTCCAAAGGGCTTTGTCTCAACAAGAGACACTTGAGCTACAGGCACCGAGGGTTAATGTGCGGCTGTTTCATCCTTGTTAATGTTAGATCTCAGGTCTAGTGGAATTTGCTTAACCAGACGTTTCGAGCGGTGCGTGGTCTTCCTTGCCGTGAATACCGTTTGACGCTCGTAGGTACGGTCAGTTTTCGCCTGGCGTTCTACCGAAGTTGGGGAAGACAACGGAGATGGGGACGTGGCTGAATGCAGTTCGGGGGAAGCGGATTATACAGCATTCTGTTGTTCAGAAGCCGCTACCTTTCTGCGGTTCATACGCGCTTCCATCAAAATAACCTTATCGTTTATTATCTGCTCGGCTTATGCGGTTAACCGGTCGCACGTCTGAGCTAGGATAAGCATGCACTTAACGAGTGGAATGGTGTAGCACGCAGTGCAAAACCAAAGCGCATCCTGGGAGCTATTTCGCTCTCGCGCCTGTCGTTGGGACACATTTGCACATTTCGGATGATTCCATTCCAAAGAGTGTGAGCAATCCAGACCGATTTTAACTACTCGATGACATTCTCTCCACCCGCAAATGCCTTTCGTTTGGAGCCTTTTCGGATTCGCATTTCTGCCATTCAACATGGTGTCGTTACCTGACCCATTGGTTTTTGGCGTTCTGTACTTTTCCAGCTTTGAGAGCGGCGCACATCGGTCCGGCGAGCGGTGTTGGTTGCAGCACGCTTTCCGTCTACATCGGTCATGGACAACAAATTTGCTAATCGCGCGCAGCAGTTGGACCGGGACAGCTGACGCTGGAGAAGGCGTTGACGTGACCTAGCTGGATTTTTTTCAAGGCTTTCGATCGTCTAGACTATCGGATACCACTCTCCAAGCTCCAGCATACCGGTATCGGCGGCCCTCTTTTAAGCTGGATTGCCAGCTATCTACTTCAACGGCGATTAATGGTCAGAATTCATAGCTCATTATCGAACCCCTTACAAGTAGAGTGAGATGTACCGCAGAGCTCAGTTCTAGGTCCACAATTGTTTTTGTTTTGTTAATGACCTTGCACAGGGAATCGTTTAAAACTTCCTAATGTTTGTCGACGAAATCAAGATCTGGCGCAGGGTCCAGGCCAGCGCCGACCAACGTGTGCTTCGGCGTGACCTAGGTACGGTGTAGCAATGCTCAACCCAAAACTTACTACAGTTCAACGTCAGTAAATGCAAGGTGCTTTTCATCCGACATCAGATCAACTCTTCATACCGGCTCGGAACGAATATACTACAACGATCAAGTCTCGAACGTGACTTGGGTGTCCTGGCTCAAGATGACTTGGGTTGCTCCTTACCATCCGAAAAGACTTCGAAGACTGGGAACCAACACGTCGGGTTGTTGCAACAGGCGTTTTGGAAAATAAACAGCGCCATATTTCGACAAATGCTCAGTGCGTATGTTCGCCCCATGTCGTAAACGCAATTCAAGCCTGACATCCATGGCTGCAACACGACCTTAATGCCCTGGAGCAACCACAACGCCGGGCATCTAACAACGTAATTGGAATGTGTAATCATTCATACCA
The DNA here is from genome assembly GCA_944474145.2 of Dicrocoelium dendriticum. Classification (NCBI taxonomy): domain Eukaryota; kingdom Metazoa; phylum Platyhelminthes; class Trematoda; order Plagiorchiida; family Dicrocoeliidae; genus Dicrocoelium; species Dicrocoelium dendriticum. The sequence goes on from OX104061.1 coordinate 22,191,635, forward strand.
GGAGAGGTTGCAACGATTTTGGGGTATTCAGTGCAAGCTATCGCAGATTACGAGGCGACCTGATTGTAGCGTGCTTGATTCTGCGGGACCCACATTATGTGCGCCGCCCTTTGCTGCGACTCAGCAGCAATACAAACCTGAGGGGGCACTCATTGAAACTCGCTGTACAGTATAGTTGCCTGGACTGACGCTAAAATTTCTTTTCTATTCCTGTTTGTCACCCGTGGAATGCTCACCCAGAATCCGTCGTCTTTGCACCGACACTAACAGTATTTAAAAGACGGTTGGACGATGCACTCATCCACTTACACTTTGTCACTTAACATTACGTCTTCATCCTACATCTGCAGTGCACCATGGAATTATTTGGTGCTAACCGAGGGTGCTGTGAATCTAAACGGATTGCAGGACTACAGCGGAGCAAACCGTAAGTCCTTATTTTCATATTTAAAGTACTAATTGCTTTACTGTTATTTCTTATTCTCATCGTTATCATTATGATTTCGATAATGGGACTTGCAAAGTATGGCTTCTTAACCCGTATAAATTCATTGTTCATTTACTGCAATCTCAAGCTGGTTTGCAGATGGAACAATGAAATCATAGTACGTTTTTGGCAACCGGATAACAGGCGATGCACTCACCCAAGCAAAACTCGTTACAACTACTTTAGCTCCACCTTAAGCCTTACTAGTGAGCTTCTTGCTCAAAGTCTCCCCACGCTTACTGGTGATAAGCTCTGCCCAGTAGATTTCGAACGCCGTGACATTTCTCACCTTATTTCATCCATTAAACTCACCTGGTATGATGGATCTGACAAGTTATCGTCAACCTTGATTAAAAAACGAGTTCCATTATCTCCATGTTACTATGAATATTGCTTTCTCTCTCAATCAAAGACGGTATTGTGCTATCATAATTGAAAAACGCCGTAGTTACTCCTCGTTGCAAATCAGTCTCCGGGTAGAAAAACTAAGAACTACCGTTAAAGCAGTCACACTGCGTTCACCTCTTAGCTAATGTTGATTAGTTGATGAACTCTTGTCAACACCTCACAACAAGATTCCCTAAGCTCAGAACCCTACATAACATGCTATCACTCTTCAGATTATTTTGCTTGACTACGGTTCATCAGCAGTAGTCGTCTACTTTGACATGAAAAAGGCATTTGATCGTGTTTCGTACGCTTCCTTTTTATCCAAAGTAACTACACATTGCATAAGCAACCGCTTTCTGTTGTGATTGGATTCTCACTTTACGAACAATATCTAGGTTGTCCAAGTTCAAACTGAAACAAGCACGCCTAACTCAGTCAGTAGTGGCGTGATACAAGGCAGTGTCCAGGCCCTTTACCATTCGTACTACATTTGAGTGACATTTTTGATATCTTTATCATTTGTAAAACTTTTCATTTTCCCTCCATGTAAGGATTATGTATAATTTCAACCCAAATTATGTCAGGAATATTCTCAGCGCAATCTAGCATGGCTTATCTACGCTAAATTTTGGTGTTCCCAGTGCACTATATCAGCATCAGTTGGCAAATGCCACGAGGTTTCCTGCAGATGTGAACTCACACCGGGTTCTCTTAGTATTGACCGCAAGCCACTCTCTCACTGCCATACACTCCATGACCTAGAGAAACACTAGCCGAAAACGCTTTAGTTCGCTGAAAACGCCGGACAACCAAAAGCTCAAGCTTGTCGAAGCATCGGGCTCCGGTTCAGAACATTTACACTAAATATTTAAATATTGCCAAGTACAAAGTGTAAACACTGTTACTACATTATGGCTTCCTAATCTGTTGCAATTCCAGAGTGAGTGATCGTGTAACATTAGAACGAGTGCAACTGTCAGTAACTACGTGTCTCTTACGCTATTACTCTACGTTATCACACATGGACCGATGAATTACCTTACAGACTGATCCATAAAGACGGCGCCGGGTAAAACCTAACCTTCTCATCATTCTTAACACCGTACTCAAAAAATAAGTTCCTGTAATCCCGTGCTTCAACCCGAAAAACTGGTGTAGTCAGACCAGAAACAACAACAAAGTATCAGTGGGCAGATCAAGAACTAAGCAGTCGGACAGCTATTTCCTTAACCTATACGTATTATGACGCAGGCTTCTAAGAGCGGAACATGAACTTCGGTCAGGGATAACATTTCGAAACGCGTTACCTTCCTTTCTCAGTGTTGAAACAGCTGTTGGTATACCGAGGCCAAATGTGACAAATGAATGTCCTTATGAAATTGAAGCTAGCTGGAGGCATATGCTCGGTTTCCTCTTCGCCACCTAACTCCGTTGATTCTCCCACTATGAGCAGTGATTCCATTTTCTGATAACGAGAACTTTCCACCTGACAATGAACAATGAACAATGATTCTACCACAGGGAAAAAGCATGCGCTTGACAAGTCCCGTAGGACGGTTGGAGTAGAAAATATAATTTAAACGATCACCGAATAGGTAAATCATTATTTTAAGCGTCTACCGATTTAAATCGGTAGACGACAGTTTGAAGTAGGAATGGGATGTGCACAAGGAAAATAGTATAAATTGCCGTTGTAGTTCTGCAAATGCGTAAGAAAGAAAATAGGAACCGACAACACTCACTGGTGTGTTGCTTCATTTGCCAAACGTGGCATGTTAAGCCAGTTTAGGTACATCCAGGCTACTCACATGGACACCTCTGCTTGTATCCTCACCGCCACGTTGCAGAGAGGGCCGTTAAGCACATGGTTAGATTTACGTTATTTCGTCCTCTGAGTGGAACGGACTATATCAAGTAATGCGAGTTAGAAAGCGTTTCATCAATGCGTTTTTTGATTAGCGTTAATGTAGGGGCAAAAATAACGAGTCGGAATGGCATTCCATGCATGGGACACACAGAAGGAGAAAACGTTTCGTCGACAATCAAGCCGACTGTAGTAAGTAACCAGTTTTAGCTGATGGCCTCTCAGCTTGGTATTTGAGCTCAGCTGCAACAGATTGAGAAATTGGTGCGTCGGGTTTGTCACTGTTAAGTAAACCATGATTATCTTTCCTTACTGATGTCGATATTCACCACTGCACAATCTCAGGGACTGCAGTTTGACGTTAGATCTAAGACTGCATAGGTGAAAACGTTGTAATAATTATTTTCCGTTTTATCTCTCCGCGTTCGTTCTACACTACCAATTGTCTTCTATTATTTCCTGGATCCCACACATCAGATATACGCTGCGGTTTGCCGTACGGCGCTAACTGCATTTCGATTTCGATTACAATTCATCCGAATTTGCCTCATCTGCTGGAGGCACCTGAAAAGCTTTCAGGAGCTGCAATATTTATAACTACTTTGAACGCGTTGCTAAGATCAAAAGTTACTTTCGCTATTTACTTGTTTATTTACTTGTGCTTTTCGATTTTGTTGCTGGCCCGTCAAATATCCCCGCAAAATCTCGCCAGAAACTCCGGCATAATGGCTGTGGAAACAGAGGTGCAATTTCTCTCCACAACGTGGCAGTGTTCAGCCACTTCGACATGGGCCCAACTGCTCACCGGTCGAAAATAATCTTATTAGGAGAATAGCTATTAGACATTCATCTTTTGTAAACGAGTTTGTTATTCTTTACTCTTCCTATTTTCTACTTCTTGACTGTTGTTTAAACGCTCTACGGGGTTAGCCCGATTGGCACACCCACGTCATTGTTAATGGACGCACATCGTCATGTCCTTTACAGTAGTGCCATTTGCAAGAACACATTCCATTGATTTTTCTTCTCATCACCGTTCTACTTGGTTATGTTAAACGAATATTTAGTTGTCACACGATTATTGTACTAGTTTTTAATTTTTGGGTCTGCATTTCTTATTCGCCTTTGTTTCGTGACATTTGTTTAAACGATACATTTCGTTATCTTGAATGTCCAGTGCTCGTCACTGTAACTGGATTTTCGCTTTTTGTTTGGAGTCCCACGATGCTAATTTTAAGGACATATACGATTCGCTCTTGAGTACACGGTTGCTTATTCGCTCGTTGCATTTGACCTTTTCCTTCTGTTGGTTGGCTCAAGTGTAATTTAGTAGCTTCCCTTCATTTTGCCTTCAAAACTATATAAGCAACTGTAATTTCATGTAGACAAGTCTCTTTCTGGCTCGTCTTTGGATTTCTTCTTGCGGTCGTGGGTTGAAGGCGTCAGAGGCGACACAACAAATCTGTAACAAAATACCAGTCCCTCGTGGTGGCTATTTTCCTTAACTTAATGACCCATAGAGTTAGCTGCGATGCGCCCTTTGTTGGTCGTAAAAGGGCCTTCAGAGAACGGCCTGTCTTGCTTCCTCTTCGCCTTACTTGGGAGTCGGTCGGGTCACGTGATTTTGTGTGCGTCGTTAGCCGGGCAGCGTTCGCCTCTAAGTCACTAGTGCGCGTCTACCGTAACCCCTTCGCGTGTGCGTCCGTTCCGAGAGCTCAGCGTCTACCTGAATACGTGCGGCTAGGATCGTTCTGACGCTCGCTCAGTTTCCGTCTCACCAGCGTGTACCTCGGTCTAAGCTAACGCAATCAGGTCAGCGCAAATCCATTCGATTGGTCAGCGTTCCAGGTCGTTACCGTAGGCGTGCTCCAACCCTGCCAGTGACAATCTTATCAGGCATCTACGCAATTATAACAGATTGCTTACATAAGCGGCAACCATGAGTGAACAATGAACCATGATTTATAACGGGTAAAATAGCGGGTGCTTGACATGTCCTGTAGTGCGTTTAGGGTGAGAAAAGATAAATCAAGTGATAATGGAATCGTCGGTTCGGGCGATTTCAAAATAATAATGCACTGCCGTATAATGGGAGTTTGAAATTAGAATGTACGCACACAAAGTCATAAGGTGGATGCTTATTGATCAGGCAATACGCGAGAAAAAAGTACAAAAATAGTAAGGACAACGATTACTCGTGTGCAGGTACCTTGGTTCGACGGGATAGAGAAATCCAGTTTCTACAGTAATAGCGTTTATCCAATTTTGTGCAAAGGGTTTGGAGTGACTCATTCTCGAGTACGCTTATGTTACTGTCCACTGTCTGTTGTGCATTGGTGTCAGCATCTGGTGGTCAGGTGCACGTAGTGCAAATGTGACAGAGTTTCGTCAAGGCTTTTTTGAAATGCGATAGGGTGGGTGCATTTATTACATGTTCTGGAAGGGCGTTCCAAGGCTGACACTCGAAGGGAGAAATAGTATCGAAGACATCCCAAACGGCTGTACTTCTTGACCAGCTTAAACTGAGGACCTCTTAGTGGGGTGTTTTGGCTGAGTATCAGGAGGGAATGGCATGAGAGCTTGGGGTTTCTCAGAATCAGGTACACCATTATGAGATCGTCCCTAAGACGCCGATAACGCCCACTGTATAGTTTGTGGGTCTTCAGCCTGAGTGGGTAGGGGAGGCTGGTCAAACCTCTGGCGCTCTTCGTTGCCCTACGTTATGCAGTATCGAGCTCGGTAAGGTAGTGTATGAGCCAGGGTTGCCACGCTTGAATAGCGCATTCCGCGTGCGGCCTCAAGTATGCACTAAACATTGTTGGAAAGACCACAGGGTCAAACTCCCCGAAAGATCTGCGAAAAGGCTGAGGTATTGGTTTGCTTTCTTAGATGCCTTTTCACTCTGCCTCAAACAACCGAGGTCATCTTGAGCTATCACGCCGCGATCGCACTAGTGAGAAACCCGCTATAGAAGTTGTTGTCTTAGGCTGTACTTGTGCGTACTCTTGTACCGTATGCTGTGAAACTTGGTGACGTTGAAATGCAGCATGTTTTCGATGGACCATGTGTATGCTTTGTCCAGGTCCTCCTGTAACACTGTGTGATCCTCCACGGCAGCTATAGTACGCCATACCTTTAGATCATCAGCAAATAGCAAACAGTTAGAAGATAGCACGCTCAAGAGACAATTTATACAAACCAGGAACAGGCGGGGTCCAAGTACCGAGCCCTGAGGCATGCCGCACTGCACTTCGATGGATTTCGATAAGTGGCTTCGAACCCTCAAACTCAGGTGATCTTGTACGTGAAAGTCTCCTATTCAGCCCAAAACAGGATCGCGGATTCAATATTTCTGGAGTTTGTGGGGGAGAATGCAATGGTCTAGACGGTCGAATGCCTTTGAGGAATCCAAGTAGGCCGCGTCGACTCCTATCCCAACGTCCACAGATGCCGTCCTGCTTGCACGAGCCATCAACAGATTAGTGGTACAGGAGCGATTTTGGCGAAATCCGTGCTGCTCCGGAACGAGAATTTTGTTGTTCTCCAGGTACCCCATCAAAGCCTCAGCTACAATGGACTCCATAACCTTGGAGATCACAGGAAGTAGTGTTATCGGGCGATAATTTGCTGGTTCAGCACGGCTGCCACTTTTGTAGATTGGCGTGATGATTCCGTGCTTCCACATCGTGGGGACGTGCATCTCGTTCAGACATCGTTGAAAGAAAATTGCTAGTGGAGCCGCCAAACTCATGGCAGCAACTTTCAACGCCTTCGGGCGAATGCCGTCCGCACCCGGGGAGCTGAACTCGCGCAGAGACATCAGCCTCTTCAGTACAGCTGCGGAGGTGAACGATATGTGATTAAGCCCTGATGGCGGCGTTATCTGCTTAGGCAGGATGTATGATGATTGCACGCTTTGGAAGGTACGGCCAAATTGTTGTCCAAGAACGTTGGCCGCCTCTTGTGCGGTTTGGGCTAACCCGCATGCTGTGTGCAGAGCAGGAATACTGCGCTTAACAAGGCACAAATTGTTTACGTGTCTGTATAGCAGTTTGGGATTGGAGCAAACTATTCCATTAGAACTTGCTGGTTCTTCAGTTTATCCTCCCGGACGAGTTTGACTTACTGGTTGCTTTGTATTGTGTAGACATCCCAGGTATGGTCACGTGGGGAGGCTATGTAGGTGTGCCACGCCAAGTCCCTTAATGCCATGCATTTAACCTGTCCTGCTGCTCAGGAAAGACTTCATCCTTTTAGGCTGGTAGATTTTGCTTTCAGATATCCTTGCCACGAGCTTGATACATATGTTGACGAATTCTCCGCAGACAACCTCAGGGGTCAAGTCGGCTAATAACAACCAGCTTGTTGCATCAATGAGGTTGGACAGATCGTCATAGTTGGTTACGACATGAAATTCCTCGGCATGCTCATTAGGATAATCCGCGTAGCACATGTAATGAAACACTAGCGACGCATGTTCGCTGCGGCCCAAAGGAGTATCGGTTATCACTCTTTCGACCATCAGTTTTTCATTAGTGAATATTCGGTCCAATATGAATGGCTGTTAGTTTCCCTGAACCTGGTGAACGTAGTGACGTGGCCATAAAGCGGGAAGTCTGAAACCAGCTTTTGCAGATCTGCTTTGAATTGCTCTCCTGGTGTCGCCTTGGATTCTAGAGCATGTAAGTTGAAATCGCCGGTGACTAGAATGTGACCGTAATTCCTGTTTATTACTTGCCTTAACGCAGCCATCAAGTTGCAATCCATCTCAGGAGTAGATGACGGTGGGTGGTAAACAACAACCAATAGATCAAGATCGTTCCCTCTCAACCGGAAATTACACCAAATAGAGTCAGGTACGGCGGTTTCCGAATAGTCTATGGGTTCGCATTGCATGTTGTTACGAAAGTAGAGGGTTACCCCACCACCTCTGCTTGCGCGATCCTTCCGGACAACGAGCATACCAGTTAGCGAGATTTCAGTATCCGTTATCTCACAGCTCAACCAAGTTTCGGTGACGGCGATGAGGTCTCAAGCTGCTGACGCGTGTCGAAGTCTTAATTCAGCTAATTTGCTGAGTAGAACTTGTGAATTTGTGTACATGCATGAGAGCTTCTCGGAGACCAAAAGTGTGCTAGATTGGATGGACGAAGCACGTGAGTTTACGCCGACCAATAAAGGGTCGGCAACTGATCGTTTTTTGGATGGGTTGTAGACTCTCGAGACGAATGTGGTATATAGTCAAGTATCAGATGCCTCGGATCCCAGTGGCTGCTCGTTGTCTGCTGTGTCTCTCCGGATATTATGGTTACTGTTGAAACCGTCCCCGGGTCGGGCCCTGCAGTTGGCGTTTTTGTTAAGATTTGTGCCTCCACTGAAATGTCATTAGAAGGTGCTGGTGTTTCCGCTGCTTTCAGACGAATTTCTGTTGGCAATCTGCAACGGAATTTAGTGAATTTCTCTAGAAGGGTTTGTACCGTTAGTTCTGATGGCAACACAAGTTTTACAGCCTGGGACTGCACCTCTTATAGTTTGCTGATTTGGGTATCGTTGTCAAAGAGGTGGCCACGACGTTTTCGAGAGAAAGAGCCTCCCGGATGTAGTGCCATTGCTCGTGGTCGTGCATCTGAGCATCATCGGAAGAGGAATCAGTAACCTCAGGAACACCGTCAGCAATCCCTGCTTTCTTCTCTTGACTTTCTCTGTACCTCTGTTTGTTAGCGGGATCCGCTGAAGGTTCTTTCCACGGGATTTCAGGTGGTATGCGCACTCCACTTGAGTTGTTGCAGAGACGATTCGCAGACAGCACGACAGCCGCAGTCTTGTCCGCCGAGTTTAGTGTTACCCGAAGTAGCCGGGGTTGGCCGTAGTGCAACGCGTTTGGGTGGCGAGAGATCCTTTTAATGTCGTGGGATTAGCATGGACACCGATCGATGTACAGATGGAACTTCATTGATTTCGATCCTCCGTCAACCTACCCTTAATTGTATTGGATTTGGATTTGGGGACATTTGTGTACACAAGGTTTAAGGCACATTGGTTGAGCCTGGCGCCTATTGGTTTTGGTTTTGTAGGCTTAGTATCCGGTGTTTTTGGTGAATTTGGGAACGGCACTGATGGGTTCCATCCGTGCTGCAACACCTTTGTTTTCTTTAGTCCGGGCACAAAGGTTACCGGTGCTCTTTCCGGTGTGTGCTTGGCGGCAACCGCTGCGCACTTTGTCGGGTTGTTTACTATTGCTGCTTGACTGTAGCTTACGGTCTCGGGTGAAGCGAACAGACTACTAGGTGTAGCACATTGTACAGAAGTTGTGGCAGGCGCGCTGCAGGCAAGGTTTTTACTCATAGGAGGGAGAGAAAATGGAGTTCGTACTACTGGAGGCTGAGTCGTTGGGGTTAGGTGGGGAAGCCTGGCTCTCTTCTTCGACCTGACTAGGGAATTCGGGGTGTTATTTTGACTTACAAGCGCAGGTCTGTTTCCTCCCGAGAGTATAACCCTGGCGCTCACCAGTTGCTCGACCGCTTCTGTTAGTTTTTCACACCGCTTCAGCAGCACAGCTAGACAGCTAACAAATGGGGTAGAATTGCATACTTGGCAGAACCAAAATGCCTCTGCCGTGTTAGTGTACTGTTGTAATGGCCCCGTCCCACCTGCGGCGTGTTCAAGTTTCCAGCGCACTCTAATGTATTGACCGAATGCTTGGCCTTTCCTGTTCTGTTACCCACAGATTTTCGGGGCTCTCACCAATGAAAGTTTCAGTGAGTTTGGGAAGCATATGATCAGCTGATACTAGGTAATAACTACCGCATTGGATTTAAATGAGAACGAAATTGCACAGGGTCTGTAAAGCGTCATTCTGTCTCAATCCTTGAACATTTCAAACAAGGACAGCCTTTGATTCAATAAACTCAGTGGGTAGAATAGTTTTTTTCGACAGATACGATTTGCACCAGGAAAGTTAGAATTACAGGGAACAATGATATGGAGCTCGTCATCCACTGTCGCACTGATTCGTACTAACGGCATAGCAGACGAGCCAATTATTTGACGATTTATACACTCCGACAGATATGATGAAGTTTCAAAAAGCATTTGGTGAAAAGCATGGATGCGCTTGCAGGTATAAGCGGGTCCAGAACAAACCTTTGTCAAAGTCTGCGGATCACTCGAAGCAGTAGGTAACATAGAAAGTACCGACTTCACGCCTAGACATAACTGTAAAATCGTCAGCTCACCCGTAATCACGGCGTTGGACATGCTAATTACTGCAGTTGTGCGGCCTTAAATGTTGCTCTGGTCTACTACCCCCTGTGCCGTTGCGCTCTTTCGCCGTTCCTCTCTTTCTGCATTCACTTGTCACAATTCTCGGCGCACATTTCTGTGCCTACACTTACCCAACTCGGGGTTAGCAGCGCTATCCAGTTGATCTATGATTACAGGATCCACTATCACGAACCATCGTTGCGTCCGTTACTGTAATTTTAGCAGACTTCTCGCCGAAATCCACACCGAAGCCCTACCGAAAGATATCCAAGCACCCACTATCTACAACCGAAAGGTCGTTTGTCTACCTCCGTCAACTTTGTGCCCACCTATGTTCCAGCCCCTAGGACGATGTAAGCTGACATCCTGTGCCTGTCCCGACACGCTAGGAGCGCTAAAGGCTCGTAAACAAACGACGAACGAATGTTACGCACGTGACTGACGTTAAGATTTTGCATGGTTGACAACCCAGTAATAAGTAAACGATCCAGGCAACCGAAGATAAATGTTCTTTGGTGTTGGAGATCGTACTACAAAGCTCTTCGCATCGGATTAGCACGCAGTAACTGCAATAGGAAATATGATCCCCAGTGCGTAAAGTAAACTATAGTGGAAGTAACAGAACGATACTGCACATCAGGCCTCATTTGGTTCTGTACTGATTGTGTGATCAAAGCAGTCGTAAGGTATATCCCTTTACTGTTACATTTTTGTGACAAATTAACAGCGATAGTGGTGTTAGCAACGACTGCCATAGCTACGGCATTAGAACCAGCTGCAGCAGAAGCCGACTCCCGTTGCCTAAAATTTAGCTCCGCCTTGGAACAGAGTAGCGAACCTAGGCATATAATTAACGCTGCAGAGACAACTACCCCAACCACGAAAAATAGCAAACAGGCAGACAACTGGGAGGTGCCAACCACGGTGGTCCCAATCTTGCATTGAGTGGATTTCCCCGGAGGTATGTCACATGATACCCCATTGCATTCGAGTTTATCCAACATTATCAAAAGCTTTACAATATACAAATCCGCTGTTGCTGCGTGCAATGAAAAGTTAGCCGTCAAGTCTGAAACTACCCCAAATTGCAAGTATACCAATGCACCTCCAAGAAGGACGCTTACAGCAACGCCAGAGAAAGAAACCACGCTCTTATCAAAACTTTTAACTAATAGTAATACGTAAAACTCGAGGAAGATAATATGTCCTAATGTGCCTGAGGCAAAGGCAAACTTTACCGACGACAAAATATTGAACGAGGTGAATTAACGGGAATCCCTATACCAAGCAATGGGAATCCAGGCTTAATAGACCAGTTTGGTTCGCATCTGCCGTCATGCAAACTCAGTTCACTATGGCAAACCAAGGCTATTTCAGACAACACCTCAGTCGCGTGGCAAATCGTAGACGGCTCACTTGTTAGCTCGCTGTCTTCGTGGTTCATCACACGACGTTCGTATATTCCCTGATATCATATCCTGGCATAGGGAGCAAATTCCAGAAAAATAAAACAAGCAAAACAATAAAAGATTACTCTTTTGACATGGCCTGTGCGAAATCTAGTCTTCCGACAAGTCACAAACACAAGCTCATGACTTGGAATAATGGCGCTATATCCATGAATTCCTCTCTCCATGAAGTGGTTGCCAACTCAAGGTCAAGACTACCAATACACCCAGATATAACGGATGCGGTTTAGAGGTGCTTAACGTCATATTCCGCTCCAAACAAATAGTTGTAAAAGTGTTCGTAATCTGGCACAATTTGGTTGTTTGAGGCAGACCGAAATGGTATCCAAAAGCAAATCAACACTTCGGCCGCATTCGTAGGACGTTCGTGAAGGTCGACGCATCAGTCTTTCCGCCATTGCTTGGCGCATACGGGAGACCGCTCGCGGAATACGCTCTCCAGGCTTGGCAACTCTGGCAGTAGCGCCATCTCACCGCGCTTTATACTGCACCACGTAGGGTGACGAAGAACTTCAAGGGTTAGTCCCACCTTCACTACCAACTCAGGCACATTGGGTGTAATCTAGGTCTACGTGCAAATCTTGTAACGATGTTTCAGATCCTAAAGGACTCCAAACACACATGCCGTCTTAGTTGAAGCTCACCAAAAGCACACCTATTAGGGACCATTAGTTTAATTAGGTCACGCAGTAAAGCCGACTGGAAAGTTGATGTAACCTTTTCTCCCTCTAAATGTCATAACCCTGAAACTCCCTTGCAAGGCATGTAATTAATGTCCTTACTTAACCACCGTACAAAAGAAACCACTTGGGGGTACTCTGAGAGAGTTAAACTACCTAATATACCCCATGACCATCAGTTGATGTCTTGAGTGCAGAACGAACAGTGGACGGTGTTAATATCCTCTAAAACACCAGACAGGAATATTCGCACATGTGATGCTCCAAGACTCCTGGTGAATCATGTACCTTGATCTTATTCATATCGAGGCTGTTTGTTATTTGTAGTATTTCCCTGTCAGTCGAAAATTTGCTTACATAAACGTTAGAAACAAAATTCGACTGTAAATCCATTGCACCGAAAATGCCACTGAACTGTCCCTGGTGGGTTTGCTAAGTTGTATCGTACACACCAACAAAATAGCTTCTATCACAAGCGCTTCCTCTCATTCTGCTACGTCATAGCGTTCCCCTACTCGTTTCATACGCATAGCTGGTGTGCATTATTATTGGGTTGAAAACTGTCACGCAAAGTAAACAACTCAGGGGCTACCGAAAAATCACCGTTGCCTCAGTGATAAGTGGAAAGCAAATATCCAGTGCACGTTCTCAGTGTTGAGTATGTGACCAGTGACGAGGCATGCGTTTGTGTTTTGAATGGTTCTAATCCATTGAGAAAAGTAAACTAAGCAAGTTAAAGCAGACTACGCAATTAGGCTAGACATACTGGTGGTACTATGAATTCAATGACCCAACGATCCATTAAGCGGTGCTGCATGCTAATTCTGGAACATTCCAAGCCACTCATACAACATTTGTGACCGGTAACAGACCAAGCAAACTCAGTCTTCAATTCTTCCAGTTTAAAGGTTAGAGTAAGAATACCTGCCAAACTACCGCTCATTTTCCGTCTGTATTTTGAGCTGAATGTTTTAGTTGAGAACACTGCTCTCTTTTGTCTAGACCCAGGCAACCTGACAATAGCCTCCGCGCTATACCACGAATCTTTTCGCAAGCCTTCTCTCGGTGGTCTGACAGTCACTGAGGCATTCAGCGGCTCTGCATCCAGCGGTTTAAACAGAGGTGAGGATGGTACTGCTCAACCCCATCCTTCTATTTATTACTTGTGGATTTTCATTGTATCGGCCAGTTTCAATTTTCCTTTTGATCCTTCCACTTATAACCTCCAATACCTGATCGCCCCCAACTTGCATCGATATACGAGTGCCTCCTAGTTTCAACTCGCACAATCGGGGAGGTTTACTCTCGTTCCGCCGACAAGCTCATAAGCAACCATGCGGACAACCACAGTTGGTCCGCTCGCATTTATTCGCTGCTAATACTGGCATGCGTCAAAGCACACACTGCTACAGATTGGTCAAGTAGCATCGATTGTCCAAACACTAGGGACCCATCGGCCGATATTTATTGTCTATAGCAAATCTGCCTACAATCTTGAGCTTCGTTCTCACTCAACGGTTTCTTTTATGTGATACTAGCGGCACTTTTCCACGGTTTCTATCCAGAGCTAAGGTTGCATCTAATGCTAGCCAATCTCGTGCAGGTATTGTCCTGACCCACCATATCCCAGTCAATAACCTGATGCGCGCAGTCTGAAAACCTGCATCGTTCAAGGATTCCAAGTCACACGAGACTTGTAGTTGCCGGTTCGTCAACAAAGCCTACGTTCCACAAACAGTCGTGCTGACTCCATGGGAGATAACTTCTATTATCAAGTGAACGGGCACCTTCGTCAGCAAAGAATCACGGAGGATGTAGTGCTAACTGTTAGTCTGAACACTCAATTTGGAAAACTGGATCGCCAACGCTGTGTAGGCTCTTTAGTGTCAGCGGTGGGTTTTGGTTCCACCTGTGTGAAGATACCCGCTTTTTTCTTTCAAGCTTTGATTTCCGACACAGAATCCGCCGATCAGTCTCGGACGAACCGTAGACAAACGGGTCAGATCGCCATCAGCTAACGTTCGAGCGGATGTGTTCAAAAGTACACAAGTGTAGACTTTGATCACGAACTTGAATGTGGCAATCTTCGCGAAGGATGCTCACGAAGACGCTTTAAGCCTACGGACACCCGCCGTCTGGTAAAACCAGATGTTCCTAATGCGGATCAAACTAATCCTACATGGGATTGAGTAAGCGCTTGCTGAACACTGTTGTAAGTTGCGGCTCGCATTTTCTCTAGACTTTATTAGCAGCTGGCATATCGTTGTGAGGCAAAGCTAATTTCCAACCCGGGCATCAAGCACCTATGCAGTCTCTGAAAATCTGGATGCTGACCAACAGATTCCGGCTAAGAGCGAACACAACGAAACTAGAAAAATTCCAAAGTAAAACTGCATGTTACTCTGAATAGGTACCAGTAAGCCTGGTGTTCTCATGGCTCGTCGAAGATGGAAACAACCGTTGTCTGTTAATCATCGGAATCTATTCCACCTGTTATGGGCAACGGACACCATAAAACAGATGTTTTCGAAAATATATGCGACGAGGGTAAACAACCTATCTACAACATCTCCGGTTGTTTGAAGCGGTAGGCAGAGTACAATGAAAACAATTTACTCAAACTGAACTACCAGATGAATTGCGGATAAAAGATCTCCCTGCTCCCAGGGCAACCCAATGGACTCAGACTTCTGCGCAGAGGTTCAACGGGAGATCTGAATGCTGACTTTGACCAGGATACCGGAAGTAATGAACTAATTCCAGCCCTCTTCTAATTCAGGGATCTGCTTTTGTGGACACCTTACACCATGTATTAGCAAAACTAAGGGATCAGCAAGCTGTCCTTACTGACTGCTGCCGAGCAGTTGCTGTCCCAAGCTTCGAGACACTCCCATGTTCGGTACGCACCAATCATAAAGGTACCACTTTTAGCATCATATCTTCTAAGTTAACTGCATTATTCATCATTTAAAGATCAGCTTGCACCCGTTAACGCCAGATTCGTGAAGAGCAGTCCTGATTTTGTAGAAATCCATGCTGCACTGACCACATCTTTAACTTAGGTCAATTGTTGGAGCATCGTCAATTATGTTGGTGACCCAACATAGTCATCTTTCTCGACATTAATGCGTCCTCGAATCGGTAGGTCATAGTGCCCCTTCCATACTTTTTCTGAATCATGTACTCTAGATATAGGTATAAACTACCGGAGCGCTTAACGCGTGTGGTTATCACAAAGTCAGGACTTAACGCAAGCTGTAGGAGCCGTTCATTAGCATCATCGATGTGCGACAGGGACTAAGGCTCTCATCTTATCACTATAATTTCGCTATTGGCGAGGTTATGGAGTCCAGGCTCACTGGACATAAATTAGGTGTGCAGCTGCTGTCACGTGATCGAGTTCTCGCCTTGGAGAAGGCCACCGATATTGCCCACATATGGAACAACTGTAAGACGTGTCCGATAGCACTTGGAAGATTAACACTGGTTGTCATCGGATTTGGGCTTCTTTTTGCGCCTTAATGTTACAAAACTTGTAATCTGCCGGGGCGTGTTCGAGCCTGCGTAGACGCACGGCAACCCTCAACGTATCCTTAGCCCACGTGCGACCGGTGGTGATCGCGCGGCAGTGAAACCTCAGTACTGCGTACCGGCGTACGGCTGATGCCTTTCCACAATTGACCAGGACCGCTCCCGAGCTGAATGTATTGATGGTCAACTGGGATTCGTTCAGAACGTCGATTACTTGAGTAGTCGTATCAACGACTGCCGGATAGTAGATCACACGAATCATAAAGCAAAGACTCGAAGTGCTTTTGCTAAGTTTTGTACTGACAATAGTGCGACATGGCTCCTTCCATGAAGAATAGGGTATACACTGCAAATGTCTGTTCAGCCCTATTATACAGTTGTGAGGCCTGGCCCATTAAATTGACAGAATTAAATGAGCTTGCACGTTAGACCAACGGTGCCTTCCTAGTTTAGCTCCAAGCTGTTCGGAACGCCGTACGGGTAGTGAGCGTGTCCGGCATATGCTTATGGCACAGGAAGAAGGAAATAACGGCACAACTCCATTATTTCACGGAGCAGGCTGGTCCACGAATTGCTCATGTCAGCACATCAACTACAACGGCTTGCGTTTCTTGAGCGATCAAGCGTCAGATGGAAGAGGTGAAGGGGAACCAACCGATGACCTAATCAAGAATAAACATCTTCCTTTTGAAGGTGGCCTCGGTTGGAAGTTGTTCTATTCTTGTTGGAGTCCGAAATAGTATGAAAGCATTTGTTGAAATCACTTACTGACATGGTGAAGAGACTACCTCAATGGTTTCTGTTGCGAATTTTTAGCCGTCTCTTCTACACTCCTCTTTTCCTTCCAATCATGATCTCCACGTCAGCGCATACTACAATACAAGGCATAAGAACATTTTGGGGGGCCTTTTTCGTTTTTTTCTGCTACCTAAATATATGTACTGCCTCATATTAGCTGACGCTTCCGATTTCTAGTTGTTATGCGGAATGAATGACGGGCGATTGATGCTACCTTTTAAATCGCGTCATGCACAGCAAATATGTACAGCCTGCACTTCTTCCCCTAGTCAACAAATAGTGTCTTGCTCAATTGTTCTGCGGTAGAGAGAAATAGTAACGTGCATGTCGTCGAAGAGTAAACCAGCTACTACAATGATGGAGTGCAAGCGCATCTAGCCGGATGACAGTAAAATGCGCCCAAACTTTAAACATAATAATCAGTGGGATGATTGCGTCCGTATCTCTCGCACTGCAGCACTTGGCTGTATGTATTTGCAACTAAGGATCATTAGCATCTCCGGCCATACATCGCCTAAAACTCCTGAAATTTCCTTTCTATATTACACTACAAGAGACAGAATCATAAGTGTGATCCACAGGACCGTAATCCGCCTTAGTTTCTACATCATATGCTTGGTAACAAACAAATGCAACATGGTAAGAGTCTGATGATTCATTGACTAACAGGGAGTAGGTCGAGTACAGTAGAAAATTTGGGGATCATGTCCTGCAGTATCGTTCGCTGATCACCATCTTTACTCACACCTTAAGTTTACCCCCTCGTTCGGATTGCTCTTACAAGGAACGCGTGCGTCGACCTGCATAGAAGAGCGTTTAAAGTGTTGGGCTCTTACGATTTTGTTAAATCCTAAAGTCTCAATCTGTGATGGTCAGCTGGCGTCCTCCATGGCTCAGTGACATAAGCTGCTGGCTAGTGGCGAAAGCTACTAGCAGTCATGGGTTCGATCGCAACAGAAGACGGAGGAAATGCGCACCAACGACGAGTCCCAATAGGACGAAGTGATCGTCTGGTGCCTTTCCGGATTGGTAGTTTACCTATGCGGCTTGTAAACAAATTGTGATAATCAAGAGAAAATCCTAGTTATTGAAGGACGTTATGTCAGTAATACCTGGAATCCAGGTTGTCTTTACGTGCATTTGCGACCAGTAACCCTACAGAGGCAAAATAGTTTCAAAAGCGGGTTTAGATAATGAAGCTTGATCAATGTCGCAGACATCAGCGCACACTATCCAAACCCCTGTGTTCCTATTGTTTATCTCATTACTATTTGCTTAGTTTGTTGGTTGCATGTAGGTAAGTTACTAGAAACAAAACGAGTAAGTGAATTCGGGGAATCCTATCAGCTGAAGTAACGGGACGCCATATGAAAGGCAAGATATGACGAATGATTTCGGTTGCACCTATTGTCGTCGGTATGAGCCGTTTCGGTTTTAACACTGGTTCTGCTTATGCAAAGAACCGGGTTCCTGAAAAATGGCATTTATCTTGGACGTTACACGTGCGCCCACACTCTGCTGCAGCCAATGCAGTGCCCATAAACTATCACTATAGACCGCGAACTCAACACTTCCAGACAGGATCATATCCGACGGTGTTGGTTGCAGTAGTTCATATGGCTACCTAGTTTGCCTTTACCGACGCACTGATTGCACTACTACCTCCAAATGATAACGGTTGTACTTGACAATAAATTGACACTATCGCCATCCTCGAGTGGTGCCCTCTGTAAATTAAGCATGATTAATCGTGACGGAATGTCGGCATTACTGCTGAACCAAGATGACGCTGTTAGTGTCTGGCATGCGTAGGATGCGCGGGTAAAAATCACCGTATGCTGGACGTTAAATGCATCGTGATGTGAGCGAAAAGTTGTGTATGGCATGAAGTCCCTTGAGATGTAATTCCAAGCCATACCACCATATCGAATAGCTGATACCAGGTGACTGCCAATCGGAACCTGGAAGATGAAGTACGCTAAGTTCTTAACAAAACGAAATAGCTGGGACACTACCGTCTCTCTGTGGGCTTGCAGTGAAGAGGCTTCTCACAATTTCATTTCAGTGGAAGGTTAGCAGACAAAAAATTCGAGGATTTAAGTGGTAAGGAAACACACCTGCACTCTCGTGGCGGTTTCAATCTCTGGCCGTAATGACGACTTTGGGTAACCGCCAGGTCAGGGCAGCTACACTAGTTAGCTCCACAACATATAACCGAGAAGAAAGCAGGAGTATGTTAGTCAAAAGAATGTAACTGCAGATTTTGACACATTATCAAGTACTGTTGTGCAGTAACGGGCAGCAGAAGACTTCGTGTTAGTGCAACTATACGTTATGAGAGTGCACAGCCTATCCACAACTTGTCAGAAAGCTTGGTGCGTTGGGCTGAGCTCTTTGAAAGGCAATAAAATCGGTCGGAATTGTTAGATTTCTTGCCGATCACTGATCACCCTGCTCCCTGGGCTGTCCCTTTGGATCCACTCTCTCGCACAGAAGTCGAACGTGAGATCGCACTGTTGAAGTCAAATAAAGCCGCGGGACCAGATGATCTATCTCCAGCCCTATTCAAATTCGGGTGACCTGCTCTGGTGGATGATTTATACTAGTTACTAGCGAAACTGTGGGAGCAGGAAACTGTCCCCACCGACTGGAGCCGCTCCGTCATTGTCCCAATTTTCAAGGAGGCTCACGATCGGAATGCGGCAACCATAGAGGAATCATTCTCATCCCCATCGCCTCAAAATTGCTTGCCTCTGTCATCCTTCATAGACTGACTGCCACTAGTGAAAGCCATATTCGTGAAGAGCAAGCTGGGTTTCGTCGAGATCGTGGCTGCATTGACCACATCTTTATTTTGCGTCAGTTGGAACACTGTCATATATATTGGTGGCCCATGGTGGTCGTGTTCCTTGATATCAAAGGTGCATTCGATTCGCTGGATAGAGGTGCACTTTGGGACTGCCTACTCAGGAAAGGTGTAGCTAAGAAATATGTAAATATTATCCAAGCATTATACACGCGTAGCTCGTGCAGAGTGAGGGCTTACGGCAAGCTGTCGTCGCCCTTTAATATGTCCAGCCGTGTGAGACAAGGATGCCTGCTGTCACCTTTCCTCTTCAACTTCGCTATTGATGGTCATGCAAACCGCGTTCACAGGATACGACTTAGAATGTGTGGATCTGCTCCCAGGAGAACGACTTCTTGAATTGGAGTATGCAGACGACATTGCCCTCATCTGTTACAGCTTGCAGGCGTGCCAAGTGGCACTGGACAGATTAGCAATATCTGTCAGCCGCTTTGGGCTTTGCTTTGTACCATCGAAGTGCAACTACCTGGGAAGTTGTATCAGCGCCCGTGGGATTGAGGATGAGACCACGAACCGTACAGCAAAAGCTGGAGGCGCTTTTGCCAATGTTCGCCACTTATGGCGCCGGCGCGACATCACTCGTTCTGAAGGATTGAGTGTACGATGCAGCCGTACGTTCGACCTTACTGTACGGTTGTGAAACCTGACCCCTTAGATCAGCAGACATAAAGAGGCTAGTTACGTTCGACCACCGGTGCCTTCGCAAGTTAGCTCACATCTGGTGGGAACACCGCGTGAGCAACGAGCTTGTTAGACGCCTTGTTTACGGCACAGAAAAAGGAAATGAACCGCTCAGAACCGTTATTTCACGCACCAGGCTCCGATGGCTCGGTCACGTGTTACGCATGCCAGCCCACCGACTCCCGTGACTTGCGTTGTTTGCGCGCCGGGGTGTAGTTGGAACACGAG
This sequence comes from Dicrocoelium dendriticum, assembly GCA_944474145.2. Taxonomy (NCBI): domain Eukaryota; kingdom Metazoa; phylum Platyhelminthes; class Trematoda; order Plagiorchiida; family Dicrocoeliidae; genus Dicrocoelium; species Dicrocoelium dendriticum. The sequence continues at coordinate 22,211,892 of OX104061.1, forward strand.
GAGAGGTGGCCACGCGATGACGTGGTCGGAGCTGGCGTCAGTTGGAGCGTCTCCCTGGTTGGGGTCCGAAAGACCATGAACACGTTTGGTTGAATACACTTGCTGATATGGCTAGGAGCCGACCTCAGTGGCGTTCGTGCTGTGAGTTTCTTTGACCCACCCCATCCCTTTTAGCTCACCATTCCAACCACGATCTCATTATTTAGCATTTTATAATTTTGCATAGCAAATTATTTTTTTTTTCTGGTGCATAGTAGCCGGCAGGTAGCTTACCGGAATGCTGTCCATCCGTTACCGGTGACTCACCTGGAATGCCCCTGTTGCATTTTATTCCCTTGTTGCTTTTATGTATTGCAGCACATTAGCTGTGGTGTTCCCCCCTCTAGCTAAAGTGTATAGTGTGTAAAGCAGTGTTGTGCAGTTAAACTACTCCGAACTGCCAAGTTAACTCTGGTTTCCTTGTTGACGAGTGGAGGGTGAGGTTCCAAGCTTAAGCTGATCGTGGCAATAAGAATAGCGAGTGCAGTCGAATTATGTTGGAATCGTTCGGAGTCACATTGTTTACACTAACTGTACACCGATTCCCCCGCTTCAGAATATCTTGATCAACCGGCGATCAAATAGACGCGAGCGTACAGTGATTGGCGAGTTGTGAGTCATCCACACAGGAGGTTCACGCTAATGTACCGTGTGGTACATGACTAGCTGAGTTGTCAATGGTAAAACATTGATCACTGATTCCACATGAGCGTAGAACTACACAACTGAGTATGTTCAGTGTTCTTTAAAGTAGCTTTATGTTTCTTGAAGGCTACGTGAAATGAGTCCGTTGGCTCAATTTTCTTGCAGCCAGTATTAAGCGCAAGTGGTGGTAAAAAGTAAGGCGACGAATTTTTTGCTAGCATCGACTAAACTATAGTATAGTCTGAACTAGTAGACAATTGAAGCATTGGGACACCAGAGGTAAAACTTTTAATACCCATCAACCCGTGCTACTTTTAGTATAATTGAACTTTGTTCATATGCTGGCGGGTGGTTTAATTAGTTTTACGCAATAGACATATAGCTGTACCGCAAGTTTATACCACATAGTCCTTCTGCTCTCCTTACTGCCTTTCGTTACCTAGCGCGAAAGATTGCGCTTACGAATTGCGAGGCGTCATTCAATGTGCGTGTCTCGGTGCAGCAGATGAGCATAGAACCGATAGATTTAAATTGGACCAGGAAGATGTCTACCCGAACATCATTATCGCCCAGATCTGCCTTGCTGTTTGGACAGACCTCAGAAGCGAAACACAGAGCATACAATTTTGAAGAAGGCTGAGCAGCAGAATAAAGTTTATCCCTCAAGCCCTAGTCGCTTTCGAAAGAATATTGTTCCAGATCGGATATTATGAATACCCCGGACGAGCCATTACTACGCAATGAGCTGGTGAATGGATCTTAGTAATAAAAGTGTTGGTACGATAATGGTATCCGGAAAAAAAACGACACTAGGTTGCGAGTATTCATTTGGCCTACATTTTTTGGTCAGTAATTTAACGGACCCACCCAAATGAGACCAGGTATAACGCTTTCTCTTACAATTATGTTCAGCTTTACAATAAACACAAAACTCTCAGGTTTCTTGATAATGGCGTACAATAATTCGCACCCTTGGAGTTTCTCAACCGAGAGTTTCCAAAAGGCCCAGCACTGTTGGCTTAGCGCACACTACTAGAGCTGGGTACATGGATTTCGATGGGTTTACTACGACGTGATTGCGTGCTGACTGGCCTCTAACCGAATCCTAACTGGGATCGACCACGCATTCAGGGTACAACGACCATGGGAATCTCCTTCGTCCCTCTCCTACTTGAATTTAAATTTGAATTATTTTAGAGACATCCAATGTTGATGAAACTGAAAATTGCATTTGGACGCCGTTTATTTTTTTAGTGGCTTGGTAAAAACGACTTTAGCACGCTCTTACTCGAAAGATGTGTGATTACACAAGTTTGACCTAGAGGCAGATGGAAATCTCCTTTTTGATCATAACTAATTACTAACATTGTTTTGAGGGTTATGTTAAAGAGGGTAGTTGCTGCGACGGTGTACTAAAGCTAAAAGCGATTGGCAACTGACAACTACGCATGGGATGTGATAGTTCTAGTGAGACAGATGTATGGGGTATTCCAAGGGAAACACCACAACGGATAAAAAAAATAATAATAATACGTATATTTCGATTATGAGAGAATCTGTTCTTGGCTTGTGGACAGATCATGGGTACAGTAATGACCATGCCCATGCATGAGTGAGATATGTATTCTGGGGTGTGTGATATCCAAATAATTTGGAGTCACAAATCTTTTGTTGTTGCTGAGTATTGAGTGCCATCTTCTCTACTTGGTTGTATATCACTTGGCAGAACTCGTATGGTACTTTACCCGAAGCAAACATGCTCGTTTTTAAGTTCTAGTCCAGGAATTTACTAAGCTGAATGCGAAATGTTCTGGCATTTATGTGAGACCTGCTTGTGACTGGTAGGCTATTCCACAAGACAGCGCATCTGACGAGGAAGAAGTTGGATCGGATAACTGTCCTGGTAATCGGCCCAGTTAATTTACAGGTCACCTTGTGTATATTCCGAGTGAAGTTATGTTGCAAGTTTAGTGTGCACAGATTGGAGTGTATGTTGTGTCCCCAGGGTTAGACTTAGCAGCTTCTTAGTTTGCGCCACTTGAGTCAAAAGACAACGCACCGGACAGGAAGTATATTTACGAAACACTGCGTGGGTATGAAAACACTCTGATTACAGTTCAAATCACGGCTGAGTGCTAATCTGAATTTATCGATCTCAATGAATCACGGGACATGTGAGTGGTATGAAACAAGCGATTGTGACAAATGTTCTGCCACACAGAAAAACGCTAGTCTGATTGTAACTGAGAATGTTCTGATACAAGGCACAAGGTTACTTGGGGAAATTACGTACTTACCTTCCCGAACAAGTCTATTTGTTTCCTTTCTGTGCGCATTTGACTTTGGTCTGACTTAAAAGTGTATCTTTTGGTTCATTAGATTGTGTATCGGCATCAGGTTATGTTTCAGTCTTCGCAAACCAAGGGGCTCCAGCTTAAGCTACTGGCAGCACTCCTGCTAACAAGGTTGTTGATGTGCTGAACAACCGCATATTGAATGGTATTTGCAGGTTTTCCAAAGCTTTACTCTCACCCATACGCATTTTCTCATAAATGGTGCTGTAGTATTCAAGGACAGGAATTATGCGTATTTCGGAAAGCTCGAGTGTGAGATGGGTTTGTTAGATTCTATGAGATACGTTAGCCACAGAGCATTTGGCAGTGCTATTTGATATTCAGTTAGCTCTGAGAAATTAAAGTGTGCGGAGTATCTTATGGCTAGATCACAGTTAGATAGTTTCACACAGATACGTTCATTGTTTAGTTTAAAGGACTTTTCAGAGATCAAACATCCGTGTGACATATTGCACGATTTACTAGCTGCAAAATTTAACATCCATATATCGCACCAATTCTTAAATGAATCGAGGCCTTCTTAAACTAGCAGCACTGCGGTATAGAGTTCATCTCCTTAAAATTTATAAACAATCTGTATGTCATCGGGGAATAAAAGTGGCCTGTCCTGTTTTATGAACACCATGAAATTGCTACGATGAAGTAGAAAAAGGGAAGGACCAAGTACATTCCCTAGGATGACACCACTAGCGCTGTGACGTGGTGAAGGGTTATGATTCACCATTTAGGTATGATGTCAGCCAACCATATAGGGGGTCACTGTTTCCAAATGACTCGATTCCTTTCACTAGTCGCTTGTGCAGCATGCTGTCAAATGCTAATTGCTTATCCAAAAACAGTATTACAACCGAATATTTGGAGTCAATGGTTATTGGGATGTAACCCAAATAGTGCAGCTAACAAGTACAAGAACGTTCACCAAAGAAACCATGCTGGGATTTGTTAAGCAGCCCAAATGATGGATCAAGTCCATGATTCCACTTTGATTAAATCTTCGAGTACTATGGTAATGAAGGGAGTATGATGCAATGGTCGATAATTGGTGACGTGCCATTTAGCCACCACTTTATGTAGATGGAAAATAAACGATATATTCCACGGATCCGGAAAGTAGCGAGGTTGTAACGAAAAGGCGAAAATGATCAGCAAAAGCAGCGGTTCGACTGAATCAAAAGGAATGCTGCTCTTCAGCAATTGAAAAATGCTTATTTCATCGAATAAACCAAGGATTCGGATTCTGGGTAAATAATAGTTTTCGGTAATTCACATCAGATTCAAACATTACATGATGACGACAAGGTGCTAAATGTGCCGGATTGGGCTGCGTATTGATCAGAATGTTTAATTCCAACAGGAGCAAATCAATAACTCAAGTGGTCGTTGAAGGTGGCAAATTAGGTACAAGAGGAACTCACAGCAGTGGCTTAGGCCACGGTAGAAGTAAAGGGAGTACAAACTGTTTTTGAACGCACACTTCCGGTTTGAGAAGGTGGATATAGATAGCTTCTGAAATATATAGATGCTTGCGGAATGCGCGAGAGAAATCTTCAGGGATAGTATAAATGACTCAGAAATCGTTTTCCGTCCCTGCGTAAACGCCCTCTAGAACGTATGACAGAATGGAATCGTCACTAGACCTCACTTGGCCTCAGTAAAGCCACTTCAAGATGTGTTCGCCAATCCTATGAGATGGGCGCCTCATAGTACGACCCACGTGTCGTGCATCACAGGAGCACGCGTATAGAAAAACTAGCCTTGATCGAGTCCCCAGAGGCAGTCTGTATTTCGGAGGTTTTGTTGCCCGTAGTCAGTGGTATATTGAGGAGAAAAAAGCCGAAGAACGACATGCCCCGCCGGATGATCGGTTAGGGGTGAGCAGAATGAAACCGAAAACGGCAATGGGAAATAGTGAAACGCTGCAACTTGCCAACTTGCCGGTTTCACTTTTTCCGTCTGTGCAGTTCAGATTAGGTTTGATGTAGTATTCAAGGTTATGGCTTGTGGTTTCCGGGCAAAATGAATGTATTATACTATGCGTAGACGAGCCACGAAATAAATTTTTGCAACAACGTCTTCCTGGTGTTTGGACAGGGTATCAGCCGCATTCTCGCCTTTGAGAAGCAAATACACAATAAGTTCGTTCTTGAGTGCATTTATCCTCGGTGGTTTTGCGTTCTTTCATAGGTTTGAGCAGGAATATAACTGGATACCCATTCGCCCTTAGAGCGTCACCAATCCTCTGCAATTCTTTAATGATAGTGTTCGGTGTGTAAATTCTGTGTGCTCGGAAAGTAAGAGTGCTGACTGGGCTTCGTTTGTAATCTAGTGGTACCGCACTTTAAAAGATGGTACACTGTCCAGTCCAAGTTGCTTTTCTAGACACTGCTCGGCTGCACGATCGATCGGTGTTTCTGATGATATCAACGTCCAGGAACGGTATTCGGCTTCCGGACTCGTACTCACGTGTAAATTGTAGATTCTCATGCGAATCACTAAAGGCTTCCAAAAGTTTCACAGCCTACGCTTTTGCTTTGCAGAGTATAAATGTATCGTCTACCTAAGGTATACATACATCGACCCCGTTGATATGCGTTATTAACGCGTTATGTTCCAATTTCACCATAAGGACATCTAGAAGGGATCTTAATGGTGATCTCATGGCAATTCCATCAATTTAACGAGACGTCTCCACGTTGAAGGATAACTGCAAGTTTAATGTGTAGCTGAGTAACAATTCCTTCAGAATGTTTTCCTGGAGATTTATAGTTACACTAATTGCCGCACTAGTTCGCAAAGATAATTCACTGTTTCTAATAACGGAATATTCGTAAACAACGACTGAGCGTCAAATGATGACATCCTTCACGTAGGGACGGTAAACTATTTCTGAGTCATTTATACTATCCCTGAAGATTTCTCTCGCGCATTCCGCAAGCATCTATATATTTCAGAAGCTATCTATATCCACCTTCTCAAACCGGAAGTGTGCGTTCAAAAACAGTTTGTACTCCCTTTACTTCTACCGTGGCCTAAACCACTGCTGTGAGTTCCTCTTGTACCTAATTTGCCACCTTCAACGACCACTTGAGTTATTGATTTGCTCCTGTTGGAATTAAACATTCTGATCAATACGCAGCCCAATCCGGCACATTTAGCACCTTGTCGTCATCATGTAATGTTTGAATCTGACGTGAATTGCCGAAAACTATTATTTACTCCGAATCTGAATCCCTTGTTTCAGCATATTGGTATGTCAACATATGTCAGGTCCACTGAGTTAAATATCTGATGGGAGATGTCATCGGATTCTGATTTGAGCGATGCTTTGGTCGACTTCATAGCGTGTTGGATGGTCAAAATAGTAATCACGACATTCTATATAAAGCTTTTTATAGCCTCCGGACAGCACTTTGTAGGGTCGGTTTATCCGTTCTTTGAAGCAGCGGAAAAAGAGCCAAACCCGTCACAAATAGCAGGTGGGTTGTTAAGATTTCAAGTCTCCTCATCAATCAATTCTGTGATCAAAAACGTCCGATTGTTAGTCCTATGACGGAGTAATTTTGTCAGTTCCTTGCCTTTGCATGTCATCCGCAAGGTGCTCTCCTCCTTTTCAATCCGTATTATTTGTGAGCGCTTGATACAGTCGATGTATTCGCGTAACTCCAATTTTAGTGCAAATTCTCTAGTTATTCTGAATTTCCCGATTAGCTTTCTTGCTTTTAGATTATTCAGCGTGTCACTTAGATTCTTAGGACTAGGAATGACACTTTATAATGTGGAACAAGTATAGTTACAATGCGATTGATCTGGTAGTGGAAGTGTTCCCCTGCAATGGGGGCGTTTGTTGAGAGAAAATAATCATCACAATTAGAAGACCGGACCAGCTTTTCATAGTGCTCCGAGCCAATTCTTTCCATACTGGGTGGGTGAGTTGAGTTTGGTATTCATTTTCGTGTACGGAGTAGCAGCTTGTAGTCACTACCGGGAAGGTTGTGAGATACCAGTTTGTACGTCGGGGATCTCCGGGGTGGTGATCAAAATCCAGTACGTTGGCGGATTTAGTAGACCTGGTGACTCACTGAGTCCAACCACCAACTCTGATAATCTATGACAAAGATCTGTGCAATGACGAGGATGTTGGTGATGACCAAGTAATATTCAGTAGATTGAAAGGGCTAGCGATTATCTTTAGACAATGCGATAATAGCAATGCGAAATCAAACGCCGCGAAGATAATTTCGATATCCCTGCTTGTCGCTTTCGGAGAGTTGTAGATGCAACCGAGAAGAAGCTGCAGCGACTGGTTGCCATAGAGATTCTGGTACATTGTTTAACTGCGGGTCGTCAATGAACTCCGTTTTGAAATTTCGATGGAGATATACGATGCGCCTGCTTCCCTTCTTTTTGCTGCGCTCTTCTCGAAGTAAATGGTAGTTAGGAATATCTAAAGTAGTATCCAACAAATCAGAGGAACACCATGTTTCGGTGACGAAGATTACATGTGGAGTGCTCAACTGAGTAAGCAGGTTCGCAAAATGGATCTTGCGTTAATTAATATAAGTGAAAATATGTTGTGCACAAAAACTTGTTCCTTGAGTAGTTCAGAGAATTGTCAGTCACTAATGACAAGCAAATAAGTTAGATAAGGGATGATGGAAACAAACCCATCAGTGGAATGCTCAGGTGTAAGGGCAATTTTACCGCTAGTAAGACCGGGTGGGCCAAAAAGGTTGATGTCCCTGGACCAGGTTGGGATTTATCTGATACGGAGCTAACCGTGACATGTGGATGAGCTATCAGAAACGTGGAACAACCTAGGGTGTCTCTACTTGGTGTCAGTGGTGGGAATGGATGTGAAGCTAGTCCCGCTTCCTTTAAAAAGGGTTATAGGGAAGTGCTGAATTGTGGGGGGCTGCATTGATATGTCGCATGACAGGTGGTGTTGTCTGGTTTTCAAAGTTTTGCCGGTTTTCATTTCTCTGTCTAGGGCTGTTGTAGACGGGAGGCTGGTATGTTGAAGGTTGGTACGTAGGTGTGGCCAGAAGACAACTGTTGCGAGTTCTAACAGGCTCGCGTAGCGCTGCGAATGCAAGATAGTTTTTGCCACGGAGCTTTGTACGCCACCCAGTTCCTCAAAGCTGCGTATTTTTCGTAAATAGCATCCGACGATATATTTGTGTTTAGGACGTCAGTACGCAAATCTGTGGGTGCATCTCGAAGATCCTATCTGTTTCCCGGTATTTTTATTCGGTTCCCGACAGTCATTTATCGTCATACCAGCTGTTTTCTATAGTGACTACACCGTATGTGGTCCGAGCAATGGGGCCGCGGTCAGGGCTATTGGACTTTGTTATGCTCGGTTGTCGTATACTAGGCGTAGAGAAAAAACATGAGGCAGAGTTATTTTATTTTACGGCTCCTAGATACGAGTTGTCGAGATCCACGTTGGTAATTGCGGTTGCCACAATTGGTATGCCGTTTTCATGTGGATTTTTGTGTGGTTTATCAGTGTATCCGTTTTTTATACGCCGACATTTACAGACGACATCAGAAAAGTTACAGGAGCTGAGTACTGTCGTCCGTACTTTGTTCAGAATGAATCTGTCTGGTATGTTAAAGCGATCACACATAATAATAATTCACGGTTTCATTCATGTACGTCTGAGGCGATGGAGTCGATTAGTTGACCTACCCTTTTGAGGTGAACATGATCAAGCTTATCAGATGGGTTGCTGATGTAATGCAGCGAAACTAAGTGGTCTTTAAGGGGTTCAAGTTAGGCCCAACTTTTCATCATTTCGTCGAGCTCTGCTTACAATAAGCAGACTTTACGCTAAGTTCAGATGTGAATTGAGAGGTCGGAGCAGAACAGTTTGTGGTAGTTTTAGGGCATCACATCTTAATCGTTTGGGCTGTGGCACAGAGGGTACATTGTCCTTAGGTAGTCGAGTGCTTTTGGTTGGTATGTGATAAGCTGGGTGGGAAAAATTTACTACAAGGTGGAACACAGAGTGGTTGAAAAAGGTTTGACATTTTGTGAGAAACCATTGGATATACTTCCTAGTTTTCCCGGTGAGGGAAAGAGTGCACAAAGAGAAATTGAATAGTATATTAGAACCCTCCATCCGTAAAAGTTGCAAGTACAAGGCTTACAAAATGCCACAGCATTGGTTTTACGTCTGCTTGTACTGTAATCAAGATCAGTTAGGTCTAGATGCGCTCAGCAATCAAAGGAAGACATGCTGTGCCACTGATCAGGTTTCCTATTCTAGACAAACTTGATGCCAGTCCATGTAATAAGTGTTGTTCAATCCTTCAATATTCTGACCAGCTAAATCACCGATGTAACTAACCCGTCGGCACCAAACATCTGGTGGCACCCTTGAGGTTGACCTACAGCAGGTGTTGCAGTGCGATGGCACTGGGTCCTACTGGGCTTGCGACGGAAGTAGGAATGACAGACCATTTCTTGGTAATCGCTGTGTTCGTATTTCGTTTCCTTTCATCTAGTGGGATTGCTCATTGCACCTGTAGTAGCCTACCGAATCTGCGGAGTGAGCTCGGTGTCCCTATGCGAGCCATGAGTTCTGCATGACCCATAATAAGTACTGTAAGCGACGGTTTGCTTTAGAAGGCTTTAACCTAACCAGTACCCAGTCGGTCAAGTGAAAAAAAACACCATTCATAGATGTCGGTAATTTTTGCAAAAAAATTAGGTAAAAATAGCATTATAAACCTCATTAATAGCACTTCCAACTCAGAGCAACTTCAATCAAATGTAATTCGCTCCGAGACCATCATAAGAGGTTTTGCAGCGTCAACACAGGCTACTGGGTCTTATAGGTGCATGTGACGCGATTGGTTAATCTCACAAGCAGAACAAAGACTAGATGTGTGTAGAAGTGGAAGGATGTCAAGCTGCTTACAGAACTCAGGAAGTGGATCAAAGCACCGGAGCAAAGTGTGAAAAAGTCTGCAACCGGAGCGCGTGTAGAGATAAGAGAGAACTGTGATCGTAGACAGAACCTAAGCAAGTTACCACAAGGTTGCACGGAATCATGTGAGATCGCAGGTGCGTGGAGGATAAAACCGACAGGGGGTGAAATCTGTTTATACAGGGTTCGTGAGCAAAGTGTTATGTGGACTAGAAATCACGGTAGTTCTAAATGGTAGTGGGAGGTGGGTTGGCGCAAAGACTGTTGGAGATGGTCCACGTGCCACGGAAGGATGAATTGAACACAGGGCGTCCGGAATCATTCCAAAAGTACAGTGAAACCGATGGCATCCAAAGACTCTGATCCTGATTATAGCTCAACCGTCGCTCGTACATATCCCAGTCAGACACAAAATGAACTACGAGAGGCACTGTTCAACTTGTTTGTTAAACCTGAAAGCTCGGTGGTTACTGACTAAGGCAGATAGTACTTTAGATACACGTCTGCAGCTAATTCGAAGTCAAATCCGAGGATGACCAAGGCACCTTACGTAATTCGTTGTCCCGTCAATAACCTAGTTTGCGACTCATCAATCGCTTACGAAACAGATGGATCATTCTTTATGGATAGAAGTGTGCAGTGTTGGAGCCAACTGCATTATGTTTGCACGTAGTGGTGGCGCAACTTGATAGAAAACTACTCTGTTCTCATTAGTGGTTTCGCGTGCTCCTTCGCACCTCCCTAGTGCTCATCAAGGATAATCACTTACAGTTCCGGGCAACATAAAGCACAAGCACCCATGCTAACCTGACATATCACCGTGCATTTTAGCTGACCGAATTCGGCCTTGAAGCATAACAAATGTGGCTTCATAGTATCAAGTTGTGTTCTTGACTATCATGAGAGCTAGTGGACTACAATCAGAATGGCAAGTTACGGTGGTTATACCCTTTGTGCTTGTTAGTTGGGGCATAAGTATAGTAACGTGCAATAGCCAGTTGTATCGAACAATGGGAGGGCAGAAGAAAACGGCCAGTTCCAAAGTTAGTCGACTGGTTCAGTTGCAGATAGCCGTATTGCTGAGAAAAAGTACTTCGTCGTTCACAGAAAATGGGCTCAGGGTGCCACATTTGTTATAAAAGCTTGCAATATGCAGTCAGACCCGGTCTAAGGACACCACTCAGGGGACCAACAAAAGTGAGCACCTTGGGCAGGCGGTCGCCATAGACAGGTTCATGCATGGATATTGGCTCTTTGCCATCGATTCACCCATTTCCCATCTTAACGACTTCAGTTGGTCACATATTACAATCAAACACCGATGCCTGCAGATATGTCATACATTTTATTTGGGTTATGCGTTCCACATTGTATTCTTTAAAAAACCCTGGCCGGTGCAACCTTTCTTTCCCTCGAAATTTCTGTACCGTCACCGTTACTCATTAATCTTTTCCACCAAGCTCCCATTGTCTCATCTAAAAGTGATTGTTATTACTAAACAAGTAAAAGACTAAATAATCGTCTTTACTTTCCTACTCACTTTCATACTCTTATTTATTTCATCGTGGACCACCGGTGGTTCAATTTTGGTCGTGATGGATTACAGCTGCCAAGATAAAAAGATTATTGCATGCGAGAAATGTTGCCTCTGACTCACTGGTGCTGTTGACGGTGAACCACAGTGCATTATCATCAGCATGCTATCCAAAAACGAAGTGCCTTGCGCGAAATTAAATAAATAAATAAATAAAAGATATATTCATCGACGGTGTAAGGCACAGTGCAGTTGATTGGCCAGGTCATTCTATACAACGTGCTCGCATCGGACGGATAGTAATTCTTCGAGTTTTTTTAATCAAAGCAGTTCCCAAACTCTGTTGCTGGGCTGATTGATCGGTTGCCTCCTTCAAATAGATTGAGTGCTTGATAAACATAAGTGCAGATAGATCTAGAGGTTTTAGTAAACCAATACGGTCAGCCGCGGAGTCCTCCCCGTGGGACCTGCTTTCATGCAGACTTGTCAATCGAAAAGTTCCACCCGCAATTCCATGTCTGTTCTGACCGTGTGCTGATGTGGCTTTAAAGCAGATTTATCAGCATCATTTGTACGCCTCTTAAGAGCTCATCTTAAGTGTATTTATCTAGACATTTAGGCCACATAGCCTGAGCCATCAACCAGTTTGTTAACCCTGACACTTTCATTTCTCGTCAGGAAGTCTATGTCACCTTTCCTCGCATGGAAGCTGAAAGACCTCACCTCAAGAGATCGAGCAAGTTGTGGCGAACAATGGAGTAAAGCAGCATACAGAATATGAGGAGGTGGGAAGGTAGTTACGATAATGATGATCATTAAGAAATTGTTTCATTTAACTACCGCCAAGAAAGGAGGTGGGATTGTCATACTAGGTGGCTGCTCGGATTATCGATATGCGAGGCAGTTTTGAAAATATCTTCAACTTTATCCGACAGTTGCCTGCTTTTGCGAAATATAGTATTTGGTATCGCGGAACACTTGAGAATTGACGAGTGATAAACGGGCTGAGTGATATGATCGCCAGAATGCTAAAAAACAGCCCTGGAATGTGTAAACATTTGATGGCCTAATTGCTATATTGCCACAGCAGCACACAGCCCGTTGGAGCATGGAAGTGCGGGTGAAACATTTCGAGAAAATACCGTGCATAGAGGCACGTCCCCCGGAGACTATTCCATGGATGGCTGTGTTACATTATTTGAACTATTATTTGCATATGCATTTGTCGTTGTTACCAGTGTCTTCGGAATTCTAATAATTGGAGGTGGTACGTTGTTGCGCCTTCCAATCCTTACACGCAATAACCGTTTTCGTCCTCGTTTCGACTTATCAGATAAAGATAGCCTGAGCTTGGGTGGAACTCGGGTCCTAGTAGTTAAAGGCTAGCAACTGGCTCACTCTGGCTCTAAGGTCCATGATACGGTCCTTGTGATGGTAATGACCTAGATCTACTTCAAAGTGAACCGAGGTTTGAATGAAGATGGTATGTTGCAATCCTACTACACAGCGAGCACTTCAAATGTAATTTTGAACTCTAATAATTGCAAACTGCCAACTACAAAAGTATTCTGGTTGGCCTCCACTGTATAAAACATATACAATTATCTGTTTTATGCAACCAATTTGTATGACTTGATCAGCCCATTCAGTTTATTGTTCTTCGCACCGTCGTGGTACATACGGTTTGGTAATTTTTACTTATTTATTTATTACTCATCATCGATTGCACCCGTGTACTACACTCTCAGATGCAAGCTAAGTCTGCACACAGACTGTAGTGACCTGGAGATTCCCCTATTTGGCTGCCGCATGCTGCGTAAAATATTACAAAGCACAAAATCATATTTGCTCGATGTACATAGCAAATTAGCCGCTCGCCTGTTTGAAAGTTGCTCGCGTTTGTTTGAGTCAACATAGCCTCCGCCTTCGAACGGCGCGACGCTCATCGGCTCCGCGGCCATCTTTGCTCTCCGCGCACGCGACCACACCTTTCCCCTAGCTAGTTATCTTCCGGTGCCTTATTTTTGGCACTAGATAGCGTTTCGCCCCACTTAATAAATTTTTCCTAGCGTTACTTTTGGTGTTCTCCACTCATCGGAGGTTGGCCTTATATTCGCGTATTGGTTCTAAAGCGTACCGATCCTGCTTCTCGCTTTAATTGGTGACCCCGACTTTTGGTCATTATTCGGTGAGTTTTGCCAATCTTTCTTTTCAGATTTGGCCACATTTTATCGCTAACCCGTCTGATTTTCACTTTTCCTTTTCCGGTTTAATCTCGCTGGCTCGCTATTTTGCTCGCTATGGAAACTGATTGCGTAGATTCTGACGTTCAGATCGGCACAGTTACGCTTCCTATCACACCTTTTCGCTAGACTAATCCTAAGTCTTGGTTTGGTCAGCTAGAATCGCAATTTTCTTTGCGTGGTATTAGGTCCGAAAAGACCAAGTTCCACCTTGTCGTTTCCGCGCTTCCGCTAAATGTCATCGATGACATTGATAACATTCTAGATCTTCCTGACGACCAAAAGACTTACGATGCAGTCAAGACAGCTGTTCTGAGAAGAACAGGCTTATCTGATCGACAACGAGTTACGAAACTCCTCAACGAAACCGATCTTGGCGATCTTAAGCCGTCTCAGCTGCTTCGAAAAATGCAGAGCCTAGCTGAACCCACTTCGATAGATGATTCTTTTCTTTGGAAAATGTGGTTGCAATGACTTCCGCGCGAGATGCTACACATACTCTGCGCTAGTGAGGATGCACCTTTATCCAAACTGACCGATACAGCCGACCGAATTTGGGAGTCGTACGGCCAGGTTTCTCAGGTCCAGGCGAAACCGGACGACGATATCGCCACGCTTAAATCCCAGATGGAAACACTGACTCGACAATTCGCAGACTTTTCGGCCTCCGGACATAACCGCTGTAGATGCTCTAGGAGCCGTTCGCGTTCACGTTCTAACTCTCCTTCGCGATCACCGAATAGAAACGGTTACTGCTGGTACCACGAACGGTTCTGGCTCGAAGACAACGTCGATACTTAATTGTAGTTCCGAAATAAAGCAAACACAGTACTTTTGTATATGAGCAATAAAAATGTAAAAACTTACAGTTTACGAGTAGAAATTCTAAAACCCAACCTGCAAATAAACGTAGTACACTAGTTTTAACAAAATCATACACACTCTTTTCTATTGACTATATCATTAACTAGCAGGTGAAAAAGGTAAGTATAGAAGTTTGTTGCTTTGAAGTTTAAATGAAAAGGAATTTACTTTTTTCATCACATGATAAGTTCAAGCATGCCAGTGCGTCCTATAATGATTGCGCTGAAGCGCAAACTAGCGACAGCACCCTGTGTGCCTGTGAATGTATGCGCTAACCGAAAGTCTGTAGAATCTTGTTTCTGCTCGTCGTCTGTTTCACTATTGATGTAATCAGTTGTCAAAAATGAAGTTTCAGCAAGCTTCCAGTTTAGTTCGGTTGTATTACAAGTTTAGAGATCTGAATCAACCCTGGGGCTGTCAGTAAGTTGATATTGTAGAACTAGTACATACTAGTCCGAGTGTGTTGCTCTCGTGAGGATGCCGAAAAACCGGAAGAACGGACACAACAGACTGTATTGGAGGAAGGCTACAATGGAACAATGATTTATTACGGATAAAAAAGCATCGCTTAACAAGTCCCGTGGGATGGAAATTATTGCGAAAATCAATTGCATAATAAAGTGAGAAGCGTTGTGGTGGATTCTCCATAGACTTATGTGGAATAGCGGAGATGTTCGCGTAAGAAACGTATAAATCCATAAATCCATTGGTTAGGCGTTTGGCAAGACATCGTTTGATTGCGTTTCGTAGCCCCTGGTTAACAAGTCATAAAATAAAATGTAAGTGAGACAACGCATCGTCAACACGTTTTTTAAATATCACCAGATTAGGAGCAGAGACGACATAATCAGGGAGGGCGTTCCAAGGCTCACACACGCGGAGAGAAAAGAAATTTCTATGGCATTCAAGCCGGCTATACTGAATTGTCAGTTTCAGAGGGTGACCTCTTAGTTTAGGGCTGTGGTTCGATTTCAGCAGCGGACGGCAAATGTGATTTGGGTTCAACAGAATCTGGTAAACCATTATGAGATCCCCCCGCAAAAGGCGATATCCACTGCTGTAGATTCTTAGAGATTTCAGTCTAGGCGGATAGGGTAGATGAAAGAGGCCCCTGACGTTCTTGGTTGCCCTTCGTTGAGGAGTCTCGAGAGCAACGAGATCCTGTTTCTGCCACGGACGAAAAACAGATGAAGCGACAGGAGCGTACGTCAGTCTCGGAAGTCACCTTGTGCACAAGTGATGAGCCGGAGTTAGGTAAAAAATGGTCGTAGGACGGCGTTAAAAAAAGCCAATAATGTACGATTGAGAAACAACGTTGTACACAAGAAACAAGAGATAACTTTTGGGTTGCTACAGAGCTCCCGTCCTAGCAGTTTGGATCAGGAAGCCTTCCAAATCAAAGCCGGTTGTGGATGGAACTTCATAAAAATTATTCATATGCAAAGGAGAACCTGTTCGTTTTCGGAAATGGATCTAGCCGACAATTAGGATTCACTCTGCTGTTCGGTATTTCTTATTTATTGATTGCAGGGCAGGATGTATTTGGCAAGCCTTTGGAGCAGGCTTCTCGCAGTACAAAAGACTGGCCAGCCCAGAAAAAGGCCGACAGGATCTCAACCTCCGATTCGGTCAAACGGTGCGCTTGGGAGTGATCTCTTCCCAGGCCGCACCTCGCCTGGCGCCAAAACGACCCTCATCCCAAGGAAAAGACGGCCATCGTCCTACGAAGAAGCTACCATAGTTCCACGAAATAACGACCGTCATCCCACGAAGAAGCGACGCTCGTCCCGTGGAGAAAACGACCAAAGCTTACTTCAAGACCCTCCTTGACAGCGTCGATCCTCAAAAACCTCGCTCATGTGGGTCAGTCGATCGAATAGGAGGGTTGGGGCATGTAGCGACGAGAAAATAGCAAAAGACGCGCAGAGAACGCCAGAAAGAACGAGCGCATGATCAACCTGTTTCGATTTTTGGATTTGTGAATATTTTTGAGCAAAATGCTTTCCGCAAGTTTTTGCTTTTTGTTTTCAAAACGGTTATCGACCAAAAACATTGCAAATGTATACAATATCTACAAACCTAAACGTGTTTACACTAAACATAGTTGGAAAAAGAAACGCGCTTACGCACTTTCCGACCACGGCGATTGGTAGTGGGAGGCGGCAGGCTAGATTCGGGAGATGTCGGGACAGCCGATGCTTGTAGACCTTGATGGTGGTTTGGTTAAACTACACTAGGATGCTGAAAATTGGTGTGGTGAGTTGTGACGTGGCACGAAGCACTACTAGACGAAGTAGAGAGGTAGTTGCTTCCATAAAGGCAGGCTTCAGACGGTCGATGGTGACGACTTCGCTTTGGTCACTGCGGTCAGTAGCGTATCTCTTACTCGCACGGTGTAGCAATTTGAAAGGTCCTATGTATGGCTACTGAAGAGGCTGTCGAACACTGTCTGCGCAAAGAAAAACGTGTGAACAGGTAGACAGCTTCTCGGGCACGTACACTGTTGAATTCTGCGATCGAGGAGTGGGTGGACGTTGCTCACGCATCTGGTGAGCCAGTCGATCGGTGTAATTTCTGAAGTCAAATGAGGAATTAGACGAGGCTGGTGCTATCAGCTGTCCGGGCAACCGCAGTATGCAGCCGTAGAGTAGCTGAGCTGCTTTTACGTGGAAAACGATTCGAACCGTGTTTCTTAATTCTAAAAGGACGAGCGGAATTGTTGCAGACCATGAAGGATCTGCGTTCGCACGTAGCGCTTCCTTCAAATGGCCGTGAAAATGCTCCACCATACCGTTAGCGGCCGGATGATAAGCCGTCGTGTGTAGGTGGCGGCAAACTAAGTCCTTAAGCAACGAAGCAAAAATGGAGGAAAAGTGTGACCGACGTTCAGTGGTCACTATGGCAAGGCAGCCATACGGTGCAAACCAGCGTTCAAAAAACGCTTTCCCGAATGTTTCTGAAGAACAATCCGGGATAGGGATGGACTCAGACCATCTAGTGAATCGATTGACACGGGTCATTAGATAGACAGAGACTTTGGAATGCGGCGGAAGACGTACGAGGCCGATACGCATGTGATGAAACGTTACAGCTGGCGCCGGAAACGTTCCTAATGGGCTTTGCTTGTGTTGTGCACCTTCGTGCATCGACACGGAAGGCAAGCAGCTGCCCAAGTACGGACATCCCAATTGATATTGCGCCAACCGAATCGTGCGGTTACGAGTTCAACCGACGCACGAGCTTCTGGGTGAAACAAGTCATGCAATGTGTCGGACACGGTGTGTCGCATCTCGCGGGGGACGACTGAGTGCGGACTGCCCGGAGAGAAATCCCAAAGTAGAATTCCGTCTGAGGATGTTAGTGAAAGGCGGCATAGTAGGGGAGACCTGCGAAGTAGATAAATCTCAGGATCGCAGAGGATGCGATATGTCAACATTTCGATTGGTCTCTTCAGTCGCAAACACAATACGATCAGCAACATACCAGGGATTATATACATGGGGAAAAAGGCACCACCAATCAAAATGTCACAGTCAAGACCATGGCAACCGAATGGATTGCCTTAAGAGTTTCTGTGCACATAGCACAGGTTGATAAGCCTTAATTAACAACGCCTCACTAATTGCTAGCATTATCGGGTTTTTGTTACGTAATAACACTTTGAACGCAGTCTCGGGGTTTACGTGATGACGGGTTGCCATGAGGTGCTTGGTGATAGACGATGCCGGGCTCCGATGGATTCTCAGATTCGTCCCATGTTGTTGCGTAATCACTTGTCCCAACCAATTTGGCAAGTGTTCAGCTACCCTCTGAGCTAACTGACGGTTTGTTCTGCCTATGTAAATGTCACCGCAACCGCAGGTGAACTGATAAACAACGTGAGAGGCCGAACTACCCGACGAGATGCTCTGACGGTTATGAAGAACAAGTGCTCGCGTGGTATGCCTGACTCGCAACTGGGCTGTCGTGTAGGTTCGCGTTAGGGCGGACTGGAGCTTGCGTCCGATGTCATTTGCCACATGGTCCCTCTTGAACGGCAAGAACAAATAAACATTCTTTTTCTCAGCCGTCAACACCGGTGTTTTCACGCTGGGAGGTCTGCTGTGTACCTGAATAAACTTCTCAAGATATCCATTAGAAAATAAGATCTTGCGTAGAAATTCTTCTTCGGCTTGTAACATTTCGGGGCTACAAATACGCCTAGCCCGGTAGAAGACAGTGCTCACTAACCCGTGTTTGTACGCGATGGGGGCGAAGCTGGAAAAATGCAGGTACTGTCCAGTCCAAGTCGATTTACGGTGAACAATGCGCTGCAACGTACCTTCAGCCTGTCGCCTAATGAGTATATCCAAAAACGCCAAGCAGTGGTGTTTTTCCACTTCATGGGGTACGGATAGATTAGGGTGAATCGAATTTAGGATGGTCAGCAGCCGATTAAAATGTTCTCCGCCGGTGAAGACTAAAATGTCATCCACATATCGTCTGTACAATTTCGCTTCACCAATGCTCTCAGCAACTTGTCTTGGCAATTCATTCGGTTGCCATGTTCTCGACTGTGACATTTTGATTCGTAGTGCTTTTTTTCTCCATGTATATAATCCCTTGTAGGTTTCTGATCGTATTGTGTTTGCGACTGAAGAGAACAATCGAAAGGTTGACATATCGCAACCTCTGTCTTCTCTCTGCCTTAACGAAATGGCTGAAGGGCACCCACTGATTTACTAATCTCAGGATCGTTGAGTTGCGCTGTGGTCATGGCTGCCAAGTCGATAACAGTGCCGGCGTCAGCGGAGATAGCTTGCATGCGGGAAAGTGCTTCGGCGACGTTGTTGTCCACACCTGAGTCATGCTGTACATCGGTTGTAAAATGAGCGATATAGTCAAGGTGGCGCGACTCTCTAGGAGAGTATCGGTCGGTAGTCGAGCCGGGCACGTAAGTCAAGGGTTTGTGGTCGGTGAAGACGTCAAAGTAGCGACCATCCAAGGCCTGTCGTAAGTGTCGTATCGCTTGACATACGGCTAGTAGTTCTCTACCGAATGTGCTGTAGCGAGATCCGGTAGGTTGTAGGCGTTTGGAATTAAACGCTAAGGGCTGCTACGTGTCAGCTACTCGTTGCTGCAAAACAGCGCCGACTGCAACGTCCGAGGCGTCAGTAGTGAGGGACAGTAGGTCTGCCGGATCGTGATACGCTATAGAAGCTATGTTGGTGCTGGCTTCTTTCAGAGGTTTAAAAGCAGTGCGTGCTGCGACAGAAAAATCGAATTTCTTGAGTTTTTCTCGGAGTAGGTCCCTCAGAGGTTGCATCAGTAATGCGCAGTTTGGTATGAACCGTCGGTAAAATTTGGCAAACCAATCATTACCTCAAAGCTGTTTGAAAGAATGTGGCTCGGGGTAGTCAATGATGGCTTGAATTTTCTCCTGCAGTGGCACGACACCTGCAGAGCAGATAGGATGGCCGAGGAAATTGACTGAACACTTTTCTGCGTTGATCGTCACCCCGTGTTGAGATAAACGATCAAAAATTGCTCGTACGTGGCTCATGTGCTCTTCTCGTGAAGAGCTAGCGATTAAAATGTCCTCGAGATAAGCGTAAGTGAAATCTAAGCCGCGACAAGCTTGGTCGATGAAGCGCTGAAAAGTTTGCGCGGCATTCTTTAGGCCAAATGGCATACGCAGAAACTCGAACAAACCAAATGGCGTCGTCACGGCAGTTTTAACGATGTCCGCTTCGGCTACCGGAATTTGGTTGTTTGCACGTACCAAGTCGATTTTGCTGAAGATATTTTTACCCACCAGACTGGCGGTGAGATCCACTATGTGTGGGATCGGGTAGCGATCAGGCGTTGTAACTGTATTCAAGGTACGATAGTCGCCGCAAGGACGCCAGTTCCCCATGACGTTCTTTGGGACCATGTGGAGAGGCGACGCCCATGGGCTGTTGGACGGTCTAACGATACGGAGTTGAAACATGTAATGGAATTCAGCTAGTGCTACATGTAGTTTGTCAGGAGCAAGCTGTCTTGGTCGTGTGCTAACTGACTGACCACGCGTGACTATGTGATGAGCGATCTCTGTCGTGACTGGCGGAAGCTCTGCAGCTGGTCGTACCAGTCGCGGGTATTCGGACAGTAGGTTCGCACAACCTGATGGTACATCAGCGATTCGAAAAACGGGACTGATTATCGGGGCGTCCGTAAGAACGCCTTCGATTCTAGTTTAGTATGGTCATCTAAAATTCACTGGCGACCCGCGTTGACAAGCAATCCAAAAAGAAGAAGAAAATCGATGCCGAGAATTGCGAAAGGTACTGCCGCAACCCTGAAAACCCAGTGAAAATCTCTGCGGAGATTTAAATCTGGGTTTCTCATGCGCGGACCGTAGGAGATTTCGGCTAGCCGTTGGCTACTCGTACATTGCAAGCGGGCTTTGCATGTTGTTTTCTGCGCTGGCATGGATAATGGCCACTTCGGCTCCCGACGCGGGAGCGCTTATCCGAGATGTAAAACAGACGGTCTGTTTTGTCGCTGCCGGACGCATGGTCCGCATTCGTGTGCCGAATAACTAGTTTCCCTGTGCCACTACACCACGCTTGGCCCATGGTGAACGGCAACATCGAGCTTTGTCACTAAAATGGCGATGATACCAACACAGAGCATTCATTAAATTAGCGTTTTGAACTCGTATGTGAGGTGGTGATGAACTGCGTCTGCGCGGTGATCTGGATCTTTACGGTGGAGGTCGGGACTGATAGGCGCTGTGACGAACGGTGGCTAATACTTGGTCGACGTGCGGTCTCATGAAGCGCTCTTTCTAACTGCCTCGCTGCTATTTCACGACGAAGCACGGCTATTCGTCTATCGGGTCTGCTTACGTGGACCCTTTTGTACTAACATCCCTATCAGATAAGGTTGTGGCGAAAATGCTACCGGATGCTTTGGTATGCTGATTGACACTCTCGAATGCTGTGTCTGCGGAAATGACCAGCTCTTTGAGTGTTCTATCTGGGAACGCTACGAGCATTACAGGAAGCGGATCAGATAGGCTGCAGAGCCACAGTTCTTTCAAAGCTGCTTCACACATGTACGAAAGACCAGTTATCTGCCGAATCTCGCGGAGCAAGACTGAAGGATTGCGATCGCCTAGCTTAGTGCTATTAAGCGGTTGCTCCAATTGAGCACGAGCGCTGGGTTGCGACTATTGTAGGATCAATTGCTCCATCGCTTCGTATTTACCGTCCTTCGATGGATGAAGCAGTACATCTTCAACGAGTGTCACTACGTTTTGCAGAAGGCGTGGGATGATTCGGTTGAATTTAGTTCGGTCGGTAGAAATCCCGCTGTTTTCTAGCTATCTCAAAATTGGCAGACCAGACGCTGGACTTGTGTGCCATAAAACCCGGAATAGTCAAATTGAGCAAATTCACCCTGCCGCAAGACATAGGCGTGAAAAACGGTAAACGAGTAATACGAGTGCAGTTCAAAAACAAATGGACGGTAGACAATCCACTAGGGTTTAGGAAAAAGACGACTTGGAACGAATTTACCAAAAAACAAAACGACCAAAATATTTCGAAACTTCGCGCCTGCGTATCGGGGGTAGAAATTTGTAGGACTCGTATTAACTAGTCCGAGTGTGTCCTTGCATTGGTGCGGATATCAAAAACCGGAAGGACGGACACAACAGATTGTATTGGAGGAAGGCTACAATCGGACGAAAAGCAGATGAAGCGACTGGAGCGTACGTCAGTGTCGGAAGTCACCTTGGACACAAGTGATGAGTCGGAGGTAGGTAAACATTGCCGTAGGGTCGGCGTTAAAAAAAGCCAATAATGTACGATTGAGTAACAACGTTGTACACAAGCAGCTAAGAAATACCTTTTGGGTTGCTACCATATCCAAACAATTCTTTTTATATCCTATCCATTTTAGTAGAGGTTACTTGAGGTATATTTTACTCGTCTGCATTAGATTGCGTTTACATGGTTGCCTCAGTATCGATGTTTGCAGAACAAGAAACCTTGCTTTACAAAAACATTCGGAGATTGTTGAGTTCTCCAGCTTCTTCCATGCGGCTGCCACCTAGAACCTCACTTCCAAGTAGTTTCTTGAGTCCAGTTGCGAACATATCTTTGTATGGTCCGTGATAGCATTGACATGTAGAAGCTGTCTTTCGTAAATTTTAATTTAGGTGCTTGTATGACACCCTGCTCGAGGGGTTGAACTAGCGCAGAGCCGTTAGGTGGTAGGAACTGTAGTTTGTGATAATGTAGCTTAATTCTGGGATGGCAAGCGACATTGTCAAGGATCAAAATGAGGTTACGCTTTTTCTTCTTGCATTTTTGTCAGTATGTAAGACAATTTTCAAAGACAACCGCGGTTATTCAAGTCTTTTTGTTATTCATGTAAATTTACACTCAGTATTTCCACGTTGATATCGTTAACAGTTCGAAGGTTAGCTGATTTCACAATCACTAAGGCTGATTCCCGTTCCACAGCATGTTAGTGCACAGCATAACTGTGATTCGCTCCTTGCGTCTTTTTCCACCAGCACTATTTTTCCTTCGACAAAATGTTTTTCTCACCTACCTTTGATTAACACACCAGTTTCATCCAAGTATAAAGGTCTTGAGGTGCGTAACTAGAACATCTTACGGGTACTTTTGCTATCCAGTCGGATACAGCACACATATGTGTCACTACTTTCGCCAGGTAGCTTACCAAACACAAGGTTGTGCCCATTAATGAAAGCCTGCAGCCAACCTTTTGATGATTTAATCTCCGCTATTAAACTCTTTCGCAAAGTGCAAAGCTGGTTCATGAGAAATTGGTCCAGATAATGGGTTTTTCCTTGCGAGTAAAGACTGGCGCAAAAGCCAACAACGTGTGTTTATCACCTCATTTACCGTTTTTCTGTTGTTCTTTTTTGAACTCCAGATGCGGTTTCAATATTCGATTAAAAATTCAATTTTCCTCTTTAAAGTCTGAAGTGTCTGTCTTTCCTACTTCAAAAAGTTTTTCCAAAGTCTGCGAACATTGTCCTCCTTGAATTTGTTGAATCCCTGATATTATTTCTTCAAGTGTTTCAAGTAGTCAATAATTCCCTTTGAAGGGTGAATTATCAGCTGTGTTAATGCATACAACTTTGTGATTTTGGAATTAACCATTTTGTTTTTTGTCACACTCTTCATTCAGAAGCTGTTCCGATAGAAGTGGACACGGAATGCCGTAATTTCCATATGCCTCGCAGTTTTGTGCTTGTCTCGAGATGTTACGGGACATGGCTGGCAATGGACACCAGTGGCTCGTCTGCTGTCGTTTCCCAGTCGGACTGCTTGTTTCTAGCGTGTACAGTGCTAACTTATAAGCGGGGTAATGGCTAATTACAACGCTGAGCAGTTAGAGCTCTCTCATTGATGTCGCACTAGCTGTTTGTGATGGTATGGTGTTCACAAAAGGGGTAAACCTCTTGACCCCGAACGTCAACTTAGGGCATTATACGTTAGGTCCCCTTACTCGCCCTGTACGTCACCGCGGTTTTATAGCACTGAAGCATCAGTTCAAACGGTTGAAGATGATGTTGTTGCTCTTGATGGTGACGAGAAGGATAACTTTATTGTAAAGCCACAATTCGCTTTGAAGTGCCTTGAGCCAACGGGCATCCAGCCAGTCAAGTGAGCAAGAACACCGGACCAGGATGACGGTACTTTTTACGAACAATTAAGAAGCAATATCAATAAAAACCTCAATAACAACGCTTCCACTCAGCGTAGCTTCAAACGTAATGCAATTTGGTCTGAGACCAGCAGGATAGGTTTCAGAACATCAATGAGATTCAAAGTACGGTACACGGGATATTAGAGGACAGGTGAAGTTCATGCGATTGGTTAATTACAAACCGGATGAAGACCGGACGCGTGCAACGAGAGTGCGAAGGAGATCGTAATCAGTGCGGGGATGTATGTAAACGCCAGTGACGTGGGTACGTGTTGGAATAAGGGAGTATAAGCAGTTACCACAAGGAGGGATGGACTGACATGGGATTACACGCGCGTGGGGGGACATGAAATTGGCAGGATGTGAACTTTGATTACACGGTTCGTGTGTAAAGGATTATGAAGATCGGATACCAGCGTGGTTCCGAATCACAGTGGTAGGTGATAATTGTGGTGATAAGTGCACCAGGATTAGTCCGCGCTCGGTGCTTAGCGAATACGGGAATTGACCATAGGACATCTAGAATATTTCTACATTTATACAGGACGAAAACTCGCATCGCTAGCCACCGGGAATTACCGATAAGGTGAACATGTGTGTACAAATCAAACTCATTAGACACCGATATACACGTACAGATAGGTAATGTACCACTCCACTGGCTGCTTCTAGTCTTGTTGCCCAGACAAGATAAGTAGAGGAAACCTAAGGCATCTGTGCGATGCGGTGCCAGGTTCTCATGGCACCTGAAGACGAAATCCTGGCCAGTCATGTTATTGGTGGTCCTCTTTTACAGGTTCTATCACATCTGGGGACCACAAAAACGTGATGGCGGCTGTATTAAACAGGTGGACGTGACGCACAGGTTAAGATCAATGAGAAAATATAGGAGAAACTTTGGGGATGTATTTGGCTGGGCGCCTTGGAGTAGTGGTCGCCATATAACAGGTGGGACTGTACCACCACATCTCTAGTTAATGCGCCGACGATTGCCTTGAGGCATTGATGCCAAAAGGGCTACGAACGCCATACTGCGACGCTTGGAAAAGCACGTCGTGCGAATAATTTTCACAGATGTACCCAGGGAGGCATAAAACTTAATAGTTTTCAACCCGAGCACTCATGTATCCAGGCAAATAAACTACTCAGTTCTGTTATTTGTTTAAATGAAATTCTCATCTGGTGAGACCGGATTTGTCAGGACTTTTAACTCTAATGGGTGGAACAATAAGCGCAATTTGAGTTCACAAGTGTGCACTACAGCTCAACTGACAAACGTGAACGGTCGCTGATCAAACAGTTTAGCGTTCGTAGGCCTGGTAACCGCGTGTGTTAAAGTCCTTTAAAGCAATAGGAGAGAAGTAGTGGTGCACTAGAGATCGGAAGAGTGGCCATATGCGTTTACTTACTGTCTAGATATTTCCTTTGAAAGAGCTGAGAATCAGCTAAGTCCAAATGTGGCCTTTCAAACAAATCAACCATCAGAAGTTCCGCAGGATAGTCAATTGGCTCTTTCCAACAAGACGGTGTACTCTCTGCTGAATACACACTCCCTCTCACGGTCACGCAATGTGTCTCGTTATGCTGGATCAGTTCAAACTCGTTTCAGTCCTTCGGGTGGTCAGTTTTGATTCAGTCTCGAGAGCGTTCTGAGATTGCAAGCAAGCGGGAGAGTTGGAAAAGTATGTTTGTGCCGATAGAAGTTGGGTTCTGTCCGCCCGAAAACACTGCACTAATATGACGCGTTTTGAAGATCTTGCATCTTGCCACAACGTGTAGTTCAAAATGACCCACAAAATCTATCGTTAACCGTTGTGCAAGCGTTGTACATCGTGGTAACCGTCACAAGTAACATCCCCATGGTCCCGGGTTCGATGTATGCTCACTCATTCTGGTGAGATGAAATAACCTTGAAACCCATCTTGGGTGTGCAGTGTTTTCCGGTGGGCATTACCCAATTTCTATCTGCTTCAGCTACGGTTCTCGTGATTTAAAGCGCAAAGTTCGCTTCAATGTGAAGCGTGGTCAAAATTGAGATTGTGTGTTGCAATCCATCCATACAAGGTGTACTTCAAAATGACCCACAAAACCTATGATTTGCACCTTGTCAAGTCTGTTCACTGGACGATCGCAGAAGGGAGCGGTGACCACTTTGCGATAAGCGAAGTCTATGGATCGATTAAGTAGGGAGTCCCAAAATTTCATTCTACAAGAGACAGCGATTTATTTCGAATATCCTTAGTCAACCCACAAGAACTAGTCGCCCAAGACTCGCTTGGTGGATCATCCGTGACCTAGTTTCCTTCTCACATTTCAATGACCTGATTTGCACTGCCATTAAGCATTTAGCTAAGACCGTGCTGTAACAGGCAGTCAACCAACTTAGCCAATTTGGAGTGAGGTATAAACGGGGTCTCAAGTGACAAAGTGCAATAAGCAATGAACGATTTGACCAATATTCCTTTTACTTTGTATCGCGGTCTACGCTGATAATGGGCATCTCATTCCAATCATACAAGTGCTTCAAAATGACCCCTGCAGTCAATCAACGTTGAACCACATTTCTCCTTGTCCGATTACTTACATTTCAACCTCAAAAAAGTCAAGTGGCGCGCCTGAAAGGCACACTTGTTCGAGTAATCAGGTTCGTGCGTTGTCACCATAGTTAGGCCTGCAATTTTTGTTCATCGTACCTGGTCCTGCCGTTCGTGTGCGTGTATCGCAAAGGCGACTCTTATCGATCGCCTGTGGAGAGTTGGCTCTTATCTCGCATGCAATGCTAGCAACGCGATGATTGGTCAGGAGTTGCTCCGACTGCCTTATTCGTGACGAGTGTTCGATTGAATCGACGGTAACATTATGGACGACAACACGGTTGCTACTTTACATACTTGGGTAAGTTGTTTAACACATAACATGTCGGGATGTAACAGGCATTATTCTATCATCAAGATGTCAAGTTATCACACAAGTTAATCGTGGGTAGCTACTGTGTGATCGTCAGTTATTCTGGTTGCGTCGTTTACCCAGAAGATAGACATGGACTATGTTGTTGGACGCCAGCGCAATTACAGAAGTTTCATTCTGAAAAGCTCGAGGGTTTTGGAGGTTACTCAGACAGCGTTTAGTAATCACTACACCTATCTAGAGGAAGGTTGCTAAGTTCACTTAGTCTTTAATTAATGTCAGTCCTCTGGTCCGGTTACGCTTTGACGGTTGATGCTGTATAAATGCGATTGATAAATGTGCTCAGTGGATACGTACTGCAATTGATACTATATTTGCGAGTATTACTATCAATAATTAGAAATCATCATGCATTTCCAAGCCTGTTAATTGTGCATTTTCCAACGGCCGTGTTTTTAGAAACAAATTCAAAAGAATTCAAAAGAAGCGTAATAATTTTGTTCGAAAATGTCGCGCTGGATTAAGTGTCGCTGTACAAAAGAAAACATTTGGAGACCTAAGCGTGCCAGTATTGCTTAGGGTCAACGTTCTTTTGCTCACAGAAATTTAGATGCACTATCGTTCACCGTCATTTCCACGGAATTTTCGCAGCTAAACATCATTATGTTACTGGAAACCTGGCTCTAAGAAGTGGATGTTGTCATCTTATCCGTAAAAGGATATACTTATCTTTGGTTTGTTCGCCCAAGCACGTACCGAAACAGGTGCCGTACGCTTTATTTGCGCTAGTCCATCTGTTTATCTTAACAAAATGCATATTTTGTTAATGTTCACAGCGCATAAACTATTTGGTCCCAGGATGCAAGCCGAGCTGTTTGGGTGGCGACTGTTCAGTATTGTTGGCTAACATCTATATATCTCATCTGTCCAAATTAGAAACCGAGACATGTTGTGACGAATTTACAACATCTGTTCCCTAAGTATCTTCACCGAAGATTTCAAAAGATTTGATACTGCTTTTCTCACCACCGTCGGGTTACGGAGAATGGTAACTTTGCCCACCAAATTAGACGGGACACCGGACCTAGTGTTCGTTAATAATGTGAAGTGGTCCGCTGTACTCAATCGGGCTCCGATTGGCAGTTCTGATCACGTAACAATCAATATATGACCTGTCATCTATAGTAAGATTAACTACAAATTATCACACGCTTCAGTGATCGACGTTTCAGGTAGAGTCGGTACTACAAAAAATATCGATCGACCTCATAAAATGGTTGCATCCACAGCATTTATTTTATTCGTCAACCCTGAAGTATCCAAGTATCGGGACAATCTGACAAGCTAACTAACTTTTTGTTTTGACATCTGATATCCTTGGAAAGCTCTCTACGTCCACGATGGCAGGTTCTGCTCTCCCCCCAACTGAAGCGGCTGCGCCGACTTAAGGAGAGAGCAAGTAAGAAAATAGACGGCACCTCAGTTAGGTCTCACAGTTCATATAAAAGAAGAGCTACGCCGAATTAATCAAGTGTATATTCGATCTATAATTGGGGACGGTAGCTGTTGCGAACTCTGCTGTTGAAACAGTTTAGCGGGGGCGAGCAACCTGTGCCCTATTTTGCTGTGCATATAGAAAAATTGCATCAGGCTTTCCGTAATTGCGACACTAATAAAGCCTCATACTCTTCTTTCCCCAATCTCAAGGGTCCGTAGACTCATTGCGTCTTAACGACAGTGCAACTGTGAACAGTTTAATGAAGCGACTGCATAGTGTTAAACCTAGTGGTTTGCATTTCCCATCATACTGAAAAAATGCGATGGCTTTTTGGCAATACCTCTTGGATCCGCCTACTCGATGTGTATGCAGCAACACAAAATCGCTGACTACTGGAGAAGTGCCGGTACGACACCAGGGTCAAGAAAGAGACCCAGAAAATATCAACCTATCGTTTATACTCATGATGCTTTGAATGTTCTGGAGAAAATTATTCTTGAAACGATACTGCCGCAAACTCGAGTGACCCCACGAATTGTTGTTGTAAGATCTACTTATTTAAGAAATACATACCCTTATCGGCCATTTGTGGAGCAATTAGTTTACGGAACGCACTGGGATTAACCGAATCGGGTGTCAGATGATCCTCCTTACCAATCACCGAATCTGCTCTCTTCAGAGGGGCAATTTTGTCGTTTTTTCTCTTTTCTATTCACGTCGGCTCAATACTGGTCTAGGTAGAAGCGACTCTACTAAAGTATGCTGACGACAGTCTTGGGTGTCAAACATCGAATCATCGATTGCTCATTCAGTTTATAGGATCTACAAACGATCTCAACGTTTGATTTACAGCTCGTAATCAGTCTCTTAATGCATCGGTCACGGTTGGCTTCTTTCGTTACACAGAGGAACCAGACACGAGCAGCTCCTTCCAGTGTCCCAAGCTCCATATTGGCGACGATGGATTACATACTTCTACATCAGTGAATTACTAAGGTATGTCCCCTAAAGACGATTTATCGGAAAAATTTGCAAAAGCCAGATGACCGTAATTCTACTTCCCTCGGCTAAGATTTCGTCTGTCCTTCGCGAGTTGATCCTTTGCTTTGTTGGTGCCTGTGTTCTTTCCCACTGGATGTACCTTACCTCAATGATTTTCTCGTGCTTTTGGGAAACAGTAAGTTAACTGGCGGATCATTAAAGCATTCATCCTGATTTAGAGACGTTCCGATGCCTATGTTATTCAAAGTATTTCTGTCTATCAGTTCCGTCCATCAGTTTTTGTGCGAAAATAGAGTAGAAGATAGCGTCCGACACACTTTATCTCATTTGCACAGTTTTATCTGGATGTTTGTCAACACCAATCACTAGATGAAACAATCAACAATGATGCAGAACATGCAAAGTGCGACTGTTTGATAAGTTCCATAGGATGACGAGAGTAGAGATTACAAAAGCATGGTTTAAAGGAGAGGTGAGTATGGAAAATTCTACTTTATTGTGACTCACCTGGTTATTCGCATGAACATATGCTGGTTGCTCTCCGCTACTCAACCCAGAAGGCTGGTGAGCCCACAGCTTGTGTTACTTCGTCCTTCGATGGAAACGGACTATGTCGCCTTATGTGAATGGGATATAGTCCAAGCGTTCTTTAAAAAGCGTTACTATGGAGACGAAGATGGCTTAGGAAGGAAGAGCGTTCCAGGTTCCAGACAACCAAAGAGAGAAAAAATTTTGCTGGGCCTGAAGTTTACTGGGCTGTGTAGGCAGTATAAGCTAGTGGTCTCTCTGGTATTGTGGTTGACTTGCAACAGATCGCGACGGGCTTGATGGGGGTTAGTCAGTATTTGGTACACCAAAATATGGTTTCCTGGCTGATATATACCGGTACAAACCTAGGACTTGCAGTCTGCGTTCACAAGTGAGGTGAAACAGTCATCTAGCGATTATCGTCCCCTCACGTTGTACAGCTTCGAGCGCAGCAGCATCGGCTTTGGCCAAGCTTGGCAGGCTTTGATCGCATACTCCACATGGGACCTTACGTAGGTGTCCAATATTTGTAGAAATATTGATGGTTGAAACTTCCCGAAAGCTCTTTGTAAGAAACTAAGGTACAAACTGGTTCTACCCGATGCCTTTTAGACCTTTTTCGGACAGTCAAGGTCTTCTTGCCCGATTACCCCGAGGTTCCCATCCTACGTAGCATGTTGCAGCCGTTGCTCTTCCAGTCGATATTCAGTTCACTGATGACGTATCTCTAGAACTTTGCCTTTCGCAAAGTAAATCTGGAGCCGATTTTTGAATGAGCAGGTATAAATTCTACTGAGATCACTCTGCAGTGCCGCATGGTCGTCCACTTACTTGATGTAATGCCAGCTATTGATATCGCCTGCGAGTTGTAGGAAGTTCGAGTGGAGCTCATTATCAAGATGGTTGATGAATGCTAGGAATACAGCTGATCGCAGTACCGATCCTTGGGGCATACCACACTGGGCTTCAGTTGGATCGATCTGCGGACACACACCTTCAAATGACGTTCAATGATGAAGTTGCTTAGTCAATCTAGCAATTGTCACATATTACATAGCTTCCAAATTTATGAAGAATGCGATGGTTCGGGCAATCGAACGCTTTAAATAAGTCCAGGTGGGTGATGTAAGCTCTCACTTAGGGACCTATTGATTATGTCCATCTTGCTTGGAGTGGCACCAAGTTTGTGGCTCAGGATCGATTTCGGCGGAATTCATGCTTCTGTGAGACTATAATGTGGTTACTCTCAAAGTATCCCATGAGTGCCTCTGAGATTATATATTCCATAACTTTTGATAACACCTGGTGGAGAGTGACTGGACTGTAGTTCGATGGCTCCGTACGATTTCCCCTCTTGTAAAAAGCAGTGACTATTCCCCGTTACCATATTATAAGAAGCTACATTTCCTCAAAGCTTCTTCGAAAGAACCGAGCTAACGGCATGGGGAAAATCATAGCAGCTGATCTTAATGATTTCGGTCTTGTGTCTTTCACACCAAGGAAGCAATGCACACGCAAGGACAACAGTCATTTTATCACATTTGCAACAGTGGAGGACACATGGCTTAACCCCGGAGACGAACTGAGCTGTGTCATGAACGAGTGGGGTGGCGGTCCACTTTGGAAAGTGGGGATAAACTGTTGCTGAAGCACAATGACCGCATCTTGTGCAGTGAGCGCCAGACTATCTACTGCACGTAGATCTGGGATTCCGCGCTGCACTATGCACAGATTGTTGACGTGACTGCGGTAAAGCCTAGGATTAGTACTGAATTTCTTCGCTAAGTCCTATTGGTGTTTATTTGTGCTCGCGGACCAGTTTAACGCAATGATTTCGCTGCTATGTAAGCTTCGCATGCCTAAGCACCCGAACAGCCTTTATAAGCGCACCAGACTGAGTCGCTTATTGATATGCACTTTGGTGTCCTACTCCCAAGGAGGAACTTTGTTTGCTTCTGGAAAAAGACATAGTTTTCCGAAGCATTTGCCAGTGTCCCAGCAAACAGGGTGAGGGATTCCTTTCAGGCGAAGTTGGGAAGCGGCTCAATAAGGAAAGACCAGTTAGTTTCTTGAACGAAGCGGATGGAACAGTGGTGTATCACGGGTAAAGCATGCAATGTTTAACAAACACTGTTAGATGAAAAGTATTGAGAAAATAAAAATTCAAGCTAAAACGATAGTGGCTTGATAGACTAGGCGTAGTATTCGCGTTGTGACAAGCGTACAATCGCCGAGATGTTCCCATGGTACGAGTGCTAATACACTGATTGGGATGTTGTAATCCCACAGTTTGTTTGCGTCATGTGGCCTCTAACCAACACAAATGATAAAATAAAATGCGAATGGAACAGTGCCTCGTCAGGTTGTTTTTCATATTGTTAGATTTGTGGCAGAGAGAACATAATTTAGGGGAGTGTTTCATTCCTAACACTCGAGGGGCTAAGGCATTTCGACGGCCTTCCAACTTTTTAACTGATACCCTATCAGGTTAGTGTAGTGGCTCACTTCCAGCAGTGGGCTGAAGATGGGAATCGAGTTCTTCAAAACAGAGTAAACCGTTATTAGGTCCTTATGCAAGCGCCGATATCAGCTGTTGTACCTTCCTAAGGAACTCAGTCCAAACTGGTAGGGCAGTTGGAAGAGGCCTCTATCGTTCTTGAACGCCCTTTGTCAAAGATTCTCAAGAGTAACAATATTTTAACTCTGTTGCGGATGCCACAACTGGATAGTGTATTAAGCGTGCAGCCGCACGTCAGGGTTTAGCATGTGTGAAAAGGTTGAGGGGTCAGTCGACTGAATGCCCTGCTAAGAAGGCCACTGTGTTGAGTACCGGAAACGGACACTTTCTCGAAATACTTCCAACAGCTTACGTCCTGTACCATTATCCCAAGGCTGCGATTACCAGCAACCTTCTGCAAGGTGCTTTCTCTAAGCTTTTATGCCTTCACCGGTTGATGACGTGAGTTAATCGCCTTGCGCTTAATCGTGCTGAAGAGGGTTAACTTCCGCTTTAACTCCTCGTGAAAGGAATTCGGTTCACTTTGGGGGAAACAATTGTCTTTTTTACTATTAATCCCTTGCCATATCTTAACGTCATCGGCAAAAAGCAGAAGATTAGCAGAAATAGCTCCTATCACCTCATTAATAAAATCAAGGAATCAGCACGTTCCCAGCACCGAGCGCTGTGGAACATTGTATTCAATGGAACAATGGAACAATGGTATATGACGGGTAAAAAAGCATACACTTAACGAGTCCCGCAGGTTGGCAATAGAAATACTAACAAATTGGCAAACCACATAAGTGGTTGAAGTAAGAAGCGTCAGTGAGATAAAAGGTAGAAGTATAACAGTTTTAGGGGGATAAAGTGGTACGACGCAAAACTGGCTAAGAAATTGTTATCGTTGGTGATGGTAGCAAATAAAAATGGAGTACTCACCGGTTCACACAGATTTACGACCGTGAATTTGGGGTATAAATCCAAAGAGGCTGGTCAGCCTAAATATATACAAGCGTTTTCGTTCATAAAACAAAGCGCAGGGCGCTCAGTGCGACGTCCAATCGTTTTTTAAACGTATCTAATGTGGGGGCACAAACAACTGAGTTTGGAAGGGCGTTCCAGGGCCCGCAGACCCGGAGGGAGAAATAGGTTCTCCGACAGTCTAGACGACTGTACTGTTGGCTCAGCTTTAAACTGTTACCGTGAAGGTTAGTGTTCGGGCTGAGCTTCAAGAGGTGGCGGCATACGTGACTGGGATCGCTCAATATCTGGTACACTAGTATGAGGTCTCCACGAAGTCGCCGGTACCGTCCGCTGAACACTCCGAGTATCTCCAGTCGTTCCTGGTAAGGAGTGTGGCGCAAGCCCTTGACGATTTTCGTTGCTCGACGCTGTGGGGTCTCAAGCGCTGCAAGGTCACTTTTTAGCCAGGGTTTCCAGGCCTGGATTGCATATTCGACGTGAGGACGCACGTAGGCATTCAGCATCAAAGAGAAGATGGATGGATCCAAAATTCCGAATGCTGTTCGCAGGAGTCCAACGTGCTGGTTGCCCCTTTTAGAAGCGGAATCTGACTGTTTGGAACACCCGAGGTCTTCCTGTACCAGCACACCCAAGTCGCGTTCCTGAGTGGTGGTCTTCAGATCGTGTGCCCCAAGCTTGTAGACGTGGACTTGTCGATGGCGGATATGAACAACGCGACATTTGTTCACATTAAACGGCAGGGCGTTTCTCACCGACCAATTCCAGGCCTTATTTAAGTCACGCTGTAGGACTTCATGGTCGTCCGATCGTTTTATCGCCCGCCAAACCTTGAGGTCGTCCGCGAAGAGTAAGAATTTCGACGTAATAACTCTTACTAGATCGTTAATGAAAAGCAGGAACAAACGAGGCCCAAGTACCAAACCCTACGGTACGCCGCATCCCACTCGAATCGGATCGGAAAAGGATGATCGAACTCTAACTTCTAACTGCCGTTCAGAGAGAAAGTTACCGATCCATCCTAACAACGGGTCTCCGATACCGTACTGCTGGAGTTTAATGAGCAGGATTCGATGATCCAGGCGATCGAAGGCTTTCGAAAAGTCCAAGAATGCAACATCGACTCCTGTTCCCTCATCGACAGTCTCGGTCCAGTTGTTACGAGCTATCAGCAGATTCGTCGTACATGAACGATGTTGACGAAACCCATGCTGTTCTGGCGCAATTATGCCGTAGTTTTCCAAGTATCCCATTAACGCATCTGCTATCACCGCTTCCATGACTTTGGCGATCACAGGCAGAAGCGTTACGGGGCGGTAATTGGCAGGATCCGATCGAGTTCGTGCTTTGTATATGGGCGTTTTTACACCTTGTTTCCACCTCGAAGATACGATGTTCTCTTCGAAACAGCGCTGAAAAATGCAGCTAGTGGTTCGGCCAAGTGGATGGCAGCTACCTGTAATGTTTTCGGGTGAATGTTATCGGCCCCGGGAGAGCTGTGTGGACGCAAGGATAGCAGCTTTTGCAGCACCATTTCTGCAGTGAACGTGACGTTGGATAAAACGGACGGTGGGGTAACTAGTGGCGGAATATACGTCGAGGCTTGTACACCTTGGAAGATTGGGGAGTACTGGGCCCGTAATGCGTTGGCCGCCTCCTTCGCAGTATGTGTATACCCATTGGTCGTATTAAGTGATGGGATTCCCTGTTGCATCTTGCGAAGTCCATTCACATGTTTGTAAAGAAGCTTTTTGTTTGAACAGAATCGTTCGGCTAGCTCCTGCTGATGCGTTCTCTTGTCTTCGCGAACCAAATGCACACAGTAGTTGCGATGCGAAACACATTCCGTCCAGTTTTCTGCGCTGGGTTTGCTTTTATACATGCGCCATTCCCGATCCCTTAGGGTCATGCATTTTCGCGTCCGGCTTCGCAAGAATGATTTCGCTGTGCGGGGATGTTGGGAAACTTTTGGTGTTGAGGCTTCTATGACTAGTGACGTGATGGTGTTCGCAAATGTCTCCCAGGCTAGTTCTGGGGTGCAGTTAGCTAGAAACGTCCAACTGGTATTCTCAACTAGAGCAGACAGAAAGTGGTAATGGGTAACAGATTGCCTCGTTTCGAGTTCCGCAGCTGGATATTCGGCGTAGCAGATGTAATCGAACTGCAAAGTCACGTGATCGCTACGGCCCAAAGGACTGCACACCTTTAGTCCATCGATCATGAGCTCTTCGTTAGTGAGCACTAGATCTAATATCGATGGGTTGTTTCCTGTTCTGAACCTGGTTGGAACGGTGACGTGGTTATACAAGAAGGTGCTAGAGAGTAGCTCTTGCAAATATGCCTTGAACACTTCTGTCTCGGATGCTGGATTTTCCAAGTCATGGGTGTTGAAATCTCCTGCAACGAGGATGTGGCTGTACTTCTGATTAAGCACGGAGCGAAAAGCGGAGATAAGTCTGTTGTCCCTTTCCGGAGTGGATTTCGGTGGTCGGTAAACCACAGAGAGAAGGCATACGTCGTTGCGTTCCAACCACAGTTTGCACCAAAGGACGACGGTGACACAAGTCTGGGGATCGTCTATGAGCTCACAACGAAGATACGTTCGGAAATAAATGAGCACGCCACCGCCCTTGCCCGTTCTGTCGTTCCGGAGAAGTGACATACTCGGTATGGCAATCTCAGCGTCTGTGATTTCGCCGCTCAGCCAGGTTTCGGCGATCATTATAATGTCTCGAGGCTCCGAAGCCAAACGGTGACGGAGTTCTACCAACTTACTTATGAGGCCTTGTGCATTAGTATACATGCAGGATAGTGCTTTTGTAACCAAGAGTGAGCTAGCACAGGTTGTGGTAGGAATGGAGTTTGTGCCGACCGTTAACGGGTCGGCCATTAACCGTTTTTTTATGGTGACGTTTGCCTTTGAGTTTGATTTCGGTTAGACGACTAATCGCGGCCTTCCGGGCCCTGCTGGTCCCCCGTGTTCAGCCGTGTTTCGTGGGATATTGCGGTTGTCGCTAAATCCATGCCTTCACAAAGTTGCATGAGTGGATGGTTCAACAATTTGATCGCTCCCCGTGAGTCGTTGGTAATGCGTGGCAGCGTACCTGATGCCTTTAACCGAATTTCCGCTGGCACCTTCACGCGGAATTTGGACCAATTTTCCAAGACGAGCGGTAACATAAACTCAGATTGAAGCACCACCTTCATAAGTCTGGGACCGTTCCCTTTGTAGTTGGGTGAAAATGGAATCCTGGTCAACCGCTTAGCGATGATATTATTGAGGGAGATTTCTTGGCGGATGTAGCTCCATTGCTCCCGGTCATGTGTATCCGCTGCATCAGAGGTTGAGTTTTGGAGCTCAGGAACCCCGTACACAATTATCGTCCGTTTCGCCTCGGCTTTACGAACTTCCTCACGGTTGCTCATCTTTTTCGGACGTTCTTTCCAGGGGACATCAGGAAGTATGCGCACCTCGAGTGATGAATGACGAAGCCTGTTGGACGATAGTAGAACTGCCTCTGCGTCCTTGGTGGAGTTTAGTGTCACCCGGAGAAGTCGGGGTTCACCGTAGTGCGCTGAATTTGGATGACGTGTGACTCGTCTCAGCATTGCAGGTTCAACCGAAATGCCAATCGCAGTACATATAGACTTCCACTGATTACGATCACCCAACAGCTTCCCCTTTATTGTACTCGCCTGTGATTCAGGAACATTTGTACACACAACGGTTAACGCGCCTTGGCCCCTTGCGTTGGATGCAGATTTGCCATGACTTACAGACACGGTGTTAAACGGATTGTTTGGTTGTTGGAGTCTGGTCAACTTACTGTTGCTTGGTGAGGCCACCGGAGTCGGAGGTAATTTAGCCGGTGTATGCATGGAGGCGACTGAGGCGTACGACGCGCGACTTTTCTCTACGGCGGAAGAGGTTGGAGAGTGATCTAACACGCACTATTCGCTTCCTTTTGTGAAAACAGTTGGCAATCCAACCAAGAACAGAACCTCCAATTTCATAGATTTGTATTCAGTGAAGTAGATGCGGTGTTTCAGGTGGTCAAATGTTTTGGAAAAGTCCAGGTAGATGACGTCGGCCGTTTCAGTCCAACTACCATTCGCCCTCAGCAGGTTCGTGATGCATGACCAGTGTAGACGGTAGCCATGCTGATCGGGCGTCAGGATATTGTATTTTTTGCAGTTCATTACAGCCTATATAAGACGGCTTCCCTAATCTTCGACATTAATGGGAGAAGAGTCACTGAGCAAATGTTTACAGGATGTAAACGGCTATCCCCTTTAAAAATTTGGGTGATTATGCTATGCTTCCAGTTGCTCTTCATCGAAACATCTTGGAAAGAACCCCAACAATGGTTTAGTTGGCTTAGTGGCAGTAGCTTTCAGTGCCTACGAAGGAATGGTGTTGGCTGCCGGAGATCGGGCAATGAGAGTAACATGCTCAGCACAACTGCCGAATTGAAAATAGTGGGTGTAAACCCTGAAGTTGGTAAAGTGAATGAAGGCATATAACAAAGACAGGCTGCGAGTTCGAAAAGCTGGGTGTGTTGTAGCCGCTGTTTCGTCGTCCCTTTGCGCTCTACCGTCTCTTGTTAATCTTGAAGGATGCCAAATTTTACTGTTGACATGCCTGTAATGCAGTTCGCTATTTGCCAAAATCTTTGTGGCTAGGCACTGTCAAAAATTTACTCCTTCCTCACAGAGAAGCGCGGTACTAAGGCTGCAGTGATTCAGTAAATTTCCCTAAGCCTCTGAGTCAAGCTTAGCCTTGTCATGCTGCGTCCACTATTGCTATGCATTTCCGAGTCCTACTTCTGAGACTTAAGGGCTTTTTTGATGAACGAATTGGCTTGGCTTCCGTCTCTCAGTTGACCATGTGGTTGGGTCTTTCCACGAAACCTGTTCAAATCTTTTAAAGCCTACTGTTGCTCGAGAACTAACAAGTGGATGCCCGCAGGCGTTATGATAGTGTGTGGTAGCGTGTGAGTGTATAAATTACTTCTGTGTGTTCAGTTGGACACTATGTGTACGAAATATGGGTAAATGTCATAACTATGTTGTCACTGAGACATAGCGGACTCTTCAGCAACTTGTCGACCATGGGCGCTTCATTTGTGAGCACAAAGTCCGGTATTGGGGGTTTGTTTGTTATTCGGAATCAAGTGGGTTTGATGGTATGACTGTGTAAAGGAATGTAAGCAATTAAAACATGCAAGTCGGCTTCAAACCGTTCCTTGGGAGATCCCGATAACTCCAGGTTGTGCATATGTAAAGCTCTTGTGATGAGAATATGGCTGTGCCTAGGACGTGGTACCCTGCATGGGGCGAGTATCTGACAGGAATCCATTTCCTACGTGGATGCACGTGGACGATAAACGACAGCAACTAGACATACGTCATCGTTTCTTAATCGGTAGCACCAGAATGTGGCGACAACATGAGATTCCGGATCATCAGCTACTGAACATTTCAAGTTACTGCGGTAGTACAGAAGAACCCCACCTTCCCTGCTGGTACGGTAGCTCCGGCTAATGACATTCTTGGTATCTCGACCTCATTACCAGCAACTTCTTAGCGCAACCAGGTTTCGGTACTGGAAATTAGGTCCCAGGCCTTAGCAGCCTGATGCAGCTGAAGTTCAGTTGATCCACTGAGGAGCCATTACGCTTTGGTGTACATACATGGAACCTGCTATTTCAGCATTGCGTAGGAGTGTGAAATTCATACATGAAATTTCCTCAACCAGTGACTGACCGGTGACTAGTAGTCTTGTCGTTGGGTTTTTGGTGACTGTTACGACGTCAGATTTATGTGCCACTTAAGTGATCCCAAATCTATCCTTCTACTTACAGCGTAAGTAATATGGTCATTCTCTTCATTACCAAGGTATATGGACGCGTCATATACCTTGGCTGTGGACTGTTCGCTTTTAAATATTCCCATCGCTTTTGATTATTCGGGAGGTACATCGCTCGCTGCCTTCAGTCGTGGTTCAGATGGGAGCCTGAAAGGAAACAATTACCAGCTTTTTAGCAACTAGGTTGCAATTCCTTTAACTGAAACCCAACGTTCATTACTCTTGTGCCACCTTCTTTGTAGCTCGGTGAAATGCGCAGCTGTGACACAGATTTCGTCAGTACGACGTACAAGGAGAGCATTTCATAAATATAACACGGTTGTTCCTCAGCACGTTAATATTTCATACTCATCACATGCTTCAGTTTAAGGAACGCCGTGCACAGAGATATTCCTAGCTAAAGATTCTTTCTGCTAATCTTCTAAGCTGTGATTTATTCGTTAACGCTCGCCCAATGGGATATCGGGAAAGACACGGATGGAGCAGTGTCCATTTCTGGGTCAACGTGCTGATACCAGAGGTGATGCAACGTCGGTGATGCAGTTCAACATAACGCGTAGAATTCGGGGCTCTCCGGAATACATAAAGTTCAGGCGCCACATGAACCACACTGTATTCGTAAATTTAACCGCAACACCAAGTAGGTTAGTGCTAACCTCCCACTAGTCCAGGTCCTATAATTGCCTGCTCTTATTGACGTCGAGTTTAATTCTTGGACACTTAAGCATCGTACAATCAACAAAATTTTCTGTATCTTAGAGTCTTACCACATGTCACCGGTAATTGTTAGCATACTTGATGATGTACCACAGAAAAGCGGTGGTGCTTACACCAATAGAACTTCGCTTTGGTTCTTGGCTCCCGAGCCAGTGGGTGAGGCTGCTAATGCTAGATATCAACAGCAAAAGTACCCAAATTTTCATTCATATCGGCTTGCCCGTTTGCTACACACCCAATTAGATGATTGTACAAAGTTTGCGTGTAGGTGTATAGATCACTCAAGAGCGGACCTGCCGAGAGAATGAGTGGGGTTCCCTGCTGGAAGACTCAAGTTACCTTGTAGCAGCTCTACACGATGTTAGCTTCGGGCAAGCGAGGGTTAATTTGAACGCCGCTGAAATGTTAACTCGAGTGAGCCCAAAAGTCTATTAGACGGTTGGAAGGACGCAACGTGGTGCCTATGGATTTTGAGTATACATTGCCAGTGATTTAAAATTCCGGAGAAATGTAAGAGGCACTGGAAGTGCTCATGACATAATGATGTCGAGAGATGGTACTCATTAATTTGAGATGAACAACCGTACACCCAGTGAGACGACACGATGTGACAGAGTGGATCCAAAATGATCGAGTAGTAGGCCAGTGTTGTGCTGGCAGGTAACTGAAATACATGAAACAAAAAGGGCTTTTATTGGG
Organism: Dicrocoelium dendriticum; assembly: GCA_944474145.2. NCBI lineage: Eukaryota > Metazoa > Platyhelminthes > Trematoda > Plagiorchiida > Dicrocoeliidae > Dicrocoelium > Dicrocoelium dendriticum. Next base: position 22,252,921 of record OX104061.1, read on the forward strand.
GAATAAACGGAAACCTCATTATATTGCAAATCGGCTGGTTGCGTGTAAAATAACAGAGTCTGGGTCTCGCAGAAAACGCATGAGATAAGGGATGACCAAAGAGAGATAGGCAACGTTGATGTCCTTCCGTACTCTATCCGTGCTCTCACTAAGACCGGATTTACTTTTCAATTATCGTCGCATATCCTTGTGCCTACGCTGTATCAAATCATTTTGACTAGCGCCACTCAGTGTCCACCAACTGCTGGATTTATTTAGTTGGATCATATCGCTACTCCAGTTCACACTATTTGCATATTCTTTGCAGAGATCTACATGTGAAAAAACCTACATTCCTGGACGATATATATTTTCCCAACATGCTTTTGTGGGTCAAAGTGAGATCAAAGGAGTAACATATAGCAGTGTTGTCCATTGGGTCGATTTCGCTTATACAGTGTTTATTCCATAAGACTGAGCTACGGCTTAATTACGGAGAGTGCGTTGGTATTTGCTTAACATTCATCCACACGTGATGCCCTATGTTAATCCTCGTAAGTGACGCCCATTCTGACTAGTTCATCGCCCCTGGGAGTTCCTTGATCGCTGCTGGTAGCGAAGTGGTGCAGGAAATTCGTGGTCGTAGTGCTAAGATCCATAATGTACTTGGCTGAGTGAGTCATCTAACCGATATGGATATTGAAGGCGCACAACCGACCGATTAGAAGAGAACATTCCATCAGCGACACACTCGAATAAAAAGGAAATTTTTACCGCAATCAACGGGTGACCTACCAAATTTATGTATCTGATGAATTGCAGTAAACGACTGCACACATGACTGAAAATGTGTGAAATCAAGTATAGGTAGTCGCACAATCGGCGATACCGTCCGCTAAATACTCTCAATTCCCAATTCCCAATTCCCTGACAAGCATACGATTGTCTCCACGTAGTTATGTTTGAAGATGTGCGCCGTCAGGACAGTTCTCAGCTCAGCTCGTGTTGGGAACGATGTGATCACTAGTTACAAACTAGTCAGCAATTTATGCATTATGAAATTTTAATAACTGGCAATTAGGACGTTGGACTTTGAAGTTGTATACATCACCCTCTGTGCGAAATGTGAAATAAACAGCCATGAGTTATACTACTGACAACAGCTGTGTAGCTTGCTTTTCCTTACCTTCCTGATCGCAAAATTTATTTGAGTTTGACCAACGACAAACAGTCGCTTTTTCATAATATTAGTTTTAACTTTAGCACTGCAAACGGGTGCTTTCCAACAACCGTTGATCTTAATGTTGCTATATTACGCTTATAATGTGATTGTATTGGTTGCTGCTTAACCGATAATCGGAGGCAAACTGTCACATTGATACGATTAGTTTCATTTATTTTTAGCCAATTGCATTACCATGTTTACATCCCAAACCTAGCTAAACTGTGTCTGTACAACTTCTCCTGCCCACCGCCCCCTTTTCCGCCACCATATCATGTGTTAGTCTAGTGAAGTGGCATTCTTTCGATCTCTACAGTTGTAACACTAACTGTGATACAGCGACCCATCCTCTGTTGACTTCCGTTGTACGCCGAAACTGCGTTTCGCTGACCCGCGACAACCACCAGTCGCGCGCGGGCTGAGTATACCACGAGGACGTCCACCCCTACGCGGAATCGAACCGGTGACTTTATGGTTGCAAACCAAACGTGCATACCACTCGGCCACCGGCCATTGACTTCACAAACCTTGAAGCTGACTGTGACTGACCATCATAAGATCACAACTTCCTGCAACTGCAGTCAGGTACGCATAGAGTTTGAAGGTTATTATAGTGCGCATTTGAAAAAATGCGTCGCAGTTTGCTTCAGCCTGACATCCACTGGGATGTGTAATGACTGTATGGCAGCTAGCTGCGACGAATTTTCTCAAGACTGCAACAAATTCCCCTACCATTCTCTAATAAGGGCAAAATATGTGTGCACTGAGTATGGCAATTTTAACGAAATTTTACTGGATTCGTTGTTACCCGGCAATACCTCCTAACAACCATTAAACGTTGTGCTTATACATATGTTATCACCGGAATTCGTTATTCCATAGAGGCCAGCCACTACCATTTGCAAATTAGTGAACTGCACGGCAATAGAGAATCGATCGCACTACTTCACACTTAGCCAGCAAATCCTACTTTGCTGCCGCCTTCCCCCATAACTCCGTGGCGTAGAAGGTTTGCCACCGGCGATTGAAGCTAGTAAGCACTGATCCGGCTTCCGATAGAACCGGATGATGTGCAGCACAAACTAGCTTCATTAGGGCAAAACAGCCGTAAAGTGCTTTTCCAGATTGGTGATAAGTTCGACTGGCTTGTCAACCGTTTTAATACATCCAACAAAACAAGTTGTACGCACTTTCGCTACACTGCTTGAGATACGTAAAATGAATATGCTGGAAAAGCAGACAAGCGGCCTATGCGAGAACTACATCTTCAAATAATGCACCCCTTTTACTTGCGAAACAATGGTTTTATCATTAGCATATCAGCCGTTCATTTTTCCGGGTATTCCTTTATCCATCTATACAGCCCACTGATGAAAGTATTACGCTGAAACCTGTACAGCACAAATCTGAATCTAGCAGCGTTTCGGAGTCACTCTGTTCTTATCCACCACCTGTTCATTTTACTGCAGGATGACCTCCACCAACTTATCAAACGCGCTGGGGGGAACCTCGTTGTTATAAACTTCTACGCTACCTGGAGCGCCCCGTGTCGCTCCAGTAGCCTGATTTTTCGTAGAATGACGAGGCGGTTTACCGGCGTCATCTTTGCTGAAGTGGACATTGACGAAAATGCCGTGAGTTGAACATGTGTTTAGCATACCTCGCATGTGATCATCATTCCACTTACTTGCATCTGCGCACACTAAGTTCCTAAGACTTTAACGATAGTCAGCTGGCTTTGTTAGCACAAAATGAAGTAGCAACTGGAAATCACATGTTTCTAGAAGTCTGTTTTCACTGGACGCAAAAGGATGCAAGTCGCTTGGGTTATGATCACTCGCTTTAATATGGATGAAGGCTTTCATTTTGCACCCAAAGCATTTTTGCACATTTTGTGTCAGTATGAAGGTGTTTCCGCTTTAGCTAACATTTTTATATTAGATAAAATGTAAAGCATTGGTTGTCCGTTTATTTTATAGTGTTTGCTTTCTGCGATGAAATGAGCGCATGAGCGCGATTTGTCACAACGGTTTTCCCATACTAATCGCTTCCCACCCACGTCTTATCATTTGGCCACCAATCGTCACGGCTACACCCCGTTCTACTCATTAGAGTAGCCTAGTCAAACCAGGCATGGTTCTAAATATTTCACTGTATGGACCGCAGTTCGATCAGCGACCTCGCATCGCTGCACACAGGCTTATCGAGCGTAGATGAATGAATCAGCGTTTCGCTTTTATTTGGGCATGGAATACCGCTTGGTGTTCCAGCAAATAGCAAAAGTTCATGTGATTAGTGAGTGGCTGTAAAGTCAATGGTGTGTCCTTAGCCGTCCAGTTAAATGCAAATTGCGAAGTTGCCTTCCTATCGCTCCATTTAAGCATACGTAGAGTGTACACGATTTCGCTGCCATCACAAATATTTTAAACCATCTGCCATTGTTAACGCTTTTGTAGGAAACCGCTGAAACATTCAGGCTGGACGATTATCCAACATTCATCTTCATCAAACAGGCAGAAGTCGTTGCGCGGCTAGAAGGAGCGGATGTCAGTACTTTGTTCACTTTGCTGAAGACTCATTCCAGGTGAACACGCTATACACCGTTATCCAGGCCCTGGACTGCATACTACTCAGGGTTACCTTTCACGCCTTTCTAGAACGCACTTTGCTCTTCTGCAAACGCTCGGGTTCCCTTTATTCAAACTGAATGTGGTGTTCAACGTCAACTATCATTCGCCTTATCCAGGGATGATTTCGGGGAATTAAGGTACATTCCCTCATAACTTCATCTGGTCTGTCGAGTCAAAAATACCAGCAAACTGAGGTGATGCAAATTCAGAAAAAAATGCGCGTTTCCGGGCGACAGATTGCCGTTAGGTACAACAATCTCACAGTTCCCTTGATGTGTCAATCATTGCTGCCAAATGTTTGGATACTAAAGTGACTTAATTATTTTCTTCTGTTTGTACTCTCACTAGTCTGCATTATTTTCCATTCCACACGAACATATTGTACTCGTCTACAGATTCTCACATTCCTGTAAAACTCCGGTGTCTTAGTTCATGTTTGATGAATACCATGGAGAGTATTAGCCATTTCCAAGGGTTTTTGGACAGGAAGTCGCCATGATACAATTCGACTTAGTTGACAATATGTGTCAGTCTGATTTCATTGGCTAAAACTCTAACTAAACTTATAGTCTTATGAGCAGTGCAAGACAACAGACTGCGTACGCGAATCGTTTGGCTGAACAATGAACTGCCGGGTACAAATACAGTTGCTTGATATGCCATGCAGAATGATAGAGGTAAAACTACAATACCAAAAGATATATGAGGTGTCTGTTTGAGTATTTGTCAAGCAGCCACACCGCTGAATAATAGTAGTGTAAGTGGGAATTGTATGCGAACTACGAAGCAACATGGGGCAGTCATAGTTGTACTCCATGAAAAAAGTAAAAACAAGAATACTCACTTTTGTACCGTCTCCTCAGGTTTAGGTGACATCTAAATCCGGCTTGAAGGGATAATTACTATACGAGAGGTGTTCAAGAAGTAGTCCAAAATTTGCTATAACATCTTTAATGCACGTAAAATAAGATTTTAAACACTTTCCCGCTCAAAGTAGTCCCCTCTGCTGTCAATACACCGTTCACAACGGTGCTTCAAATGTTGGATAACCTTCTGGAACTCACTTGCTAAGATGGCGCGCAGGTCTCTTGTCGTTTTGTACTGAATCACCTCTGTGGTTTAAAACTGACCTCCTTACAACCTGGGTTTAAGTTTATGAAAAGGAAAAATGTCTGCAGGGGCTAGGGCCAGAGAATCCAATGGATGAGGTACTACGGGGTGTGATGTTTTGCTAGATAGCTGCAGTAAAGGAGCGATACGTGAGCTAGCGCAATCTCATGATGCAGCAACCAAGTCTGGTTGCCCCACAGTTCGGGCATTTTCCTGTGCACATCATCCTACAAACGCGCTAGAAATTGATGACATGTTCCTACACTGATTTCCAATTCGTCAGCGAATTCTCGAACAGTTAAATGATGATTTCCACGGATCACAGCACGAACTATCTCGGCATGGTCCTCGTTTGTTGATGTGGAATGTCGTCCACCCTTGGGATCGTCACCGACCGACACTCTGCAGTTTCCAAAAATTTAAACCACTCATAGCTCTGCGTGCAACTCCTACAATCCTTTCTGTATGCTAGGTAAAGTAATTTGAAACGGGAAGTTTTGTCAAGTTTGCAGCAAATTTGCACACACACACGTTGTCATTCAATCTCTTTCATTGTCTCGTTGGCACTAATCCTACGAACCGTCTATACACGTGCTCGTTTTAGCGGCTGTGGCTTTCCCAACCAACAGTCAGAGCGAAATGTGGCAAATGGCATTTTGTCGTTTAAGCAAGCCTACCCATGCGCTCAGTAGCCGCAACGCGCTCTCTCTGTCGGTTGCCGTGCTACTTTAAAAGTATGGTTTCTTTTTGAACACCGCCGTATCCCAAAGTAGCATAGAATAGGCAGCGAAGTGGTGTGTGACTATGCACCTTCCATGCTGAGGTTAGCTGCTGCAGTTTATGTTGAAACATGGTCCTCTGTTGCGCATAAGAACAACTTGAGGTGCATGAAGTAGTTAATGGTTGTCGATTTTCTTCTTTTGGGTTTAAAGCGTAAATTTTCTAAGTATTCTGGTAGATATTAGGAATATATCGCACACCCTCATTTTTTTAATCTTTCGAAGAATGTGATACTTATTCAAAGGACTGGTTGTATTACGAAGTCGTAGAAACTCTTCCTAGTTGTGAAACATATCTCTGACCCAGCGGTTCCTCTTAGACTCTCAAGTTCAAACGATGTCTCGCTACTAGCCAATACACTTGCTTATGTCACGCTTTCTGGGTAAGAGATTCCCCCGGTAACAGATTGCTTTCGTGGAAATTAACGGTGCACATAACCTGAAAAGTTTACTACTGTAAACTAGATTCGTGCCCTGTGTGCGCGCTATTCCTGAAATCAACCCTTAGGCCTGAAAAAGGTTCAAGGATGAAGTGATCAATGTGGTATTCAGCGTGCAGGATCATTCCAGTCACCCCCATCGTTATTGCACGATGCCAGTAAGCAGCTGATTTTATGAATGTATATTCAACTTTTACAATTCTAACATCTAGGTAGACTGTTTCTTAGGAATAAAGTCATGTTCAGGGAGGTCAATAACTTGCATTATCAGGAACAAAAGACCGAAAGTAAACGATTGTTTTCGATAATTCATCTTCAGACCCGTACAATCATGAGTGAAATAGCAATGGACTATTTCACTCATATGGTCGTACGGGTCTGAAGATGAATCATCGAAAACAATTGTTTACCTTAGGTCTTTCGTTCTTGATAATGAAATGGGAATTTTCCAGTTACTGAACTCGTCCAAGCCGCCCTCACCTGTGAAGGATCTAAATCAGTTCCTTAAGTTCTCTACTAGGCTTGCCGAAGCTAAAACTTGTGTACAATTTTTCAATGATTGCATTGAACGCAATGAATATCTCAGCAGATTCTGAAGCAATTGCGCCGCAGTCGGATCTATCCGAATGCCGAAACGCTTAGACGTCATAGTTTGAAACTGCGTGACGGGGTGCAATCCAAGAGTTCCGAATTCGAGCGCAATATGGCGCAACGTCAACATGTGATTGACGAGTTAGCATTGGACGTGAAACAAACATTCTTGGATTACGTTCAGTCTATCACTGCAACCGTGTATGGCAAAGGCGTTTGGCCCTAACAAAGACATTGAACCAGCATAAGCCGCAATCTACTTTCCCTAATAGACATGAGAGCTACGTGCACAGTTTTTCAAGTATGAAGTTGAACTCCATTTTAATGGAAGTTTTTATCACTTGGTTCAAAGTTCTACGCCCCCAAACACAAAGACAATCAGTGTCACTATGAGTTACAGTTTGAAATCCTCTTTGGCCAAACAAAAGGGCTAGTAGCAAAGTCAAATGAAGACCTGGAGCGCTTTAAGTGTTCTCTGGTAAGCACTTACTACCAGTATCGCAACTGCCATGTCCAAACACGGTCCACTGACACGCAAGCAGCTTGACGCGCTGAAGTATTTACGACACAATGGTAATATCGTTCTGAGCAAACCGGACAAGGGTACCGGAGTCGTTCTATTAGACAAAGAAGACTATATAAACAAGCTCGAAAAGGTTCTGAGTAAGGAATCGGAATTTTCCCGAACGACTGGAGAAAAGGACCAAACAAAGTGGATTGAGAACTAGATTATTAAAAGCTTGCAAGATCTTCGGAATAGTGGGCATATATCAAATACACTTTACGATAGCCTTAAGCCAAGTGGCACGAATATCCCGAGGCTTTATGGGTTACCGAAAATACATAAGATAGATGTCCCGCTTCGCCCGATCTTATCAATAGTTAACGCGTCCTAACATGCTGTCGCACAATGGCTTATGGAAATTCTAGAACCGGTAAGACAGCGAGTTACACACTACAGCCTCCGTGAAGCCTTTCATTTCATTGAAAGCATTAAAGACCGTAACATCGGTAAGAAGGGAATGTTTTCCTTAGATGTTGTATCGCACTTCACCAACATGCCACTTTTCAAGACGATCGATTACCTTTGCTCCTACATAGAAGAAACACAAACAAGTATGTGCATACCGTTGTTTGACTTGAAAAGCCTCTTTTTGCGTTGCACTTGGAACGTACAGTTCCTATTCAATGGCACTTACTACCGACAAAAGGATGGTGTAGCTATAGAATCGCCATTGGGTCTTTGTTAGCTGATGTCTTCATGGCGAAATTAGAGAATACCAAATTACATGCGGAGATCAAAGCCTTTGAATGTTAACATCGCTATACGTACGACACATTTGTCATGGCCGATCAGTCTGTTGACTTTGACGCTATTACTGAACGTTTTAATCGGGCCCACGCACCATTGCAGTTTACCTACGAAAAAGAATTGATGCCCTGTTAACTAGAAGGGCAGACGGCTCGATCAAACGTCAGGTCTACAGGAAGAAAACCTGGAGCGGCTAGGACACGAACCTCCACAGTTTCGTTTCGTTGAGAAATAAGCGAAACCTAATTCTCTGTCTAGCCACAAGAGCCCGCAGGATCTGTTCTGAAGACAAGTTGGATAATGAGTTGCCGTTCATTCAGAATTTGCTGCGCGAAAACGGATATCCTGTTCGTTTCGTTTTTAGGAACACACAAAATAAGCCCGACCTGTCGCAACTTCAGATAGCAGAGAAAAAAGAACTTTTCATACGACTACCCTTCAAGGGAGATGCCGCTGCTGAGCGTGTAAGTAGGAGCCTTTCAACAGCTGTCAAGTCAACTTTTCCAGCAGCCAAGCTTAGGTGTACCTTTTCAACGGAGCCACTCATTCGTCTTCACAACAAATACAAGTTACCGACGCTGACCGTTTCCATGGTCATTTATCAGTTTGAGTGCGCCTGTGGCGCTACTTACATCCGTCGAACGGCGCGACAACTGTCGAAGCGCATTAAGGAGCACCTACCACGCTGGTTGTGACGAGACGGTGCTGGGACTATAACTAGCTCTGTTATGGCTCATCTTGTTGATAGTGGGCATGAGGTTGACCCAATCCGTGCCTTTCGCATACTACACAGGGTCACTCCACTCCAGTCGAAAGGCCTTCGCCTCCGCACCCTTTCTACCGCAGAAGCAATCAGCATTCGGTTGTATCGACCGCTTTGGTGCGCACAAAAGAAGCTGATCGAAGCTGTTAAGCTACCTTGGCCAGACAAAACAGATCCTTCTGAGAGCAGCTGTAATTGTCAACTACATCTCTGTCCTAGTTTGCCGTTTGTTGCTGGTTCATGTACTTGGTCGGCATGTGATCAATCTCATTTTAACTAATCGTTGATCCACTTTTACATCCATTGATATTTCACTCATATGGTTGTACTGGTCTGAAGATGAATCATCGAAAACAATTGTTTGTTTTCGGTCTCTTGTTCTTGTTAACTTTCATTGTTCTGCTGCATCGTTTGGACGTTGAGCACCCGTAACAAGAGGTATAGAGTTTGTCTTGTAGGTCCGGCCAAATAATAGTGCGGGAGGTCTAAGGAATCGCGCAGGGTATGTGTGTCTGTGCACTCAAATGTAACTCGTTGATACTCCATTTCGGTAAACAACAACTTCTCAACCATGTTTTCAAGCCGTTGATTACTAAATTATATACAGATGTCGTATTCAACTAACTCCATATGTGTGTTCAATCATTCTGGTGTGCTACCACTTCTTTAAATACCCTTGCTTTAAACGTGACGCGGCGCGCCACGGAATTGACCTCAGGGCTACCTGTGCACGGAGCGGTCGATTATTGAAGGACAATCTACCCTCGGCGGAATTTGGACAACTGAGCGCTTTTACAACCGGTTGGTTTGTATCGATCATTGCATCTGTAACCGTGGCCTGTTTGGACCTGTGTGAATTCTCGTGCACTTTAAATAGGTCGTATAAGCCCTAAAGTGCCCTATGCTGAGGCTGATGTTGCATTCTTGATGCTTCTTCACCGCAGTTGGGCTAAACCAACTTACACTTAAACTAGGTCTCTTTAAGCTGCATAAATTTCATTCCAGTTTATCTGGTTAGTTTTGCCTATCTGAATAGTCTTCTATTAGCTGGCCACGTTGTTTACGCTAATTGCGCTTATCTTCGGTAATTTTGTTGCGTTTGTAGCATTTTTGAGTAACTTGTGGACATTTTTTCCTTATCGCGGATTCATTGCTAACCAACTTACTTCATATGCTAATTTAGCGAAGAGTTATGCCACCGTATCTGCATGCATTATTGGATCTATGTTATTTCATTTTGTCATTTCAAGTGATTGGCGGTTGCGTGCTATCCCCCGTGTGGCTGCGCTTGGTGTGCATGTTGACAAGGTGCCTACCTGTCTATTACCCACTACCTCGTCCATACTGGCTCCAGGAGACAGTTGGTCGTTGCTGGAGGGGACCGGCGCACGGTCCTTGTGGTCGTGCTAGGCTCGAAGAGTGGTTCCATGCACTCAGTGTGGAGCGGACTACGGTCCAGCCACCGCCTTGTGTGCGCTTGATTCCCAAATACAGTGTGCTTGTGTTTGTCTGTGAAGGAGTGTGGGCCGGCTCCGTTGATGAAACGTGGCTCCCATCCGCATGCCTCCCGGTCTTATTCCTTCGGGTTTACACTGGATATGGGGTGTGTGGATGGAGCTGTGGGTGGTGCAGCGCAAGCCACCCATGGTACCTCTGTAGGCGCAGGCGTCCTGTGGCTGGCCACAGTGACAGGCAAATCCGAAACCGGATGCTGCCAACCATAAGCCCTAAAATCCTCGTCTGTTTCCTCGGCGGTTTGTCGATAACTGTTCGATTCCTCTTGATCACTATAGCAAAAGCGGTGAAATTTGACCACTATTTTCTTATCCTTGTCCACATAAAATAGCTTTTACAAGCTCTAAAACCGAGTGACCAATCAGTAAAAATGCTCGTTACCTCAGTCAAAACATGAAACGCAAAGAAGAGACAGGAAGCCATTGAAATACTGGCAAAACATCCTGCTTATAACCAGTCCGTCAGCACGGAAAAAATTAAAGGCTCATCATCTAAGCCGAAATTGCGCGCAAGAGTAAAAAAGCAATCTAATGATAGTTCTCATAAGGTTTCTGATAGAGCACAGCGCAGTTACTGCAGAATCGACCACTAAAGCGATTGAAACGATTGCTGCGCTAGAACTGCAGCTGAAGGATTTGAAGGAAAGGTTTGAATCTCTGTACCAAGTGCTAGAGCAATTTAATTCGCTTAAGTATCGTTTTAATACTCCAGATACACCAAAAATCGAAAACCTTCGATCCATCGGGAATCTTATACAACATGTTGCATTTGAGGTGCATGATCGCATTAAACGCTCCAAAAATGTAATAGCATTTAATTTACCAGAAGAGTTATCTCTTGAGGCTATCGCCTCTGCAGTGGCAAACGACTGTCATATTGAAAGACTGCAGTTTTCTTGCGTGAGGCTGCGTAAAAAATCTCTGAAGCATGTCTGTCCAGTACTTTTTAAATTTTTAAACGACACACTTGCTGAAAAATTCATTTGTAGTAAGCAGCGCTATATCCCTTAGGAACGATTACATATATATGGTACTAAAACCAGATTTAAGATTACTAGAAAGGGAGTGCAAAAAAGCTTATTTCCGACAAACAGTCTGTGACCTATTTGTTCCGCTACCCACGGAAACTCAGGAGCTTCCCCACCTGGTTGACCTAGATGACACTATGACCATCAATGAATCAGCTCTAAGGTTGAAAGCAAATAGCAACTGTCATAAAAATATCGCTTCTGACTCTATTCAGTGTCACATTAGTCCATCATTACCGCGCAACTCCTCCCCGAACATACAAGAAAGTTCCATAGCGCAAAGGACTATTTCTACTCACTCTTCGTCGTTCACCAACCAGATGCATAGACGCTCTGGTACGAAACTGAAAACCTCCTCTCCAAAAAGCTGTGAACCTCCAAAACTGCGGAACAGCCTTGTTGCAAAGAACACTGGTGGGGAAACCTCACGTGGCATCTATACGGGTGCTCCTAAGCACAATAAAAATAGATCTTTTAAACGTTCCACCAAACGTTGTCACCACTGAAAAGCTGCAGACAATCGGCATATCTCCAACCATGCAGAATCTGAGTATGCGACCTGTGCTCTCCATAACTTATGAGCCACTTGCTAGGGAACTTCAAGTAGCTGAGAGAAATTGGCACAACCAAAATCCTCTCAAACTACCTCAACATGTAAATAATCTTAATTGGCAGGTAGGTTATGTGCAACAGCCAGCAAACTGTAATCTCACTGTCTGTCTACATTTTCCCAGTATTTCACCCTTCCGACCTATTTTTGGGGTCTAGTGGCATTGTACACGCCACACTGCCAAATGACACTATTTCCGCAAATTTTATGTCCTCCGTATCCACCACCCCCACTACACTCTCTCCAAATACCATCTCGTTGGGGTCCTGTACCTGGATTCCTGTAGACAACTCAATGGATAACAAGACATTGCACTTACTTTTAATTAATTCCCGTTCACTGTTAAATAAAATGCACTTCCTGCGTAATATTCTTCACCTTTCTTCTCCTGGTATAGTACTAATAACAGAAACATGGTGTTCAGCGGAGATGCCAGACACATTGTTCAGGATACTGGGTTATAACACCTTTCGTAATGACCGCCTTTATGGTAGAGGTGGTGGCTGTATAATCTACGTCAAAGACAAATACTTGGTTCTTCCTCTGAATGAACCACTCCTACGGAGACTTCCTGATTCGGTGTGGATCAGCATTTCTATTAATCCAACAAATCCCTTAGTAGGTTGCGTTTACAGACCCCCATCGTCTACAATCACCGTGACCGATGACTTGTTGGACACTTTCTCTCTTATTGCTGACCTCTCATACACTAACAAAATAATCGCTGGGGATTTTAATATGCCCCAAAATCCCATGGTCCCTTAACAATAAACCACAAAAGCACAATTCTTTTATGTCTACTCTTGATCGACTGGGATGCGTACAGCACGTCACAGAACCTACACGGCTTGGTAACACACTTGATCTAATCTTTACGATGGGACGTTCGCATGTGTCCACATACATCAGTGACAAGTTGCCGGGTGGTGATCATAACATCGTTGGTTGTTCTTTCCAAATTCTTTCTAAACCGACAGAATCAGTGATCAATTACCGCCCATTCTCTTCTGTGAATTGGTCAATTTTCTCGGATCTTATAAGGTCTTCATATTGGGATCCATTCTTCTTAGCACAGAATGTACAAATTGCTTGTAATGCGTTCTACCACCGCATTCAGCTTTGTTTTGAAGCTGTGGCTCCAGAATGTACCAAGAAGTTGAAAAGGACTGCTGCTCCTGCAGGCATCTCAAAAAAGGTAGCCAGTAAACTCCATAAAATAAAGAAAATATTTAGGAAAGCAAACGATTTTACTCTGCTGATGCTCCCCACCAGATTGCTTACAGCGTTATACCAAGACCACCACAAAATGCTATGCTCTGAGGAAGCAATGGCACTGAAGGGTGCCGACGTGGTAGGCTGCATCACAAAACTTTTGGACCGTAGGAAAAATAGAAAATCAAGTTGTGTAAACACCATTGTAAACTCTGATGGAACTGCCATAACCGATCGTGCAATCATATGTTCGCTCTTCAATGACTACTTTTTGTCTAAGTATGACACTAATGCGAAAGAAGATCCTCAGCTCAAGCTGATATACGGAGGCAGTAATACACTTCAAACTGTTGAATTTACACTTAGTGACATATGTCGCCAACTCAGATTAGTTCGGCCATCATGCTCACCAGGCCCTGACAACATCCCTCCAATACTGGTAAAGCACGGAGGTCCAGACATCCCCCTGTTTTTGCTTAATGTATTTACACTTTCCATGCTCAATGGGTATTATCCTATACACTGGAAGCAATCGACTATAATACCAAGACACAAAAGCGGATCTATGCAAGATGTAAAAATTACCGCCCAATCCACCACACATCTATTATCTCCAGAATCATGGAGAGGATAGTTAAAGAACGCATAATAGAATATTTGAGTTCTATGAGCCTTCTCCGTAAACATCAACACGGTTTTTTTGAAAGGTAGGTCGTGCACTACCTGCCAGTTAGATTACCTTGATTATGTGATTAGAGCAAGAGACGCCGGAAGTGCTATCATCGTAATATTTCTTGACATCCAAAAAGCTTTTGACCGTGTCCCACACAATTTATTGTTGCTGAAGCTTATGTCCTATGGTATCAGTAATTCGCTTCTAGATTGGTTATCTTCCTACCTCGAGGATAGAAAGCAAGTAGTCAAAATCGGTAACTGTACATCTGAAGCCACTACAATCTCCAGTGGAGTGATTCAAGGTAGCGTGCTAGGCCCGCTTTTATTCTTAATCTATTTCAACGATCTCCTCGACGAAATCTCGTATGGAAAGCCGTTCCTTTTCGCTGATGATGTTAAAATTGTGTATTGTTCCGCCCCTGGACAATGTAGTCCTAACTTAGCTTATATTCAGTCTGACTTGTCCGCATTGGAGCTCTGGAGTAACTCCTGGAAGCTGCACTTTGTTACGGACAAGAGTAATCTATTGTACTACGGCTGTGGCCCTTCTCTGAACATCCTTACATTAAACGATACCCATATTCCTGTGTGTGGCGCAGTCCGAGACCTTGGTCCAAAATATTCTGCCTCAGTTAGTTTTTCAGAGCATGTTATATTCTTGCAGGCTTCTGCCAGAAAAGTGATCGCCTACATAAGTCGAACTCTTATTTTGAAGGATTCCAGGCTTCAAGCCTTTAAAATACGTGTTAGGCCGAAACTTGAGTACTATACGATAGTGCATAGTAATCTGAGAAAAGTGGATATTATAGCACTAGAAAACATTCAACGATCATTCACAAAAAGGTTTCTGAACATGCCTAATACTATGACAGACCGTGAGAGTTGCGAGGCGCTAAATCTGGAGCCGCTATGGCTACGCAGACTCAAACTTAATCTGTGCCTTCTTTACCGCCTACTATTCGGATTAACCTTCACTGCTCAGCCACAACTCGAGTTTCAGACTCGTATGCGCTATGAACTAAGAAACAGCGAGCGCACAGTCAAAATACCAAAGTCTCGCACAAAGCTCCGCTCAAAATTTTTCTCTGTAAAATATGCGTTAATATGGAACAAACTTCCATCGAGTGTTAGAAACTGCACTACCTATGCACAATTCAGACGCATGATTAATATTCCCCTGACTGTTGCAAACATCTGGTCAACACTAAGCCAAACAATGACTCTAGATGATTTGTATGAGAAAGGTCCTGGATACATATGAAAGTCACCATATCCTCTATTCGTTTCAATAATATAAGATTACCTACATATAATTGCATTCTTGAGTATATATTTGAGAACGATCTTACTCCTATTAATCCGTTTAACCAATTCTGTTTTCTCCTTTGACGCACTGGTTCGTAGATGCACTACACCTCTCAAGCTGATGTCTCTGTACCATGGTCGTCTCTCCCCAAGATTTTCCATCAAATTATGACTGGCCTATCGGCAAACGTTTGTATTCATCATTATGTTTATAATTCCTCAGATTTTATCTCCTTCTTTGTTTCACCGTTGGTCATGACTGGGCTGATCTCTTGTGGTGACGGATTACAGCTTCCAGATTAAAAAAGTATACCCATGCAAATCATATTACTACTGACTCGCCGGCTCAAAACAAAAAAGTGCCATAATTGATTGATCCGCATGACAGAAAGGGCTGAGGCTTCATCGTCTATAATGTATGCATAAAGCAGCCCTAAATAAAGACATTTGACACCTAGTTCTTATGGCCTATTTACTATCTTGCCACACAGGCACAGAGCCAATTGGAGCATGGAAGTGCGGGTGAAACCCATCGTGGAAATACCCTGCATGGAAGCAAGCCCCCTGGGGACAGTTCCATGAATGACCGTAGTACTTTATTGAACTTTCCGCAGAATCTACATTTATTATTGTTCCCAGTTTCTTTATCGCTCTATTTGTTCCAAACTGCTAATGATTTAAAAACCCATATGGGAACCATTGATCAAAAGACGAATAATTAACTATATTATGCGATCACGTTGATCCCACCCAATTGGTCTGGTCCTCGCACTGCTGAGGAATAAACGTTTATTTATTTATTTATTTATAATGCCACCTGGTATCGTATGTTTCAGACCAAACAAACCAACTGCTTCAACATGCGTAAATGTACAAATATAACCGCCTACCACCTAGATATGAAAATAATATGTGTGCATTAAAAAATTTAAGCCTTATTAGATAGAATATGCAATGATAAACAAATCACTACTATAACCATACACAATTAATTAGTTACCCCGCAGAGTTAACGGTTAGAGCTACCACCAATGGAGCCGTTAGATTCGGAGTAACCGGTTTGATGAAAACATTGCATTTTTATGGTGCGCTAACTTATAGACATTCTAAAAACTGATTCAAATATCTGAAGCGAAATCGCCAAAAGAACGAAGTGACAAAGAAGCACCATCGTTACTGGCGCGATTCCAAGCCATATCACCATTCACGCAAGCGTACATTAATGAATCAGGTTTACTTCCTACGACGCACCATCTCTACTGGCTTCCACTCGCGACACCTCCATGCACTTTGTGGGTGTCGTGATGAAGTAGTACCTGCCCATTTCACCACCAAATCTCTGCTACCACGCGTCCCAATCTGACCGGCCAAGATTTATTTGATAGCTCGTAATTTTATTGAACGTGGATTCATCACTTTGCTCGGGGTTGATCCGGCAAAGCTGCAATAGCTGTGGTTTTGTCTTATTTATTACCTTCTTGACGAATACTATCCCCGTTCTGCCTGGCTCAGGCACACTAACAGACGCCGCTCTTGCCCCGTTTTCGTCTTGTTCCGTCAGGCCAGTGTTGCTGCGTTTGCTCATCTACATTGTGACTGTTCCTTTTTCCGTCTATCCCTGTTTTAGTGGTCTTTCTCTCCTCCGGACCTTCACGCCTTTCCATCTTCTTACATTTTATCCAATGATTATAGAGTTTCAACTGGCGTTTACAGAATGTAATTAGTTTGTTTTTGGAACCGCCTTCTTTTTCATTGATTTATGGTTTTCTCTCGTTGTTCACTGTGTGTTATCCTCCATCATGTGGACTTAACTAATTTAGATTTTAATGAATTGTATATTTGTCGACTTTTTACAATCTGATGCCATACAATGTTAGGTCTAAAATGTTACAGATGTTTGACGCTCATGCTTAAATCAAAACTGTTAAATGCAAAGGTCTACAGATAGTAGGTAGATGTACCAAAAGAACGAATTTACGGATGTACGCATAGATTTTTCCTGGTTATTACATATTGTTATCACATACATATTGTTTGCTTTGTTAAGCGCAGCCGGTACTTTTGGACGTTTTATGTTCCTATGATTCGCTCATTGCGTTCGAACATGTCATCCGTGGTGCAGTCGGTTTATCAAATGACAAAGCTAACATAAAATGTAAAAGTTTTGTGTAATCAGTTTATCCCTATGTAAGCTGGAATTGTAAGTAAAACCTTAGTAAAAGTGCGTAACATTACAGCGAACAAAGAACGATGATTTATGTCGGGTAAAAAAGCAGTTGCTTGATAATTCCCGCAGAATGTTGGGGGTAAAACCCCAATTATCAAACGATAGGTGAGTTGTCTGTTTGAGCGGTTATCTAGCAGCTCAGCTGTTGTATAATAGTAGTGTATGTGAGAATTGTATGTGTACTGTGTGGCAACATGGGGACAGTTATAGTTAAAAAGTAAACACAAGAATGCTCACTTCTGTCTTGCATCACCAGGTTTACGTGACATGCTAATCCGGTTTGGAGGGATAATTAAGATATTACAAAGCTGAACAGTTTAGGCAACTAAGTGATGGGGGTCAAGGGCAAGATCCAATCGTTCGTTGGAATGATCCAAGATAAGGAAGGAAACAACGAAGTTTGGGAGAGAGTTCCAGGGTTAGAAAGCGCTTAGATAAAAGTAATTCCGCCGGCATCCCAGGCGGCTAAACTGTCCACACAATTTCAGAGGGTTACCTCTAAGATTGGTGGTATGGCTGAGTTTCAGCAAGTGGCGGCATATGTGATTGGGGTCAACCAATATTTGGTAGACCAATATGAGATCTCCACGCAGCCTTCGGAAGCGGTCACTGAAAACTCCTAGTGACTTCAGCCTTTGATGGTAGGACGGATTTCGTAGGCCCTTGACTTTCTTCGTGGCACTGCGTTGGTGATTCTCTAGTACTTCTAGGTCGCGCTTCAACCAAGGTTACCAAGCTTGGATGGCGTATTCAGCTTGTGGGGGCACGTAGGAATTGTGCATCATGGGGAAGATGGATGGTTTGAATCTTCCGAATACTCTCCGCAGCAAGCTGACGTGCGGGTTTGCTGTTGTAAGACTAGTTAATACTAGTCCGAGACGGTGCGCGAAAGTAAGCGTGGATATCAGAAGGCAATTGGAGTCGGACACAGCGGACTGTATTCGATGGGCTACAAAAAGAAGCGGACGGATGAAGCGAGACGAGAGCGAACACTTGAGCGCGGGAACTTACAAGGCGGTCGAATGTCGAGCCGGTTGTAAGGACGATTAAAACAAGAAAGAATAATGTACAATCGGTCAACATCTAAATTGTACATGAAAGATAAGAGCTACCTTTTTGGGCTCTACACTTTCTTCGCAGCCGCCTCTGGTTGTTTTGAGCAGTTAAGGTCACTTTGAATGAACACCTCAAGGTCGCGTTCTTGGGAAGTGCTTTGCAATAGATGGCGCAATTGAACAGCGTGACATTTTTCCACATTGAACCCTAGGGTATTCCGAACTGACCCGTTTGAACTCGTGTTAAAGTCACGCTGTAGCTTTTTGTGATGGTTCGGTCTTTTGATCGCTAGACAACTTGATTTCATCCGCAAATTATAGGAAATCGGAAGTAATTTCCCTCTTCAGATCGTTTATGAAAATCAAGAGTAGACGGGGCGCGAGCAGCGAGCCTTGTGATAAGCCGCACTCCACCTCAATTGCGCCGGACATGGATACTCGTACTCTCACTTCCAACCGACGTTCGTGCAAGAAGTTGTCTATCCAATGCAGCAGTGGGTCACGAACGTCATAGAGCTGAAGTTTATTGAAGAGAATTCGGTGGTCTAAGCGATCAAACGCTTTGGAGAAGTCTAAGTGAATGGCATCAACTGCTTTAGTCCAGCTGTTGTGTGCAAGTAACAGGTATGTAGTGCACGAGCGCTTTTTGTCGGAAGCCATGTTGCTTTGGTGCTATCATCTTGTGATTTTCCAGATAATGCATGAGTGCATCAGCGATGCTGGACTCCATAAGCTTGGAAAGCACAGGGAGTAGCGTTATAGGATGGTATTCGTTGGGTCCGTGCGACTACCTCCCTTTGAATAGGAACGATTACCCCATGCTTTCATATGGTTGGAATATTGTTCTGCTCCACACAGTGATGATAGAATATAGCCAGAGGTTCTGCTGGATCACTGGCTGCTGCCTCTAAAGCCTTCGGTCGAATGTTATCGATACCAGGAAAGCTGTTGTTACGCAGAGGCAACAGTTTCCTTGACACATTTTCTGGAGTCCAAGTAATATTGGATAACGCTGATTGTGGGACAGTAAAAACAAGGATAACCGTTGGGCCCCTTTACTCTCTGACAAGTTTGTGAGTAATGGAGCCGTAAGAGGTCGGCTGCTTCCGTTGATGATCGCGTGCATCGGTCAGTCGTGGCGTTGCAACTCACCAAGGACATTAACATGCCTGTATAAGAGTGCAAAATCCCTCCATTAACTCCTGCTGATGTGTCACCTTGTCCTAACGGAGTACTCGACGTACCCTAGGAAACTGGTGGTGCTTGCACTAGGGAAACTCCGCTAATCTTCTCAGTCTCCGATCCGTTTGGGGCTGATTTTCATTGAATTGACGGCTCTTCTTGGAAGCAACCGTAAGCCAACTTTCACTATTGCCGGCTTGCTGTTTTTCTACACACTCCGTCGGGTTTGGAAGTAGCCTTACGTGTAGTTACTCCGATCGAACTGGAAACCCCTTTCGTCAAATGTGAGCCACGTGTGGCATTGGGACAGCTGTTGATGTTCTGGGCTCTTGGTGTCTTGTTGCTTACGGCGTGAGTAGCAGTGTTTCGCGGGATAAGAGAAGCACTTACGGGGGAGAATTGGGTTGCGCAGTCTGCTATGCTTACTCCAACCCAAGTGATTTTGGTGGTCACCATTTCCTCAAACTTGGCTAATAGCTGGTCATACTTCCGAGATAATAGGAGCACGTTATTTATCAGTGGGATCGATGTGCATTCCACACAGAACCATAGCGAGTCTGGTTTGTTTAATAACTAGGCCTGACTAGGTTTAACTCGGATGCATCTCGCATGGAAGAACTTGCAAAAGCTATGGCACAAAATGCCTTCCTTAACAAGTTTGGAACATGATCCACATAGGTCTTTAGACTGTGACACACTGGGTATCGCACTTGTTGAGGAAATGTTCCGAACCATTTGAATGACACCCTCTATGGCAAAATGTTGTTCTGTTACTGACGTTGTCGGTATGGTCACAGTGTTCACGTTGCAGTTGTGTGCTTGCAGACTGTCCTCTCTGGCGTGTTAGCGAATGTGTCAGCTTGAAGGTGGGGCATATTACACGAATCTTTGTGCTTAAGCCTATGGATCGCGCCGGGTGAATTTGCCTTGAGACCTGTAGCTGCACCAAGCAATGCTGAATATGAACGAGCGGCAGTTCGTTCGAAAGCCGTTGAAATGGTCTATCGAGTGAAACCAAGCAATGTCTCCGATGGTTGAAGTTTGGCAAATTTTCGTGCTTAGATATCGGCGAAACACTGCCCGGATTTAGAAATCAGGGTAAATGTAGAATGCACTGGAGTGTACTGGGGAAAAGAATATCACAAGGTGGAGCTTTTAGAAGCACGATGAGTGAGTGTAGATCCAAAGATGTGCGACAAAATGCTGCCGAGTCACAGTGAAAAAACCACGAGTGCACAAGCTAGGGATGTGCACGCACGTTCGCTCAGGTTCACAGCGTGTCGCGTGTTGCAGTCCGTTTGCATTATGTATATGGACACTTGCGAACCTCACTTAATCCCATAGTAACTAGTAGATCATGTGTGTCACCAAACCGTGTAGGTTCTTTGACTTGCTGTATCCATCCGAATCGACCAAGAGTAGACATGAAAGGATTGTGCTTTTGTGGTTTATTGTTAAGGCAACATGGGATTTCGTGTATATTAAAAACCCCAGCGATTATTTTGTTGGTGTATGAGAGGTCAGCAATAAAAGTAAGTGTGTCCACCATCGGTTACGGTGAGTGCAGACGATGGGGGTCTGTAAACGCAACCTACTAAATGATTTGTTGGATTAATAGAAATGCTGATCCACACCGAATCAGGAAGTCTCCGTAGGAGTGGTTCATTCAGAGGAAGAACCAAGTACTTGTCTTTGACGTAGAGTATACAGCCACCACCTCTACCATAAAGGCGGTCATTACGAAAGATGTTATAACCCAGTATCCTGAACAATGTGTCTGGCATCTCCGCTGAACACCATGTTTCTGTTATTAGTACTATACCAGGAGAAGAAAGGTGAAGAATATTACGCAGGAAGTGCATTTTATTTAACAGTGAACGGGAATTAATTAAAAGTAAGTGCAATGTCTTGTTATCCATTGAGTTGTCTACAGGAATCCAGGTACAGGACCCCAACGAGATGGTATTTGGAGAGAGCTTAGTGGGGGTGGTGGATACGGAGGACATAAAATTTGCGGAAATAGTGTCATTTGGCAGTGTGGCGTGTACAATGCCACTAGACCCCAAAAATAGGTCGGAAGGGTGAAATACTGGGAAAATGTAGACAGACAGTGAGATTACAGTTTGCTGGCTGTTGCACATAACCTACCTGCCAATTAAGATTATTTACATGTTGAGGTAGTTTGAGAGGATTTTGGTTGTGCCAATTTCTCTCAGCTACTTGAAGTTCCCTAGCAAGTGGCTCATAAGTTATGGAGAGCACAGGTCGCATACTCACATTCTGCATGGTTGGAGATATGCCGATTGTCTGCAGCTTTTCAGTGGTGACAACGTTTGGTGGAACGTTTAAAATATCTATTTTTATTGTGCTTAGGAGCACCCGTATAGATGCCACGTGAGGTTTTGCTACCATTGTTCGTCACAACAAGGTTGTTTCGCAGTTTTGGAGGTTCACAGCTTTTTGGAGAGGAGGTTTTCAGTTTCGTACCAGAGCGTCTATGCATCTGGTTGGTGAACGACGAAGAGTGAGTAGAAATAGTCCTTTGCGCTATGGAACTTTCTTGTATGTTCGGGGAGGAGTTGCGCGGTAATGATGGACTAATGTGACACTGAATAGAGTCAGAAGCGATATTTTTATGACAGTTGCTATTTGCTTTCAACCTTAGAGCTGATTCATTGATGGTCATAGTGTCATCTAGGTCAACCAGGTGGGGAAGCTCCTGAGTTTCCGTGGGTAGCGGAACAAATAGGTCACAGACTGTTTGTCGGAAATAAGCTTTTTTGCACTCCCTTTCTAGTAATCTTATATCTGGTTTCAGTACCATATATATGTAATCGTTCCCAAAGGATAATAGGCTACTACTACAAATGAGATTTTCAGCTAGTGTGTCGTTTGAAAATTTAAAAAGTACTGGACATACCTGCTTTAAAAATTTATTTCGCAGCCTCACGCAAGAAAACTGCAATCCTTCACTATGACAATCGTTGGTCCCTGCAGAGGAGACAGCCTCAAGAGATAACTCTTCTGGTAAATTAAATGCTATTACATTTTTGGAGCGTTTAAGGAGCTCATGAACCTCAACTGCCACATCGTGTACAAAATTCCCGATGGATCGAAGGTGTTCCATTTTCGGTGTATCTGGAATGTTAAAAATATACTTAAACGAGATAAAATGCTCTAGGATTTGGTTAAGAGATGCAAACCTTTCCTTCAAGTCCTTCAGCTGTAGTTCAAGCGCAGTCATCGTTTGCATCGCTTTAGAGGGCGATTCTGTATTAAATACGCTATGTTGCAGCAGAGAATCCTTATGAGAACTATCATTAGATTGCTTTTTTACTCTTACGCACGATTTCGGCTTTCTATTCATTTTTGATGACGAGCCTTTCATTTTTCCGTGATGACGGACTGGTTATAAACATGATGTTTTGCCAGTGTTTCAATGGCTTCCTGTCTCTTCTTTGCGTTTCTTGTTTTGACTGAGGTAACGAGCATTTTTACTGATTGGTCACTCGGTTTTAGAGCTTGTAAAAGCTGTTTTATGTGGACAAGGATTAGCAAATATGGAACAAGGTGCATCGTTTCTGTTGCAGTGATCGGGGCGAATGAAACAGTTATCGGTAAGCCGCCGAGGAAACAGACTAGGATTTTAGGGCTTATACGACCTATCTAAAGTGCGACAGAATCACACGGGTACAAACACGCCACTGTTTCAGATGCAACGAACGATACAAACCTACCGGTTGTAAGAGCGCTCAGTTGTCCAAATTCCGCCGAGGGTAGATTGTCCTTCAGTAATCGACCGTTCTGTGCACAGGTAGGCCTGAGGTCAACTCCGTGGCCTGCCGCTTCACGTTATGTCGCAAGTTCCAACAAGCGCACACGCACAAATCCGGCCAGAAAAAGAGATTTGCGTGCGTTCGATAGAACGAGATTCGCAATGCGGCGTGTGAACCCTTGGTCAACCAAGGCAGTGTACGAAGATATAATTGCTTCTATTTGCCTTATGCAGCTACCAACCGAGTTGGTTTAGGTCTCTTGAAGTGGACCTATCAATAAGCTTTCCGATAACTCCAAAAACCTTGATGAAAGTAGAAAAGTGGCGCACTCGTAGGCGAATGACTGCGCTGAAATAGTCGAAATGGAAAACCGCCGTTTGACGTTGATCCGTTTATAGCACCAAGGAGAAAGTTTTCGCAATGGGTAGGCCTGATCTAGCCCGATTGAATGAGAGTCCCCAGACCGATGTGCGAAAAAAGTTGAATCCGAAAACTTAAAAAGTCAGGAGTAACGAAAGTTTTCCGACCAGCACGGCGAGAGATACGCCAGCAGCACCGTGAGTCATCAAACTTTTCTCTTGGTGACATTTTCCGTTCCTCTGATAGTGGGATCTGCCATACGTTCTTTCCATAGGATTTCGAGTAGTATCCGCACTCCATTAGAGGCTTTGCGGACTCGGTTCGCAGAGAGCTCTAACCTCTTTGTCTCATCGGCCGAGTTTAGTGTTACTCGAAATAACCGGGGTTCACCGTGGTGCAATGCGTTTGGGTGACATGAGATGCGTTTTAATGTCGTGGACACCGATTACCGTACAGATAGAACCCCACTGATTTCCATCGTCTGTCAGCCTACCCTTAATTGTATTGGATTTGGATTCGGGGATATTAGTACACACAAGGTTTCAGGCACCATGGTTGCGCCTAGTGGCTAGTGGTTTTGGAGCCATAGATTCCGGTGCTTTTGGTGAATTTGTGTACGTTATTGATGGAGGCCATCTGTGCTGCAACATTTTAGTTTTCTCTAGTCCGGCCACCGAGGTTACCGGTGTTTACTTGGCAGCAGCCGATGCGTATGTTACCTGGTTCCTCACTATGGCTGGTTGACTGCAACTTAAGGCCTCTTGTATAACGAACAAACTACTAGGTGCAGCACATTGTACAAAAGTTGAAGCTGACAATGCTTTTACTTATGAGAGAGAGGAGTTGCTATTGATTAAGACTGCGTCGTTGGGGTAAGTTTGGGACGCCTGGCTCTCTTCTTTGATCTGAATGGGGAATTCGGGGTATTATTTTCACATACAAGTGCAGGTCCGTTTCTTCCCCTATCTGAAACCCTTGCGCACACAGGTGGCTCGACTGCTTCTGTTAGTCTTTCACACTTCTTCAGTAGCACAGTTTGACAGCTAACCAATGGGATAGCACTGCATACTGGGCAGAACCAAAACGCCTCTGTCTTGTTATTGTGCTGTCTCCTTTTTAACGGCCTCGTCTCAAGGCATTGTGTGATAGATGTTCAAGCAACTGCTGCAAACTAGCCCACTCTTCACTACTTAAACAAGTACATCACACTTGCTCTTAACGTGAGACATGTTCGCCGAGGGCTTGCTGATTTAAGGTCACGCAGTTGTCGGATGATCAGTTAATGCAGCTTCCAGCGTCAGTGATAAGCGTGAGTCAAAGTGGCGCACTCGCTGTTAGCACACATTAGTGTTGGTCGTTTGCTCGATTGATATTATTCCCGGACGGTTTGAGACCTAGTAAATGAATTTAAACACAACGCTGAACAGACCGAGACATCACAAACTCCTTCACAGCCGCGTTGAGAAACACCGGATTGGAATAAGCTTTGGCCGTCCGGACTGCCTCGAGCGTTTTGCACCGAGTGGTGTTACACAGAATTGCAATGGGCACAAAGTGTATGATTTAGCCGCTTGTGTTCAATCACGGGTGACAGTCAAATCCATTAGTGATGATTAGGACGTTAGTGTTAAAAGATAATGCCACCTATGATGGATTACTGTGTACAGCTGGTAAATCCGGTTCGAATGAGCGTACGGTGACTACGCTTCGAGAAGATAGAGGGGATTATTCCAATTGACCCCGGGAGCAGGCGCGTCAGGCTTGTGTGTGCTGCTGATAATAGCGTCAATATTGGCTGCAGTAGCAGGACTATGGGATGTTCGATGGGCGAAGGGATCTTGTTACTTCGTTAGTAGTTTTTGTAGAGGCGATTGATTGTGTTTGATCATAATGTTTTTGAAATTAGTTTGTGCGACAATTAGTCTTTTACTGTGCACGAAATTTGGCGCACCTCTCGTCTGGAAGCTGTAGGAGTATCGGATTTGTGATCAGGTTTTCCTTTTTCCGCAGTATGAGGCGCTTGGGTTGTGCCTGGGATACTAGTCGGGAATCAATGACAAAAAAGAACCATGTCAAATACAGGACAATTTAGACTGAATCCAACGTGCACTGTGCAGGCTAAAAAATAAGACAGTAAATAAATGGTTTATTCTCAACGGGGCGAGGTACACCTTTGATGAAAGGTACAGTAGGTATGATAACTAAATAGTTCGTTTTTGAATGAACGGGACATATTACTGCAGACGTGGGCAGGTGCTTGTCAGGGTCACGGAAACAAACTAAGCGTAAATGCACCAAACGACGGGGGTAGGTGTTCGCAAAATACGTTGTTCGTATAATCATGCGTAGTTGTCACGATGGACTTGTTCATTACAGTCAGATAGAAAAGTAGTGCGGAAGCACGGTAAAATCTAATAGAGTTTTCGGTTGGAAAACTTACCGGACGATTCGAATATTTATGGAGAATGCTTTCCTATATTCCGGTAGAATGTTTACTAAACTATGTTGGACGAAAGGGTGAGGATTTGTGCATATGCCGTGGTGCTCACAAAGTTCGGCTAAGTGGATCATTGCCAGTGTTTAGCAGTGAGCAGTGACTTTAGTTTGGTGGCGAGTAACATCCGCCAGGTCGCAGTATTGTCAAGCGGACATTTTTGGCTTTTTATAAGGAGAAGGCATGCCAGGCGAAAACCCACCACGTCCTGGAACACTGCCGTTGGCCACACGTTGAATATCAGGGAGCCACCGGCAATATAACTTTACGACCGATGTTTTGCGGGGCTAATCGCAGTCGCGGGGCATCCATTTTTCCGTTGACTGAGCAAAATACTTAGTTAGGAATCACCAGTAACGGTTGGAACCGTCGGCATCAGGTGAGCAAAAACCTCTGAATAATGAGGGCCGGATATTTCATACGCCATATAATTGTCCGAGCAGATAACTCACGGGATTCGCAGTCAGGTTTAAGTGGAATAACGATAGCATATAAGTAGAACGCCTGCTTGGTGATAAAGGATATGATTCCAAATATTCAAGTTAGTAGAGAACACCGATGAAAGGGCTGGCTGTGGTACCCGGAATGACCGAGAGCAGTCGATATTCATTCGAAAGGCGTGAGATCTTCGGTGGCCCACCGTGGCGAGGTGGGTAATGTACCCATGATATAATTACATCAAGTAAAGATTCTAGTATTACTAGGGAAGTGGTGATGTTTCGGAGGTGTGAGGGATTTGGACCTAATTGTTCAAACCAGTAGAAGATAGAAGATATGGATCTAAAGGCTCACTGTATTCTTCAGCATACAGGTATGGCCGAACGCAATAGCACAGATCATAACAGATAAACTTCCCATGGGCAAGAGGTTGATGTCAGACCACAATGACGAAGTGGGTAGTATATCAATAGGATAATGACGCCAAACAGATGAGGATTCGGAAACCTGGAGAAGTAATCCACTGGCGAGGTGGACGAAGCATAACGCCATGGCATCGCAAGTAAGCGGAGCACTTGTAGCATGATGAAGCTTTGTTGAAGTGATTTTCAGATGCGGATTAGGATTTGAACACAGCTGTTCAAACCACTGGAAGATACAGATCGAGGGGACAGAATGCACCAGATGGTGGTCCGGGCTGTCCACCTATGACTTTGGACCTACGAGGATAGCCTTCAGGAGCTTTACCGAGATGTGACGATCAACGTAAGTTTACTCAACCTTTCTATGCAGGACTCGCGGAGTGGCAAGGAAGAGGTCAGCGAGAAGAACGATTCAGAACGGAAAGGAGAAAGTGAGGAGAGCTGGCGATCTGAAGTGCTACCAAGGTAACCTGTTTTGTGTGTGTGTGTGTGTGTGTGTTATATATATACTATGGCGTCATGTAAATGTATACGAGTTTTTATATTGGCTTTGTGAAAGGAATACCGTATACAAATCTAGGTGTCAAAATATGTGCAACTATGCAGCGAAGAAAATAAGGCGCAGTACGAGGGAGGGGTGATAAAGGAACAACAGTCTCAGAGGAGGAGCGTTAATTGATAGGAAAATGCCGTCGCAGTAACAAAGATAGGGATGCAGAACAAGATATACAAGTAGCCAACAGTTGTGGAATAAAATAGCTAAGGGCGTTTCAATGGGTTAGGTAAACCACTCGAAGGTGGAGTTCTACGGTATCATTGGTAAGTCAATTGGACGCACAGAAGAGTGAGGGTAAGAGCCGGATTAACTGCGTAGTAGATTCCTCTCATGATTAAAAGATTAAGCGAGCGTTGGAGATAAATAAGCAGAGGATCTAAAGTGAGGTGAATAGAGAATAGGCAACGTTTTAATGGCTAAAATAGGGGGCAAATTATTAGCGAAAACGATGTAAAGTAGGGAAAGGATAAAGGTGGGTAGCATAACCAAATACTTGGGCATCAGCACATGGAGATGGTGTCAAAGGTAGATCGGTGGAGCAGCGGAGATTGGTGGTGCCTAAGAGGTAATTAAAGCCAGAGCCAAAGGGATAAGGAATAAGTCAAGGGGGGGATAAAATAGGATGTGAAGAGGGAAAAGCGCAGTGTTGTTAACGGTTAATGGAGGAACAGTTACTATTGATAACGATGTCAGCTTGGGGGAAGGATTTAGATGAACAATGTGGCCAAAATACTGAGGTCCTACGCACTAAAGTGCGGAGCTACAGTGTCAAAGGTAAGTGGGTGGAGCAGCGGATATAGGTGGTGCGTAAGAGGAAATTATAGCCGGAACAAAAGAGATAAGTGAAGAAGAAGGCCTTGGCGAGGTGAAGAGGCGCAATGCAGGGTTGTTAATGTTACATAGTGGAACAATTATTAGCGAATGTGATGTTTGCTTGGGGTAAGGATACAGCTAGGCAACATAGCCAAAAGCTGAGGTTATTCGCACTAAGGTGCGGAGCAACCATATCAATTATAAGTCAGTGGTGCAGCGGAGTTAGTTGGTGCGTAAGTAAAAAAGAAAGGCGGAGCCCAAGAGATAAGATAAGGACTAAGTCAAGGCAGGGGATAAAATAGAAGATGAAGAGGTATAATGCAGTGTCGTTATGGTTAATTGGAGGGAAAATTATTAGGGATAACGAGGACAGTTTGGGGGGAGGATGTAGTTAAGCAACATAGCTAAATACCTGACGTTCTACACGCAATAGTGTGGAACTACTGTGTAGTGGGTAACTCGGTGGAGCAGCTGTGGTAGGTAG
Organism: Dicrocoelium dendriticum; assembly: GCA_944474145.2. NCBI lineage: Eukaryota > Metazoa > Platyhelminthes > Trematoda > Plagiorchiida > Dicrocoeliidae > Dicrocoelium > Dicrocoelium dendriticum. Next base: position 22,281,898 of record OX104061.1, read on the forward strand.
TGCGTAAGAAGAAAATAAAGTCAGAGCCAAATGATAACAGAAGGAGTAGGACTAAGCAAGGGCTTCGGCGCACGTGGAAATGAGAAACGCATTGTTGTTACGGTTAAATAAATGTACAATTATTAGGGGTAACAATGTCGGCTTGTGGGACGGGTTTAGGTAGGCAGCATAGCTAAATACATGAGGTCCTTCGCATGAATGTGCGGAGCTACAGTTTCAAAGGTTAGACGGTGGAGCAGCCTTGGTAGGTAGTCGGTAGGTGGAAATGAAAATCAGGGAAATGGAGATCAGAGTAGGGTTAAGACTAGGCAAGGGATATGAAGCGAGTTAGAGAGGAACAATGCAGAGTTGTTAAGGTTTAATAGAAACGAATCAAGCAGAACGAGAAATGGTGCAGCCAGATACTCACCAAAATACATTGTGTCAACGGAATTGCCGGAATTAAAACAAGTGGACGTTTTAAAGGTTAAAACAACGGTAAAATCCAATGTTGCAAAATACTGACATGAAGTGTTTTTCGGTATACTACATGGTCCTTCCACTAGAAGGCTGAAGTATGGAAGCCTTCGATGGATCTGCTAGTGGAGGAAAACGGAAGTTGAGACGGTGCGAATAGTTGCATGGCCTTAAACAAGGGTTTCCAAGTGGGGTGTGTAGCCGAGTTCGTTCTGTCTAGGCCTTTGTTATTAATTATTTATGATGATTGTGTGGACCGGAGTGCATCATCGGTGGGCTGTCGGAGCGGGCTGGTCGGACTGCACAAAAACTGGTCAGTCAAGAAAAATGGCCGACAGGTCTTTCCCTCCGCTGCAGACCCGACGGTGTGCTTGGGATGTGTCACTCCCACCACCGAACTCCAGTCCGTGGTCCTCGTATCACGAAGAAATCCAGGCATCTTAGTCCCACAAAGGAATTCAGCCTCCTCGTCGACAGCGCCTAGCCAGACGATTAAGAACCAATCCGTTCGTGGCCGTTCGCGGCCGAGGGCGACTGACTGTTCCTTGGGTCAGGAAGGGGGCCTTGGCTCGGCTGGCGAGTCACTCGGGGGTAGCGTTGAGCCGCTTCGCGAGTCACTCGAGGGTGGTCTTGGCAGTCCCGGCGGTTAACTTTCTGTAAGATAGAACTCAGAGGGCCCGGGCAAGGGTCGGGGTAGCGACTTGACGCAGGAGAGGGTAAATGGCATACAGGATAAAAGCAAATATGCTTTCTAAGTTTTCAAAATGTTTTCGGCTTTTTTGCCGATTTTTCAAAACGTTTGTGAACAAGACGCACGATTAACACTAAAGACTAAAAAACGTGTTAGTGGAAATAGGAAACGTTTGCAAAAACTGATAAACGGACCGGACCTTTGACCTGTCTACCGCGCCGATCAGTTGCCTGGCGTTGAGGCGGGGTAGGTTGAGAGTCAACGGGAACGGAGGGTTTCGGGATATCCAGTGCTCGGGAAGTCAGCGCAGGTGGGGGTGCTTGTGTGATAGCATCAGGATGGGTTGCAAATGGTTCGTCAAAGAAAGCCCCTTAAAAGCGGTCGATGGACTCCGTTGTACGGTGACCATTCTTGTCCAGTGTGAAATGTTTCGGAGCCTGTCGCAGGACTGAAAGTGCCAGTGTAAGAAGGCTGCAGAGGGCGCCGCACTGCGTCCGTGCGGAAGAAGACCTGGGTACAGGTAGAGAGTCCGCTGTGCATTTGCACATGTATCCTCTGCGGGAGGCAAAACGAATTTTCCTGGCAACTTTAACGTTGTACCGTAGACCAGTTCTGCTGGTGCACATTGCAAGTCAGTTTCGATGCTGCTGCGAAGGCCTATGAGTAGGAGAGAAATGTTTTCGCTCCAGCTAGGGTCGGAGAAAGCGCAGAGCGAGGCTTTAAGCTGTCTATGGAAGCGTTCAACTAAACCGTTGGCTGCTGTGTGATACGCTGTGGCATGAATGCGGCGACAGCCTAAAAAGTTGCAGAAGGTATGGAATTGTGGAGATTCGAAAGGCGTTCCTCGGTCAGTTGTAATGGTGGATGGACATCCGTGGTTCTAGACTCACCGATCTAAGAAGGCCCGGGTAACAGTCTCAGGTGTGCCGTCTGTTGCAGGAATGGCTTCTGGCCATCTGGTGAAGCGGTCGACACATGTAAGCATGTCTACAAAGCCGCGTGACAGTGGCAATGGACCTACCATGTACATGCGAGAATCGAGAGTCCGGGGCGGGAAATGAACAAAGCGGACTGCGGGTGTGACGATGTATTTTGGAGCGCTGACATTGAAGGCAGGTGCGAGCCCAGGTACGAACGTCTTTATTTGCGCGTGGCCAAACGAAACGTTAGGTGATCAGTTTCAAAGTTGCACGGATACCGGGATGTGATGGTGAGTGCAGTGCGTCACAGACTGTGCGTCTGAAGGAGACAGGCACGAGGGGTCTAGGACAACCTGTGGAAGTGTCACAGAGAATGGTTTCTTCCGTGCTTTGGAGAGGAACTGGTTGCAGATGCAGCCAAGTGGACTGCAGGAAGCGTTGCATGTCTTCATCTTGAGGCTGAGCTGATGCCATGGCGGCAAGATCGACGGTAAGCCAAGACTGGATGGTGAGGTTGAGACGTGAGAGACCGTCTGCGACGTGATTGTCGATACCTGAGACATGACGTGTGTCAGCAGTGAACTGCGGGACAAAGTCTAGGTATCTTGTTTCCCGTGGTGAATATTTATCGCAAGCATAGCTGAAGACGAAGATGAGGGGCTTGTGGTTAGTGTAGACCGTGAAGGCGCGGCCTTCGCGTATGTGCCGGAAGTGACGAATCGCTAGGTAAATGGCGAGCAGTTCTCTGCCAAACGTGCTGTAGCGGAATTCCACTGGCTTCAAGCGCTTGGAGAAGAACCCAAGGGGTTGCTATTGTCCATCGAAGTTTTTTGGAGGACGGCTCCTACCGCGACATCTCACGCATCAGTCATAATAGAAAGAGGTGCAGTCGATTTGGAATGAGCGAGGAGGGCTATGTTGGAGATAACATCCTTGAACTTGGCGAAGGCTGTCTGTGCTGTGTCACGTAAAGCGAACTTACGTTCATTCCGTCTGAGTAGATCAGTCAGAGGCTGCATAAGGTGTGCGCAGAGCGGAATGAAGCGTCGATAGTAGTTGATCAAACCAGAAAATCGACGGGGGTGCTTGAAAGAAGTTGGAGCTGGAAAGTTCTTGCTTGCTTGGATCCTCTCAGAAAGGACTTCGATGCGAGACAATGAAACATGGTGGTCTTTGAATTCCACCGTTGATTTGACAAGTTCGCTCTTAGTCGGGTTGACTGTGACACCGTGTTGGGTCAATCGCTGGAAGAGTTCGAAGATGTTCGAGGTGCTCTTGTTCCTATGAACTGGCTACTAAAATATCATCGAGGTAGGAATAGGCGAAGTCTAGGCCACGAATGACATCGTGGATGAAGTGTTGGAAGGTTTGTGCGGCGTTGCACAGTCCAAGTGACATTCTTAAAAATTCAAACAAACCGAAAGGAGTGATGACGGCTGTTTTAGGAGTGTCATTGTCTTCCACAGGTATCTGGTGATAAGCGCGAACCAGATTAATCTTGCTGAAGATCGTCTTACCTGTGAGGCATGCGGCAAGGTCCTGCATGTGTGGGATGGGATACCTATCTGGGACGGTTAGGCGATTGAGTGCGCGGTAATCACCGTAAGGGCACCAGTCACCAGATTTCTTGGGGACCATCTGCAGAGGAGAGAACCAAGTGCTGTAGGAAGCGCGAATTACTCCTAGTTCGAGCATGTGCTCAAACTCCGCCCTAGCCACCTTTAGCTTCTCGGACAACAATCGGAGTGGACCGCAAGCGACGTGTGGGCCATTCGTCCGTATGTGGTGCGTGACTTGGGATGCCACGGGCAAAGTTGCGTTCATTGGCTGAACGAGCGTGGAATACTGAGAAAAGAGGTTGGCGTAGTCTGGCGAGGTCTGAGGAAAGATGTATACTGGTGTTATAGATGCGATATCGGCGGTGATGCCACGTACACTGAGTTTCGTTGCAGTGTCGACTAGCATCTGGCGTTTCGCATCGACCAGGTGGTCGAAATGCCTGAGAAAGTTAATGCCGATGATGGTAAATGGTACTGCAATGACAGTGAATAGCCAGCGGAACGTGTGCCGCAGACCTAGGTCCCGAGTGAACGACCGATGACCGTAGGTGGCTATTTGCCTGCCATTAGCGGCACTTAGGCTTGTCGACAAAGAAACGATAGGCTCACCTGGCATAGGGGGAATGACCCTGACTTCCGCCCCTGTATAAACTAAGAACTGGGTCCCGGAATCATAATCCCTAATGTAGATGAGACGACTTTGGGCTTTGCCGACACTGTTAGTCTCCATTACGGGCCGGTCTCGCGAACCATCTTTAACGGAGTAGCTACATGGCTGTACGCACTTACAAGCTTTATTACCGAAACGCGTGTGGTAAAAGCAGTCACCTGTGGCATCAGGTTTTGTGCGACAGGGCGATGATCCAGAGCTGTTGCGGTACTTACGGTTTAAAGTGAGTTCCTCGATCTGACGCTGAAGCGACGCTATCTGCGTTGATAATGCGTCTATTGCCAACGGCTGGCTAGTCGCGCTTGTCGTTGTGGTTGCGGCAGCACAAAGCTGCTTAGGTACTTTGGTTTTAGTCTCTGACTGGTGCCGTTCGATGCCACGGTCTGCAATTGCTGTGAGTAGCAGGTCACTTGCTACTGCAAGAATAGACAGAGTGCTTTCAGGAAGGAGTTGCATCAACAGCTTGCGGAGAATCCCTACGTCCATGTTGGACGTGCCGCTGAACTGTTGCATTTCGCGCAACAAGGCTGAGGGCATCCTATCTTCTAGTTGCAGATCAATAACTGGTTGCCGCAGACGGACTTTTTCAGAAGACATGGATCGTTGAATAATGGTCTGTTTAAGGGTCTCGTATTTCATTACATCAGTGGGGCAAAATATGATGTCTCTCACCTGCGAGGATATACTCTGAGGAACGTGTGATTAAAAGGTGAGATTAGCTGATTTTACTTGGAGAAATCTGAAGAAATCCTACGAATGTAAAAACGGATTCTAAGTGCAAAAATCATAGCGAAGGATCATTCTCCCATAATGGTGACAGGCTGCAAGGCGCTAACCGCGTTTGGAGATGGCTTACCCTCTAAATAATCCACTGCAAAAAGCAGGGGGGGGAATGTGGTAGGTGAGAAAACAATACGAGCACAAGTAATGAATCACAAAATCACTGGAACGAGCTCACCAGAATGAAACTCAAAATGGCTGACGGCGTGTTCTGGACCGCGGTCACCAATTGTTGGGTGGCGCCTGAGATACTAGTCGGTAATACACGTAAGAGCCATGCCAAATACGGGACAATATAGAAGCTGGAGGCGACTGAACCCAACGAGTATTGTTCCGGTTACAAAAAATAGGAAGCGAATCAATCAGCGCGAGAAACGATACAGCACGGTACTCACGAAAACAATTTGTGTCAACGGATGTGCCGTCAATAAAACAAGTGGACGTTCTGAAGGTTAAAACAACCGTAAAATCCAATGTTGCAAAATTGAAGGAGCACATTTTCCGGTACACTACAATTCCACTTAGCTCTCCGGAATGCCCTCTGTCACCGTGCTGTTAAGCTCGAAGGATTACATTGCTTTTGGAATTGAAAATTTATCTATCTGCACGCGAGACATGTGGACTAGGCACTATCTAATAAATAGTGTGTGATAAGCATGAATCGAGGCATGTTTCTCAAGGAAAATTTTGGCACCCACATTGGTGTTGCACTATGAATAAGTACTGTGTGTGTAGTATGCTGGTTTAAGAATGCGCCCATGAATTGTGCATGAATTACGCAATCATATCGGATCCAATATCAACAGTTTGCAGCTTTCAGCTTACGTGAGTCTGGTGAAAGCACGTTAAACGGGCTCTAGTATCGCAGTGTCACGTTATCAAACATTTGAAATGCCGCAGAGCAATGTACTAACATGAAGCATATACAAGTACATTATAAACCTAGGAATTGTTAGACTAGAGTTTGAAAAACAAGGAATTCGTTTTCCTAGCTTTGACCATCAAGTATTGGAAATACTTTATGTGTTTAAGGTTATTTAAATGGTGCAGCCTCCTACTTGGCTATCACAAATGAGATTTTTGCCACAGTATGGTAGGGGTTGGGATTTTATTCACATATGTACAAGGTCGTATTACTGATTTCAAAGGACGAAGCTACTTTTAGGTACAAAACCACCCTTCAATAGCATTTAGGTCCATTTTTGCCTTTTGAATCCTGAACTTCTAGTCCCGGGGATCAAATGCGTACACACCTTTCATATCCTCGGCAAACTTATAGGGTCTACCTTGGACAAGAATGTCAAAAAGTATAGTGGCTTTAACTTGCCCAATAAACCGCCGGTAGCAACACTGGGAAATTTGCAGCTCAAGACAGTAATATTGAAGACAATGGATGCAACTGCATGTTTCGTTAGAACGTTCCGTGCAAAATCTGTCCAGTACTTTTCAATTCAGCCAAGCATTAGTAGCAAACGGGTTCACCAGCAAAGACGTGTAGACCGAAGAAACAAATGACATGAATTGACAGGTCACACCTGCAAATCGAGGAAAGAACTCGCATCAATGGTTTAGACATAATCACTACCACGATTGCCAACTTTCACTTGGAATAAATAATGGCACATAGATTCCAATCAGATATAAAACAATGAATACTGTCCAAAGCGATGTCAAAGTAGACTGAGTAGGTCCCCTCGAAATCAGTTCTGCAACTAGTCCTGCTGAAGCTCTGGTCGGAAGTGCTCACCTCGGTGCTGAAATGTCCAGCTACACAACAAGGACACCTCGCAATCCTTCGGAACACAAAACGTGCTAACGGGTGACAAAGTATAAATTGTAATGACATGGTCAGCCGTCGTGTATCATGTGTTTCACTTGCATGCGACAACACGTTGATAACATCGATACATCCGTGGTAGACTTTTAAATCGGCCGTTGCTGCTTTTCTCCTTGGAGTGCTGTTTGTTGCATTATTTGCTGTGGTTGTATCCATTTTAGTGTACTAACCTCAGAAGTTCGTTTATCCTAACCTTGCTAAGGGCATCGATGTTATCCTGCTCTGCCGAATTTATGAAATAGTTTCGTAGCCCGGCGCGAAGCACACCTTATGCCGGATGCGGTAAAAGGGCCAGAAACAACCCCAAAAGAGTTATCAAAGAGCTTTCTGGTGAAATGAAAATACCCCGCGCTTGTTGACAAGTTGTCCTGAGACACTTTGCAGTAAATAGAGAACAAATCCCGTTGATTCCCCTCAGCAACAAACATTCTCTCCTCGGGGAAAAGCGCTGACCTTATTACTATCATGATGTATAAGGAATATGCAATTATACGTTTTCTGATGCCTCAAGAAAGTTGGCTCCATCCTGACGTGGAGCACGAGTTTAGTTAACCCGTTTACTATAGTGTCACAATGACAGATAGACCTGAAAGGCTGCATAATCGTTGAGGAACCCTCATCACTTACATCAACCAGCTCCGGAGTAAATCTGTAGCCTTGTTGTTTACGTACTCTAAAGCTAAGGTTAGCTGTACTTATTGCAAACCAACATCTTTGAGCAGTTTTTTCCTGTAGTCACTGGATTTGTCCATATCGCTCTCAACACAATATCGTCTGAGTTAACGAATGTTGCCGATCGTTTTCTCTAGCGTTATTGTCTTATACTGAGTGCCTTCTCTCTAAAGCTGTTAATGACTTCAACAAGAGTAACATGCATCCATCTAAGTACTAGGTCCAACAAATATTTTGAACTTCAAAACCCGCTTAAACACAGTTTGTGGTCACAAATAAAACAGTTGCTTTCCACACTAAATAACGTTCCTCTAGGAAACTCTGACCGCTGCATTCTGAAGGTGTGCCTAGCCATATACTTCAAAACCATTTGTCCATTTGACCAAAGACCATTCAAAAACGCCAGAAAATATCGCTAAACTATAAACGGCGCGGGCTTTGACTGATTTGTCAGTTTTCAAAGAGGAAAATCTATCTTTGGAATGCGACCAATAGACTGAATACATTCAAATCTGTTTCGATTTGTGCTGTCATCTACCTTCGGAAGGCTAGATTTTATACACAGTTACTGAATTAATTTGGGAAGAAGAAAGAACAAGCCTATAAATGCAAAAATGAGCGTGAAATTTTAAGGAATGTCTTGAGCAGTAAAATCCGACAAACAAAGTTTGAACTGCTTACATATCGAGAGAGTGCTGATCAGTCCTGATGGTGGCGATTCTTGGAGACTTTTGAAACACCATTGTGACCAGTGTTCACACAAGCGCATTGATAACGCTTTTTTGAACAAACTCAGCGCAGTTCTGTTCTTCTCAACAAGCTTATTTTCTTTGCACTGTTTTATCAACAAAGATACGGTAGTCACTTTTGTCAGGCTTAAAACTTTCCGAGAACACAAAATTTGAGCGCAAATATTGCCACCGTCCCCGATGCGTTATCACCACTTGTCGTAAAGCACTGTGCAGCTTATCTTGCGAAAGCTTTAACCGTCATTTTCAATCGATGCATTGCACCTTTTCCTTTCGATATTGTACGATCAGGTCATAGTGGTTCTGCAATTGAAAAGCTTAAGACAACCACCTTTTAGAGGATATAAATATGGTGAAGCCACAAGATGTTGGCTGGTGTAGAAAGTTCATTTTATTGAACTTCCATAACTGCCTGAACTCACCTGAACAAACTTTTGAGCTGTAAGACATCTAACTACAGCCATGGCTGCAACTACCGTATACGTAACGAAGGCTACATTGCAGCTGAGGTTATACTCCTCTAAATGTCGTTACCCGGCAACAGTAGGCAACTAGTACACTTTCAATAACACACCAGTATCCTATCAGTACCCTATAGGAACCTCGGTCCTCAGTAATATACTGTGCATATTGAACTACCTTAAACCTATGTACGCTCCCACCCCAAATGATCAGTTATTTTGAAGCTTATGAATAGTAATTCGTCTCGTCCACCGCACCCAATAAATACACAGAACATATTGGGTTACCCTGTGGCACCTGGACCACCATTAGGAGAACGCTCAATGCATTAAATTCCCTGCGTATTCTCTAATATCTTACTCACCTAGCATGTTTGTCTGCGAATACAATGGATGGTCACGAAAGTTTCTACTAACATAGAGACTTCAGCGAGTAGCCTGTAGCAGTAGCCCAGAGTGAGATTCAAAAAGGCAGCTCGGGTTGCAGCGAAACTTTTATTGATACAGTAACGGATTCCCTGTTATCTAGCTACAAAAAACGACACCGTCGACGCACTTTCTAGGGGAATGGAGGATGCATATCACACAGAGCAGTTGCGCGTTGCAACCGAAACTAGCGCCAAGCAAAAATGACGATGAGCAAGTCAAGCATTCGAACTCAGCGATCAGTTCAATAAACCACACCGGTCGCCTAGGTGTACAATGAAATAACTTTAGTTAGAATTTTACACAGGCAAACCGGTGAATCTCCGGACTGCTACACAGCCCTCCCCAGAAGGGACTGTGTAAGCAGTCCTTCGATCCACGTGAGGACTCTCCTACGCGGGCCAGCCTTCTGCGAGACCAGATTGTGAAACCTGATGCAGTTTCTGAAGGAGAAACATGCAATCGGATCCTAGCTGGCTCCTACCCATGTCCTCCCTATGATGTTTAAACGGTAAAAACTGTTTGCGGGGGGACAGTTATTAAAGTGCACGTAGGTGGTTGAGCAGGTAGTTCGTTCTGCTTCCAGTTGACATTCGGAGATTCAGCGAAAAGTGAAACTTAGGTGCAATCAACCGACGGTGTTTATGGAAAGCAAAACGAAAAAGCAGCGTACATGCATAGCAATACACAAATTACTGCCAAGCGATAAAACGTGCAAAGCTGTTTTCGGGTTTTCAAAAGCTTTTACTCTTTTTTGGTAGTTTCAAAAGGTTTTGGTCTTTTGTTGTGAAATTTGGGAAACCACTGTGAGCAGAAAACATGCAAGGAGTGCTCTATGGGAAGTAACAAACGCTAGCAAAATCGGAAAAGAGTACTGGGGGTTTCACCTCCTTACCACTTCATTTGATAATGCGTCATGAAAGGGTGAGGTCGGTTGAGACTGTCGGTTCCGCTGGAGCGAACTGACTGGTCTGAAGTTGCGGTGCGAGCTGTGATGGCGCAGGTTGTGAAGGTGCTTGTTGCACCGAAGAGTCAGATTTGTCGGGGAATGCTGCCTTGAGCCGATCGACGTTGATCGTCTCAGTCTTACCATTATAGTCAATGCTAAAAGCCTTATCGCTTCTGCGTACGACACGGTACTGGCCAGAATAAGGAGGTTGAATTAGCCGGCGTACGCTGTCGATGCGAACGAACACTTGCGTGCAAGTAGTTAAGCGTTCGTTCACGTTGTTAAGCAAGCTCTGCGCTCTGGGTTGCACAGTCTGAAACCGTCGCCTGTGATGAGATAGGCGAGCTGCGTAGTCGCCATAGTCGAAGGTTGTTAGCGCTTTTAGTGAGACGAGTACACCAGGTAAGCGTTGTGTCCATCCAAAGACTATCAAGAAAGGAATGTTGTGCCAATCTGCTTCATTCGTGTTTCGTATGCCTAGGAGAACGAGCGGAAGTGCTTCGGGCCATAATGTGCTAGATTGGGCACAGAGTGGTGCTTTTAGTTGCCGGTGGAACAGTCCTACCATCCCATTAGTTGCGAGGTGGTATGCGGGTGTCCGGTTGTGCTGGCAACCAAGAATGTTGAGAAGTTTCCTGAAGGATCCGTCAAACTGTGATTCTCTGTCAGTGATTACTATGCTTGGGCAACCGAATTGAGCTACGCAGCGTTCCAGAAACGCTCGCGCAACTGTCTCAGATGAGCAGCTGGCTATCGGAATTGCTTCTGGCCAACGAGTACATGGGTCGACATAGGTGAGGAGGTACAAGCAGCCTTTGCATGGGGCAAAGCTCCAACCATGTCGACAAGGACGTGTTCAAAACAACAGTCAGGAGCAAGAAAGACGCCAAGTGGGCTTTTGGTGCGACTGTATACCTTGGCGCGCTGACAATCTATGCATGCGAGTGCCCAAAGGCGGACATCGCGGTTGACGTTGAGCCGTACGAAGCGTTCGGTTACGAGCTTTTGCGAAGCACGTTTGCCGGGATAAGACAGGTTGTGTAAAGCTATGAAAACAAGTCGACGCATCGAAGTGGGAACTACGTGTCGGGAAGAAGTTTAAGAGTAGTTACAAAGAATTGTCCCCTCAGATGGAGCTAGTGGAACTTTGTGTAGTTTCAAAGAGGTGTTGCATGGTAGCTTGTCTTTGTCGGGATCAGCTTGCTGGGCAGCAGCCATGGCGGCTAGATCAATGTTGGTGTCAGGCGATAAGCTGATCGGATGAATGTGTGAAAGTGCATCCGCGACGGGATTGAGAGCACCTGAGACATGTCGTACGTCTGTCGTAAACTGAGAAACGTAGTCTATGTGTCTAGTTTCCTGTGGAGCATACTTGTCTGTTGCGCCATTGATTGCGTAGATCAATGGCTTGTGCTCACTGAAGGCTGTAAAATGTTGACTTTCGAGATAGAGACGGAAATGTCTGATACCTAGGTAGATAGCTAATATTTCCCTATCGAAGGAGTTGTAACACGATTCAGCAGATTGTAAACGTTTCGAGAAGAAACCTAGTGGTATCCATCGGTGGTCGATGAGTTGTTGAAGAACTGCACCGACGGTAGCGTCGGATGCGTCAGTTGTCAGGGAGAGTGGTGCTGATGCGCCTGGGTGTCTGAGAAGCGACTATGAGCGGGACTGAGTATTTATGCGGGACGGTAACTTTGTTAAGTGCTCTGTAGTCACCACAGGGACGGCAGTCACCAGATTTCTTCGGCACCATGGGTAATGGTGTTGCCCATGAACTTTTGGACAGGTAAAATATTCCCAGTTCGAGCATTTGCCCGAATTCCGCCTTAGCACATTTGAGTTGGTCCAGGGCTAGTCTGCGAAGGCGAGCCGAAACAGGTGGACCCTTAGTGCAAATGTGACGCATAACGTTTGAGGTCACAGGAGGCAAATCGTTTGGAAAGCGAAAGAGTTTAGGATGCTTGCTGAAAAGTTCTATAAAAGGTTGTGAAGCTTGTGGTAGGACACGAACGGGAGTGCTAACAGCTACGTTGGCGCTAGTCACGATAACGCTGTGCTGTGTCCTAGAGTCGATAAGGTTCTTCCTTTTAGCGTCGACGATGAGATCGAAGCGTTGAAGAAAGTCTATGCCTATGACGGCGAAAGGCACGGCTGCTACTACGAAAGGCCAACGAAAAGGTTCGCCTGAGGCCTAACTTGAGCGTTAGTAGCATTTGGCTGAAATTTGCGATTGGTGTGCCATTGGCCGCGCGCAGCTTGGTCGGCGAGGGTGAGACGACGTCATCTGAGTTACGGGGTATAACGCTAACCTCGGATCCTGTGTCGACTAGGAACTCGGTGAGGGAAGTTTTATCCCTAAGGCGGATGAGGTGACTTTGGTGTTGACCGGTCACGTCCATCGACTTTACGGGCCGAGAAGTTTCCCTGCTTCTCGGCGAAGTTGCAAGGTTTGATACATGTACGAGCTGCGGTACCAAAGAGTTGATGGTACCAACAGCAAGTCTACCTGTTGTTGGACTTGGAACATTAGAAGTGCAATTTTGATCGGCTATGATGACGACGGTTCATACTGAGCTGTTGAAGCTGACGACTAAGTGTCGTAACTTGTGTTGGCAGGGCTTCTATGGTTGACTGTAAGCCAGTGATAGAAGCGCCCTGGAAGGCGATGGCATTGACCTTGCTGGCACCGGTTGTGGCTGTGATCGTTCAATGACTCGATCCGCTAAGTCTGCTAGTTAAGTGAGCGAAACGGAGGTCATGATAGCAAGAACCGCTTGCGGGTTTTCTGGAAGCCACCATAACCATAGTTCGCGAAGTAAAGTCTCGTCCATATTTGAGGAACTGGCTGGCTGCTGCAGGCGAACTTTATCAGAGGGCATGACACGCTTAATCGTGGCCTCTTTGAGATCTTGTAGCAGTTTTCGGTCTGTGGAATGAGAACGTCTCGAACCTGCATTTGTATCTCCTTAGGGAGATAGGACATGAGTTTGCCATACTTCGCGTGGTCGGTAGGGATTCTGTGGTTATAAAACTCTGCCTCAAGATGAGCGAAACACAAAATAGGATCTATATCCCAAAAAGGTGGCACAGAGAGAGACACAACGCTAAGGAAAGACTCTACCTTAGAATCTACAGATTTAATTGTTCAAAAAATAACGTCGGAATATGCAGCCATATGCAAAAATAAACCGGAAAATATGAAAAAATTGGAGCGAGCTCACCGGAGAAAAGTTCGAAATACCCGGCGCTGAGTTTCTTCGGGCGTCGGGGTCACCAATTCAGCAAGTAGCCTGTAGCAGTAGCCCAGAGAGAGATTCGAAAAGGCAGCTCGGGTTGCAGCGAAACTTTTATTGATACAGTAACGGATTCCCTGTTATCTCGCTACAAAAAACGACACCGTCGACGCACTGGCTAGGGGAACGGAGGATGCACATCACACAGAGCAGTTGCGCGTTGCAACTGAAACTAGCGCCAAGCAAAAATGACGATGAGCAAGTCAAGCATTCGAACTCAGCGATCAGTTCAATAAACCACACCGGTCGCCTAGGTGTACAATGAAATAACTTTAGTTAGAATTTTACACAGGCAAACCGGTGAATCTCCAGACTGCTACGGCTCACTGCTTCAAATGTCTTTGGACTAGCCAGATTCCTTTGCCGATAAAGCCGTATTAACGCCCGTTTTCTGAACAACAAAAGGCATTATCTTTGTCTTCTTATCTATTTATCGAACCACCAAATTTTTCTCGTTACCGAAACATTGTTTACTGACCATATAAAGGATTCAGATTACCATATCCCAGGGCATATTATTTTCACTAATAGTTGGTGTAGTAGCCGAGGAGGGCTTGTGTCATGTTCATTGATAAATCAAATCTCGTCTCAAACTTGGTGAGATTATACCTGCAAATTTTACTGATTCCGTTTGGTTAACCCTAAACCAATCAATGCAATACCTTCACAGGGTACATCTACCATGCCCAACACATTGGTAAAAGAGAAGCCTCAATTATCGCGGAAATGCTTGATTTTAACCTAGACCATCCAGTTAAGTAAGGATTTATCCGGGAGAACTTCAATATGCCAAAATTTGCTTGGCACACTTTCTCATCTTCTTTCAAAACTATTGAATTTGTTTTTAATACTTGCTCACAAGGTTGATCACAACACATTTTGGAGTTTAATCGTGACTTATACTTTCTACGGACCTTACGCTACTCACAAAAATCCTTCATGTAATCTACCATCGCCCTTTGGACTTCAGAAGGACAGTTACTTCGGTCCAAAGGAAGTGACGAGTGATTGAGCCAATCTGCAACACCAGGACAGTTACTGTGAGCTCATTGACAATACGTCACTCAACAAGCAGATGTCATGTATTAAACTGCGAACCTAATCGTCATCCCTCGGTAGCTCAGTGGTAGAGCAGCTGACCGAAAATTCGTGGGACCGGGGTTCGATTCCCCGTCGAGGCCGATTATTGTGTGGAGTTTAATCGTGACTTCTACTTTCTATGAACAACACACTTTGTCCCTAACATGATAAGACAACATCCTAAATCTTACACATGAACAGTGAGCCAGCAGGAGACAAATAAAATGCTTGATGGTCGCGGTAAGTACTGCTAAATTAAAATGTATATGATTTGAGGGTCTTTTTGAAGTACATGTTGTGTGGATAGATTATGATGCGCAATCCCAATGTAGACCACCATTCCCATTGAACTGAACTATGCTCATTCGATCAATAGGATTATTGTTGAAGGAGCTGGAATTTGGGTGTTGTCCGCCACTTTTTGATCCCATTTGTTCGGTCTTGCATACGTCTCTTATGTTTGAGCACTGCTTTCCACTTCACCGCTATTCCCCTCGCGCAAGTTATCGAGGCTGTTGTGGTTCCTGAGTGTTTGGGTTTTAAGGCTAGTGCAGTTTGTCGCAATTCAAGCTGCAATATGCCAGTAACTGACAATCCCGGAAGCACGAAGTGCGATGTATGCAGCCGCTGGCACCACCAGCTTTGTACGGATTGGAATAAAATTAACAATGAACAATGAATTAGGACGTGTTAAAAGCAAGTGCTGAGGTGACTACAATGAAACCATACGGTACGTTAATCATCTACCGAGCTTGTATCTAGTTAACCGCGTAGATAATTAACGTGTGCAAAATAAATAGTAAATACAAGCATACAGAAGAACAGGGGATGCAGTGATCGTTGGCGTAAAGCGTAAAGTAACATTTGGTCGCTCACTCACGTTCAGCTTCCTTGGGTCCAAGTGGTATATACGTCTGATAGAAGAGTATGATTAATGCAATCTACAATAGTGCAGTGCTGGGAGCGGAGAACTACATCCAATCGTATATTATTTTAAGTATTCAGATTAACGAAGAAGACAACTGAGTTTACATGGTGGCTCCACGGTTGCAAACCCGAAGCGAAACGTAAATCAGTCGACACTCTAGAAGGCTGTATTATTCACTCTGTTCCAGGTAGTTGCCACTTAACTTGGTGCCGTGGCTGTTTCGGAAAATGTCGGCATACGTGGATGGGTTCACACAATATTTGGCCCACTAATATCAAATTGTTACGTAGCCGTCGGTAACGTTTGCTACGGAAATCCCAGCAATTCCAGCGGTCTCTGGTAACAGTGATTGCGTAGTCTATTTACCTAATTTGTTATCGTGCGTTGTGATAACTCTAGCACCTCTAGGTTGCGCTTCAGTCAAGGGCAACAAGTGTGGATGGCGTATTCAACGCGAGGGCTCAGATAGGAATTGTGTATTAGTGGAAACTGTGAAGAGTAAGATCACTCGAAAGCGCTAGCAGCAAACCTACGTGCTGGTTACCTCTTTTCGCAGTTGCCATAGGCTGTTTTGCACAGTAGTTGTCACCATGTACTGAATACTGAATACTGTATTATAGAGCAAATAGAAATGAATTCTATACAACTCTTTCGAAATATGGTGAAAAAAGTTATAAGAGTTGTCAACCGTGAATATCGTTGTCGTTCCTGTGTAACATTTAAAATATCTGACTCACGCTACTTCAGGACTCACAAATGTGATATGTCAACGTAAGTGTGCAATCGTTCTCTGAATCGAATAGTGGTAAACTGTAAGTCTAACAACGTTTTGGACTACTGCACGAATGTTGCATCCATCACATGTTCAGGTAAACTGTTCCAAATATTTAGCACTCTCCGTTCGAAGCACAGTGGGTGGAAAAAACATTTCACATCCGGCACGACAAGTTTCTATCTGTGTCGGCGTGTGCTGCGTGACCCTCTTAAAGGCAGTATTGTCCTCAGCATCGGAAGTCACCGAGATTTAGAATACGGTAGGTCATAATGAGGTCGACTCACACCCGGCGGTAGGACAAGGTGTAGTCTTAATTTCTCGTACCGGTCTTCATACCCCAAGCCATGTACACTCGGGATGAGCTTGGTAGCAACGTGTTGGATCCGTTCAACCTATTGTGCCTCGCGTCGGATATTCGGAAAGTAGGCGGGCGAACTGTACTCTAGCATTGGTCTAATGATGGAAGAGAAGAGGCGAGTGGCAACCTATTCGGCCTATATGCAGAAGCAACATCACAGCGCCCAAAGCATGCACAGTCCGTTACGATATGGCCTATTCATGTTGCCCACGGACTTCAAATCCTAGCGTGAGAGTACACATAGGTCTTTCACGGAGGCTGTGGGATATAGCGGTTGGCCTTCAAGGGCGTATGTTCCGCCGTCAGCACCCATCCCCTGGTTCATAAATGCAGACTTGGTTGGGGTGGCCGGGAGAAGAACTTCTGCAGACCATGTGGATAGGCGGTTGAGGTCTTGCTGAAGTAGGCCACAGTCATCAGGAGCGTCAATTTCTCTCCAAATATTCATGTCATCCGCAAACAAGGCACACGGCGACCGGAGAAGCTGCGCTAGGTAGTTGATGTGGATCAGGAACGGAGTGGACCCGCAGCACAGTGTCTTGAGGCACGCCACTTTTAGAGAGGTACCAGTCAGTTAGATGGTCGTCGACCTGTAACCTCCACTTTCGTCCAACAAGAAAGTCGCGGATCCGCCGGGGCAGTGAGCCACCGACACCACGAGGGCACCGAGGTCATATTCCTGCGAGCTGCTCTGCAATCTGTGTGTCTCCAACCAATGCACGTAGATATGTCTGTGATGTAGCTGAAAATGGAGATGTTTGTCTAATTTTAATAGTATGACAATCTAAACTAACCGATTTGAAATAGTGTTATGATTGCACTGGGGCTCTTCTGATCGCTAGCCTTATCGTATGTCGTCTCTGCTCCCAATTTTCGATAGTTAAAATATGTGTTGACGATGCATTGTCTCACTTACATTTCATTTTATGACTTGTTAGCCAGGGGCTACAAAACGCAATCAAAGGGTGTCCTGCCGAACGCCTAACCAGTGGATTTATGGATTTATACGTTTAATACGCGAACATCTCCGCTATTCCACATAAGTCTATTTGAGTCCACCACAACGCTTGCACTTTATCATGCAATTGATTTTCGCAATAATTTCCATCCTACGGGACTTATTAAACAATGCTTTGTTAACCCGTAATAAACCATTGTTCCAGTGTTTCATTACTAAGTGCTGCCAAGAATAGGAAATCTGAAGTAATTACGCACACTAAATCATTTATGAAAACTAAGCATAGACAATGCCGTAGCACTGAGCCTTGTGGTATAATGTACTCCCCATCGGTTACATCGCACAATGATTCCCGGACCTTCACCTCCAACTGAAGTTCGTGTAGAAAATTTTTCATCCAGCACAAGATGAGTCGTCAATGTCGCAGCTCAGAAGGTTATGTATTTTACTTCGATAGTCTAAGCAATCGAACAGTTTTGATGAGTCCAGGTGGATGACATCAACGCATGCTGCATCCTCAACTATCTCAGTGCAGCTTTTGCATGCAATCAATAGGCGAGTGGCACATGAGTGTCTTTGGTCGAAGTCATGGCTCGTATCTGGTACCGAATCCGGCTGTCCCAGTGCTTACTCGAAATAAAGTCACCCAGACCTTAGGCAAGGATGAACAGGATGCACTCAGATGTCTACGGAAAGACGAGAACATTGAAATTTTACCAGCGGACAAAGGGCGCATAACAGTGATAACGGACAAACCGGAGTATATTTACAAGGCTAAAGAACTGCTATCCGACAAAACTGCATATCGTCAGGTCGATCAAGATCCAAGTTCAAAACTGGTCGACCAGATCAAAGTAAGGCTGAAGAAACTACAAACAAAGAACGAGCTCATTGTTACGGAGAGATGAGAGACGAAAACTGACGAAACCAATATTGCACTGTTCTATGGAGCACAAAAAGTACACAAGGATGAAGTCCCACTACGGCCAATCGCCTCGCTACCCGGAACGCCATCATATAAACCAGCGAAAGATTTGTGGAGGAGGTTGAAACATTTGGTTGCTGGATTCGAACATAGCATCAACAATGCTGAACAATTCCTCAACAAACCTCGGAGTTTCAGAATAGAAGACGAGGAAATTATGCTTTCATTCCACGTCACCGCACTCTTAACTTCAATCGGTCACGAATTGGCCAAGGAACCATGCTGAAAGTACTTGAGAATCAACTAAGCCCAACGACAACCATACGACCTGAAAACTTTTGGGAACTTATGAACCTCTGCATAACCACTTCTTTCCGCTCTGATGGTAACCGAGAGCAACACCCATCGGATCAGCAATTTCGGGGCTTATTGCAGAAACCGTAATGAAGAAATTGGAGCGCATTGCAATGCCATCTATCAGCCCAAGACTCTGGATACGATACGTAGACGACACGTTTGTCATCGTGAAATGGGAAGGAGTACAGGCCATGCACGATTTACTCAACAGCATAATCGAAGATATCAAATTTACGACTGAATTAGAGGAGGCTAATTAGCTACCATTTTGGACGTACTAGTCATTAACAATACAAACGGATCTATGCAAACGTGCGTATATCGGAGGCAAACGCATACGGACCAGATATTAAACTAGCACAGCAACCACCCGACGAATCACAAGAAGAGATGCATACAAACCCTGTTCAAAGGAGCGGAAACGCACTGCAGTACAGCCGAATCGCGGAAACAGGAAGAAAATTACCTATACGGAGTGTTTAAAAAAGACGGTTATTCGAGAAATTTCCTCAGAAAACTTAAAGAAACGAAGGCCTCAGCAACAGCAGCAGCAGTCATCTGATCAAGCAATTAAAAGGAAAGGGCTCCCCTACATCAAGAACGTCTCCGAACTAACAGGAAATTGCTGCACTTATGTGGAATCTCTGTGGCTTACAAGTCAAGTGCCACCCTCAGGAAATTGATCTCAAGTCCCAAAGGAAAAGTCAGTCAAGCCGACCAATGCGATGTCATCTACCAGATAAAAAGCAGCGACTAGGATAAAAATTACTTCGGACAAACTGGAAGAAAGCTTGGTACACGAATCACTGAACCCAAAGCGTCCGTCAGAAGGCATGAACCGCACTCGTTTGTTTCTGCGCATGAAGATCAAGAATGTCACCATTTCGTTCTGGAGAATGTAAAGATTGTAGCATATGGAAGTACAAAACATGCGAGAGCGTTCTGGAAGCCTGATACTCTACAGCGCATTCAATCAATCGACACATCGAACTTGACACAGGATACGCAACACTACTGGCGAACGATCGCTAACTCGATCGATTGAATCCGGTGGAACGTGTGAATAGACCACCAGAATGGACGGCAGATTGGTTCACAAGAGCTAGCAAACAAAGGCCACGAAACACAAGGAGGCAAGGTCAAAGGTCATCTGCTCATCAACGAAGCTGAACGCGGGTCCTAACTAATAGGATTACTCGGATCCACGGTCAACCACGGCGGTATAAAAACGCACGCACACCACGCTTAGCACACTCTCACCGAGGCTCCTCTACGCTACTGCACGCCACTCAACTACGCATTGATGATGTCACCTCGATTGGTGACGAAACGCTTGCAACATTATTACCAAGCTCAGAGAACAGTACAACCGCCAAGTATATCTGGTTGTTGGAGGCCTTTCAGTGTCACACCCGTCCCATAGGAGGTTTTTGGGAATTTCCGTTCGATCGCCCGTAGGTCCATCATGTTGAAATTCTTCGAGCGATAAATTTTACCTAGGATTTCAGCAAACACTCCGGTGGTGGACCTACTTCTGTTTGTGTACAAACCCTGAGGTTTCACCTTGGATGCTGTAATATACACTGTCCACTTAGTAGCACCTTCATAGCATGCGAAATGTGAGACTGTGCGGCCCCTGTTTTTGGATTGTACAAACATCTTAAACTGTCGGCTGCGCAATCCTGCACAATCAACAGTCGGTGAATGGTGTTTAACCAACAGTGTGCAAACTGATGATTAAGTACTTCGCAACTCTTATTCATTTTACCTCGATCAACGGTAAAAGATCCCCCAATCTTCGCGATGACTGGGGCGCTTACAAGGAGCAATCCTCTCTCCCGTTCTATTCTCAATATGCATCTAAATGCATCCCATTCCTCCTAATGCTATGCTATGCTAATGCTATTGCTCTGAGAATGTAGCCATACACAGCATTTCTTAACGGCTGAATAATCAACGGCTCTCCAAATCTGGTTGGATGAGCTGAAGCAGTGGTCATTGTCCATATCCCTAATACTCAACGCTTCAAAATTTCGTAACGTAACTTTCTTTCTTCACCGTATTAACAGAAGTTTGATTTTAGCAAACACTTCTCGCTCCATGGTTGTAACCAGTTACAACATATATAGTCTATCCAGTGTAAATTATCTTGGTCTATATTTATCTATCTAGTCATTTATTTATATACCCAACTATCTGGGACTGCAATGTAAGCAACGCACTAAATTCCGTTTGTGTTGCAAATCATTACTGGAGAGAAGCGTAATCCGGAGGCTGACATGGACGGGACAATGCACACACTTTTTAAGCATTGTGCCTTTGCAACACAAGCGGAACTTAGTGTGTTGCTTACCTTACCGTGTCGCTAGAATCTGCAGCCCAGAGACGCTGGATGAAGAGGAACCTCCTATCTTCAGGATATTGCAAGATAACAGATATCCCGTTCAGTTTATCAGAAAGCATGATACGATTCGTCTGCGCACCGAAATCACCTTGAGCGGACCAAAAAATTACGTGCATCGCTCTGTTCCATTCAAAGGAAGTGCTGCCTTGGGCTTACTAAATGGAGATTCTCAGTCGCAGTGTCCAAAACCTACCCAACCGCCTATCCACGTGTACTTACTCAGACCGCTCCCTTCGTTAACCCATGTCTCAAAGACAGACTCCCGGTCTTGTCCCAACCATAGGTCTTGTATAAATTTGTTTGCAGCTGTGGTGCGAGATACCTCGGGCATACATTTAAGCGTCTGTCAAAACGCTTAGCAGAGCACTGTCCAAACTCGTTAAAAAATGCATGGGCAGTAACATAAACAGTGCTATCATGGAATATTTGATCCAAAGCGGGCACGAAATTCAAACTTGGATGCGTTTAAGATCTACTCTGCCTAATCACCCAATCAGAAGGCTCTCAGAAGGCGTCGCTTGCAGATAGCTGAAGCAGTTTCTATCTGACTGACCCAGCCCGAGTTTTGCAAGCGACAAGCCCTTGTACCATTGTTCCTCCTACCCTGGTCACGCGGCAGTTAGTCGGGATCGGATACTAACTGCTTACTATCGGCTGCGTTGCCTACCCCAAGCGGCGTGCAATCGGTTGCGAGGCCTACCGTAAGTGAGTCGACCTAGGCATCGATCTGAATAACCAACCCCGTACAAACTCTTGGCTTAGCTTTCCTCAGCGTAGCTGACAGCAGCTTAGCAAGTTGTATTTTCTTATTACTGTATTGGCCTGATAAGAATAATCAAAAAGAGATCTGTTCGCCATTTGGAATTCTTAACTTGGATGTAGCAGGAAATATGGTTGTTTTGCGCTGATGCACATTGTTGTCACTTCGCAAGCAGGAAGTAACATTAGCAAAGCCTATATATCTGCCAGAACTGCTTATCCAAGAGGAGACACCATACACATCATTCCATTTGTGGATTGTCATCGATTTGTACCTGGTCGGCTTATCATGCTTAGGCGTAAAACTGTGGCTCGTTTGCATTCAAAATAACCTACCTCCAAACTTCATGCATCACGTCTGCACTGACGGTCCGCCAGTTTCGGCCCGCCCTTGCAGACTAGCTCGGAAAAGCTCAAAGCAGCCAAAGCCGAATTCGAGCAAATTCTCGAACTGGGAATAATCCGCCAGTCAAAAGGTCCATGGACAACAACCTTGCACATGTTACCAAGGAAATCCGGTGACTGGCGCCCCTGTGGTATCTACAAGGTACTTAAGAATGTTACTGTCCCGAATAAATACACAATTTCGCAAATGGACGGCTTGACTTCACCTTTAGTTGGTAAGTTGATCTTTAACAAACTCGACCTAGTGCGCGCCTACCACCAGCTACCGGCGACACCAGACGACGTTCTTGAAACAGCGGTCATCACAACGTTTAGCCTTTTCGAGTACCTCGGGACGCCTTTCGGACTAACAATCTACCTAAGTTTCAGCCACTTCCATCACTATCTCAAAGGTCGGAATTTCACAGTCTTCACTGACCACAAGTCATTGATCTAAGCAATCAAATCCGAAACAGACAAATGTTTGCAAGAAATTAGACACCTGGACAACGTCTCCCAGTGCAGTACAGATTTAGGATGCTTGCGGGAGACAACAAATTATGGTCTACAGAATGCGTGGTTTAAAAGTTGGATACATTGGCGGATTTTATGGGAACCATGAAATATGACGATCAGGTGTTTGGGTTATCGCGAAGATGGCACATCTTGGTGGAAATTTGTGCAATGCTCCCTATGTAATGGACGACTGCACATGGTCTGCTGCGGAATCAGCACTGAGCTTTACCATCGCCTTCAGCTTTGTACCTTCCCGAACATTATTAATCATTGTGACTCCTGCAGAACTGTTGGAAGCAACAACCACCTGTTTACCAATCTACTGTCGATCTCTCAATGTTCTGGTCCAGCTTTCGCTGCGTTCCCCAACAATGGTAAACATCATTCACCTCGCTCTATCTCGGACGGTGATAACTCGAGGCGGAGAAGTCGACGCCTCTCCGGTTCATCTAAAACAAGTCTGACTGATGAACTACGCTGCCTGACAATATCAAAGACATCTGCTGTTCTAACTGCGGACTGCCGATGGACATCTAACTCTTTGCTCTCCCGTTAACAGGGTTCAACTCACAGCGAGTGAAATCCAATGCTTCCGTATTAAGTGCATCCGCTCCTCAAACGTCTACCACTACCACTAACGTCGTACATGCTGAAGCGTCACAGACAGCGGCAAAGTCAAACTCAAAGCCTGATCCGACGGATTCTAAGCTGAGGCACATTTTTGATCGAGTTAACTAGCTTGAGAAAGTGGTCAGTGAAAACCCGCTTCCCCTAAGTCCGCACCCCCCTGACAGACGCAGTCATCCTTGTGACAGGTGCTCAATTGCTTTGAAAACCCCTAAATTCACTAAGGAATCTCCATCTGAGAACCTTCTGGATAAGCAAAGTTGCATTAAACGTATGATTTCTCTTATGTTTGACGATGGCAAGCATGGGATCAATAGTGTTTCCTCATTTCGCCCCGGTTGAAATCAGGCTAAACCATATAAACCTTGTCCCCTAAAACACGTTTGTTAAAATGGAGACGAATTTTGTCACATTCTCAGAAGAACTTTCCGGCAAAAGTGGAAGCGTTTATGGCCCTGTAGATACCTATCCTCGGACGACCTGGGGAAAACGAAAACGCAGTTGATGAAATGCGGGCTATTAGAGAGAATGGAGAATCAAAGTTCCCTGCTGTGGATTTTAGAGTAGTCTAGTGAGATCCGAGAGCCCGAACTTTTAGATCAAAGGAGGGATTACATGTTATATGTGCGAATGTACTTAGTCTGAGAATTAAACTGGACGAGATGTATCATTTTCCATAGAACACTGCCAGGATCTGATTGCGTTCACTGAGACTTGACTGACTCCGTAAATTCTGGACTCTGAGATCCCCACTCCAGGATACCATACTTCCCCAGCTGATTGTTCTAGAGGGCGAGTTAGCGGAGGTGTTATTCGTTACTGGAAGGTAGATTTTCGAATTTCTAGTGCTGAAGCATTATGTGGCAGCGATGGGGAATAGGAGCTCCTTTGGTGCCGAGTCCATGATGGTTGTAGATCGCTTATAGTCTGTATTCTATACAGGAATACATTGGGGTCTGGTATCGGTCAAAGAGCCTGTCTGATCATGGATGACTTTAATGCCCCACTATCGGTTGGAAACATCCTCACTGTGGACTCTCTGTTGAATCTTTTGACTACTCTTTCTTCGATTCCGTTGTGGAAATTAACCTGACTCAGCATGTTACAGCCCCTATGCGAATTCTCTCAAGCCAGGATCCTCATCTCCTTGAGCTAGTGGCTACATCATCCCCAGCTGATGTGACTGGCTTATCTGTCCAACAGCCGCTGGACGCAAGCGACCACTGTGTTGTCTCTTTCTCGTAGGCACGACGTTTCGCTTTTCATGGCCAAGAAGTTTGCTCTCGAAATTGCTGGCGTGCCGATCCAGGACGCATAAAAGCTGCTGCGACTGCAGCCTCCCTGAACACTTAGAGCTAGTGGATGCTTGGATACACCTCCGCATCGAGGCAACCATACTTATTGATCAGGTTGTCCTAGTTTTCCGAAGAAGACGGATTTCTAGGGGTCCCTTTTGGATTGATTTTGGAGTACCAACTTTGTTGAAAAAAGTTGAATGCTATGGGATGAATTCAAGGTTGTACAGTCGACTACGACCTTTGCAGAAACACTTGTACAACAAAGAACGTCAGAAGCTCCAGAAGTAAAAGTGTGATTTGGCTGCACAATCTTCAGCTTGTCCCAAGAAACTCTTTTCGTGTCTGAAACGTGTTACCAAAGATGGCACTTGTGTCACCGCCCTGTTATCCTCTTGGCAAGCAGATGTACTTCACGATGACGACGTGCAAGCTGATCTTCTTTCCGAACAGTATTACTCCGTCTGTACGACAGAAGCATCGCTGAGCTTTTCTACTGTGGTTACGCGTCCGGCTCCTCTAGAGTCTGTTGGATAAACGAGGACATGGAATGGATGCTTCACCTTAAATTGGATACGAACTCATCGCCTGGTCCAGATGGTGTATATCCTCTGTTTCTCAACACCGTCGCTGAGCATATTGCACCCACTACAATATATTTTTCGGCTCTCCTTGGCAACTGGTCGCGTTCTCTCGGAATGACAAGTTGGTATCATCAGGCAGATATACAAAGCTGGGAACCGGCAAGACCCTTCTAACTACCACACGATTTGCCTGACGTCAGTTCTTTGTAAACTCATGGAGAGGCTTCTGGAACGTTATCTACGGCGTCACTTAGATGCCCTGAATCTGATTTCACCTGCGCAGCATGGATTCCAGAGTGCTCGCTCTTGTATTTCCAACCTACTTGGCGCCAAAGAAAGATGGGCAAAAGCCTTAGACGTTGGTAAACGTTTGTAAGTTATCATCATCGACTACAGTAAAAGTACCATAGGAACGGCTCCTCCTTAAGCTCCGTGATATCGGTGTCAAGGGAGGAGTACTTCCTTGGATCGCCAATTTCTTGCACAGTCATGTAATGAGTCTCAAAGTGAATATAGCCCTTTCCCAGCCTTTTCTGATGAACAGTTGTGTACTCAGAGTTCGCTCCTTTGCCCTGAATTGTACAAAATCCTCATCAACGACCTTCAATCTGTGCTTCAGCGGGAGCGTCTAGTCGATGCCGACGTTCTGAAACTATGGTAAGAGGTTGCTGGCCTCGAAGAGGCCAACGGATTACAGGCAACACTTGACATCCTTAATGATTGGTCCATTAAGTAAGGTTTTCCCACTAAGTGTGACAAAGGTTACGTCCTCCAAATCGGTGCCCCTAAACTCTTCGGCAATACCGTGTCGGTGGTTGTCTGCTCACGAATGCCACTCTAGCGAAGGACCTAGGCACTATTGTGTCTCCTGATCTCAAGACAACCAAGTATACCTTGAGGAAAGTCGAGGAAGCCTACAGGAGGTTCAGCGCTACGCGGTGTTTCTCGATGGTCCCCGGAGATCTTCAAACGCTTGTTTGTCTCGCATTTGACGCCCATTCTTGAGTATGTGTTACCGGCTGTTTACACCCTCACGAGGTTTGAATGCAACAGGCTTGAAAGAATACAGATGCGTGGTCCAAAATTGGTCCCTGTTCGTCTTGAATAGATGAATCTGTTCTCTTTGGATTATCGTCGTCGCCAGGGAGACCTGAGTTACACCAGCGTATTCTTAGGGAAGAATTGGGGCCTGATTTGCAACAACTCTTCCAGTTGAACACTAGAAGTTCGACCCGGGGACACAATTGGAAGCTATTTAAGCCAAGGAGCCTGCGTTCCCCTCCGGAGGTCATACTATCCCCTCGCATGGTGAACGACTGCAATTCTCTACCTATTGGAAGTTTTTGTGAGTAGGGTAAAGTTTGTAGAAAGTAGAAGTCACGATTAAAATTCACGCACAATAATATGCGTCTACCTATTGTCAACATATCCAGTGAGGAAAGTTGTAACAAATATTTGGACCTCCGTGTGCTGTGTGTGCCGGGATCGACTTGCTTTCGTTGCAGCTACAACAATCCATCGTCACTCCTCTGACTGGGGTACGATGAAGCTGACAAGGGTAACCCCTACTGCATTCTACAATTCAATGCTGCCTGGCAGAAGTTAATGACTCAAGCGGTGGCAGGTATTGGTGTACATGTTTCCTACATGGAAGATATTAAATACAGAAATAAATATTTAATTATTGATTATGCGAGACACGCTTATGCAGGCATGATACGTAGGTGCAACTATACAGACATTTTGTGGCTATTGTGGCAACGACCGTAGAAAATTGTTCAAACCATCATGATTGGAACTGTACCATGGTGCAAATATAAAAAGAATACTTGGGCTGTCGTGAGATCGGGGTCCGTTTGGGAGCACATACTCAGTCTGCCAGACAGTGCAGCCGTACATCAGCCAATAATAGACCAAGAAGCCCAGCTGATCGATTAGAAGATGCTTGAAGAGAAAGATCGAGAGAGGTGTGATGATATACTGAGTTCGGATGTAAGAAACGGAAAGATCAACTGTGTCTTCGGTCGCACGCCGGAGGAGCATGATGAGCGCTTACAGAAAATCCTTCCATCGGCTCAGTGAACACGATCTCCGCCTAAACACGAAAAGGTGCAAATATAACGCTCATGAGATTCCATTTCTAAGGCACATCATTACCTGCAGCGGCATTCACCCCAGCATAGAAAATATCCGTGATATAGCTGACACGTAGATACCTAGTAAGTTAACGGAATTAAGTCTTTTCCAGGTATGTGATCTTATAACTTACGATATGTTCGGAATTTTGTAACCGTGGTTGATCACCGACGGAAACTGGCAAAATAGTGTCACGGTTTGTTTGGGAGGTGCCTTTCATTAACTTAAACGAGAGATTTCCTCCGCCTCTTTGGTTGCCATCTGTTACGAATCATGCCGTACTTTTGTGTCAGCTGATGCCTCCGATGTCGGCATCGGTGCTGTGTTTCCACAAGTAAAAATCGGTGAAGAGAAAGTTCTTGTCTATGCTTCACGAAAGTTATCAGACTCCGAACCTCACCACTCCGCTGGCGAAAGGAAGCTCTTGCTTATGTGGGCTTGCGAGTAATGGCAACTTTACCTCTTTCGCGGCCGTCTACTTTTACGAACAGACCCTACACTCTCACGACCCTCCTCAAGCATGGATCTAAAGGGTTCCGCTCGAGGCAATTCAATGGTTGGTACGCCGGACTTCTCAGTTAAGATTTCCAAATTGTTTATCGGCTGGGATGGCAGAATCAGATGGCGGATGGATTATCCCGCTTATCTTTGGAACTGGAGGATGGAAAAGAAGCACACAGAGTGGCGGCAATGGTGTCTAATCTTGGATCCGATTTTTTCGCGCTGACGATTAATGAACTACAAACCGATAATGCAAGTGACGCGACGCTGCAGCAACTCGTGGCTTACGATCAGCATGGCTGGTCAAAGAATAAGAAACGTTCCTATAATTTTCTTCCATACTTTGCAATTTGAGATAAACTTTCAGTCGTAGATGGTTGCCTAATGCGAGGACCAGTATTTGTAGCCCCATCGTCGCTGGTTAACAAGATAATTGTGTGCGCTCATGTGGGTCATTCGCGTATCGTCCGAACTAAAAATGAAGTCCGACATTACGTTTAGTGGATACGAATGGCATCAAGTATTGAAGCCTTTGTGAGAAACTGTCAAGCTTAGCGAATAGCGGATAAAAGTTCTTTGCATATCGAGCTTCCCGTGCAACCAATACCCTACCCGATAAGGCCGTGGGCCAAAATTGCAGTTGATATTATGGACCCCTTGGCCACCGCTCCGGTGAATACGGAAAATCTACCTGTTGAAATCTGCTTTTACAGTAGATGTCCTGAGGTTCATATATGTGACCAAGTGACCCCTTCCGTAGTGCTATGATGGCTCAGACATCTGTTCAGTCACTTCGGATTACCAAAGGAAGTGGTTAAAGATAACGGTCCCCAATACTGTAGTTACGAATTCAAAACCTTACTCGAACGACCTAACGTAAAACATTCCCGGAGGGCCCCATACAATCCTTCAGCTAATAGCGTGGTGAACAGCTTTAACTGGTCTCTCGAGGAGGCAATACGACCATTAAACAAGGAGGAGTAGAGTGGGAATAAGCTGTCCTAACGGCGCTGCTATCATACAGAACCTGTGAACACAGAACCACAGGGAAAACGCTTGCCGGAATGATGCTAGGAAGACTCTTGAACACCAAACTTACCACTGCACACAACGTGTCCTTTGTTGTAAATCCTGAATTGCCAAACTGCATAGCAGCATGCCAACAATCCTACGCTGAAACCACAATTCCACTGCAGCCGGGATCATTTGTTCGGATCCAAAATGAAAGTATTGTGAAGGGTCATCCAACTCTGTCTACACTGCTGAGAATCACGCATGCATGTGGCCCAGGCAATTATCAATTGGAAAATGGCTTGATAGCTTACACCCGTCGGCTTTACAGAGCAACTGGACCGTCATCGCAGCCTGGTCATGATACGTGTAACTCATGCACGGCCAGCTCCACTGTCCCGTGAGCTACGGAGGTTCAGCCCTACACCAAAGCCAGATGATGATCGATACCAACCCGCATGAAACAAGTTTTCCGACGGCGGAGTTGGCTTGTGATTCACTAGGCTACACTTATCCTGATTGGCTGAACTTCTCTCAACGCTGTTTGATCAGTTAGCGGAATGCTAAGTGAGTGCTTTTTCGTTCTGGGCCGGTCTACCTTCTGCATGCCTCCTGAAATGTATTTCTTGACCTCTACGTTCTTCTGATACAACACATAGCGCACAAGTGCGAGCGCGAGTTTTAATCGAAGCGAGCACCAAGCAAAATGGCGATGCTCGACGCAAGCAATCGAACTCGGTCGCCTAAGTGTACAATGAGAAGAATTTTAGTTAGCCCTTTACACTGGCAAACAGGGGAATGTATAGGCTGCTACAAGGGTTAAATATTCCCATTTGGGTTCATAAAGTATATTTTGATGACTTGTTTTTCCATTGGTTATGATTGCTTCCTGTACAGCCTTATAAGTTTTCGAGCCCCAGGTTCTCTACCTTTTCGATGTTGGTTGCGAACTCAAGAAGTGACCGTTGTGGATGGATAATAGCAGGTTTAAACAGTGCGTACATAAACTGAGTGTATTGAATTATGGTCAACCGACAAGACATGCATCTACCAACCATTCTTTGCTTGGAATGTGAAAATAATCGGACAGCAAAGCGCAAGCCGCAGGTAATAAGTAATGATATTTTTATTTATATAAAGTCTAGTTATCTGGAATCATGAATAAGGCTTCATTTTTCAGCCAACGTGTTTAATCTCGCACTTCGGATGTGATGAAATCAATAAGCCGTCTCACAATTTAATTTGCCTTCGCCCGAGGTTTGGCGACAGGTCGCTAACGTATTCTAAGTAAGCCAGCTGACTCTTAAGAACTTTGCTGCATGCCTAATTATTTTTCAGTTTTGATGGTTATAATAAAGAAAGCCAATGTTTTCATTTAGCTGGGCAGTGAGACTTGTACTTGGGAAGCACAGCCTTAAGATATTTTGAGTCTGTTTTATTAATTATTATGTTAAATGAACAATGAACAATGATATATTACAGGTAAAAAGGCGATTGTTTTACAAGTCCCGTAGTCCCGTCCTCCATGGCGCAGTTGCATAAGCTGCGGGCTAGTTGACAAGAGCCACTAGCAGTCGTGGGTTCGATCCTCCGCAGAGGACCGAAGGATGCGCACCACTGATGAGCCCCAATAAGGCGAAACGGCCGTCTGGTGCTTTTCCGGACAGCTGGTCGACATATCTGAATTGTCGGCTGATTGCGACGAACAAAAATAAGTGTAAATCGTCCGTTTAAGCGTCTAGTGAAGATTTACAGCATATAGCCTGCCAAGTGCTACCAGAGTTGGGCGGGGC
The DNA here is from genome assembly GCA_944474145.2 of Dicrocoelium dendriticum. Classification (NCBI taxonomy): domain Eukaryota; kingdom Metazoa; phylum Platyhelminthes; class Trematoda; order Plagiorchiida; family Dicrocoeliidae; genus Dicrocoelium; species Dicrocoelium dendriticum. Next base: position 22,312,758 of record OX104061.1, read on the forward strand.
CACTGTAGACTAATGTCGTCTGTGTTTTACTAAAAAATATTCACCAGTAGGTTATAAAGAAATAACTGGATTGTAACGTCAGTGAGAAGCGGCGAGCAGGTATATAAACCGATAAACTGAACATTTACACAGAACTAAATGGTTCAGAGAAATGTGAAATAAACTAAATGAATAACAACTGAGCAAAAGAGGACCATCCTCGGTTGTAGACTATTTCGGGCGTTCGAGAGCCAAGCCGTTTCTTAACTCGGGATTGTGTGCTGATTTACTGCAAAGTCACGTTCTCTGTACTTCAAGATCGCACTAAATTCGTCCGCCGAAATGTTGGGTGACGAATAATTTTCCAATGCCGTAAGCACTGGCAGTTTCTTTTTAGGGTTTCTGCTGTGCACTTGGATGAACTTTTCAGGATAACCTTTTGACACCAAGGTCCTATGCAGAAACTGCTCTTCGGCTTCCAGTGTATCCGGACTACAAATACGTCTGACCCTGTAGAGCAGCGTTTTCACTAGGCCGCGTTTGTATGCAACCGGGGCAAAACTGGAAAAGTGAAGGTACTGCCCACTCCAGGTTGACTTGCGGTAAACGATGCGTTGCAATGTACCTCCGTCCCGCCTCTTAATGAGGATATCCAAAAATGTCAGGGAGCCCTTTTGCTCCATCTCGTGGAAGACCGATAAGTTGGGGCGAATTGAAGTTAGAGTGGTTAACAGGCGAGTAAAATGTTCGCTGTTGGTGAACACCAGATTGTCATCCACATAACTTGGTATAACCTTGCTTCACAAATACTGGCAGCGACTTGCCTTTCGATCAAGCCGAGAAGAATATCTTCCAAGGCACGTCCCAGAGGGATACCCATGGCGATTCCGTCGACCTGCTTGTATGCTGTCAACTCAAACTCAAAACGTACATTCTGTGTACACAGTAGAAACATATCCAGTAAATATTCCACAGGGAGACCCACATATATGTTTTGACTAAGGATGAAATGACACAAATCATCAACTGTTTCTTGAAGTAGCATGTATGTGAATAGAGAGTCCACGTCAATAGAGTACATTAATTCTGAACCCAGTGAGAATTGTTCTAGCTTCTTCGCAATTCTGAGAGTAGGTTTATACGAAAGCACTTGCCTTCGTGACGCCACACCACTGTCAACAAATGGTGTAGCATGTAGCAAAAACTATACACGCGCCATGCACTTACTCGATCTACAACTCGTTCAACACCACTGATCTATTTCCTGTTAACGTCTACTGATGTTTTGCTTTAAAAGCAATCTGGGGCCACTCCGAGTGGGTTGCAGCGTGACTTTCAGTTGCAATTTCCTCTGGCTTTGCGAAGGTTCACTCGGGGATAGCAATAGTTACTGTAAACTACGATTAAATTGGGTTCTCGCTGCAGTGATGGACCGCGTGTTGTTAACTGATCGTTATGTAGTACATTGAGAGCTACCGGTAATGTCACACGCCGTTCCAACTAATTTAGGCAAAATTGTACACGTTCTTGAGCGTATATCATAGATACCGGTTACCATATGCATCGGTGATTTGCTGTATGATGGATGCATACGACCCGACAGAGAGTCCCTCCATTAAAGTGGGCTACGGTCAAAATTCATCTCATGCTGGCTGGCACTCCGCCTAGAGGAATGTGGCACCAGCCTCAACAACGAAGGGGGAGACTGGCGACAAACTCTCTCTGTTTACACAAACTGGATTTCAGCCGCCTAATCGACGAAGTCTCAGTGAACTGAAACAGACGGGCGACGCTCTGTTGGTTAATTATGCTAAATGACTCACGAGAGTTTTCACACATGGAGCAGTCAAGCATGTGTCGGGAGATCGAACTGGCAGACAGAGTTTGACCATTCGCGACCAGGTTTCGAGGAATATACCCTGAAATCCTTGTGAACAGTGTTCACTCAGTTCGGCCAACGTACTCGCTACCGCAAGTACGGTGAAGCAAATAGATGATTGAGGCGGTAACTCGAATGTCTAGCTTGTCCAGGTTAGATTTCAACATCAACTTGTCCCCATGGTGAAAAAGCACAAGCTCAGCGGCGTAATAACCTTTTCATAGGTGCAGGGTGACAGTATCGGAATCTCCAGTCATTTTGGTTGCCTTTGAATTGTAGTGTTATGAACATTTTTTCTTAGGGAAGTCGGGCACCCCTTCGTCCCTAGTATTCGCGTTCACCGTTGAGTGCCGTGCTGTGAATTTCACTGGATATCGGTATTCATGCAATGTTGAGAGAACTCGTTGCAGCTACATAACTCCCGCCTCCTAGAGCTTGTGTCAAGAAAATGAACGCTCGATATGTGTCATCTGGCGTGAGTAGCTAGATTAGAATGAATAATAACGTGTACGCTTTTGTGTGTCGGTGACAGGTGTTGCTTGGAGAGGAGAGGGAGCACTGGAGCCGCACATCGGTTGGGTAGGTGGAGTGCACTGTGGCGCAGTTTGTGCAGCGTCAGTGTCGGGAGTCAGGCGTAGGGACTGGAATGCCACGTAGGCTAAGTTCAGGCGATCCATACTGGTACAGTCTTTAGAAGCGTTTCTGCCCAATACGAAATACGTCTCTTTGCGAGCGAGGACTTTGAAAGGGCCTTCGTAAGGCGGTATCAAATGCTTGCGAGACACATGGACGCGTACGAAAATGAAGGGGCATGTGTGCAAATCGGGGTGAATTTAGTGGTTTCGAGAAGTAACTCACGGTGTCGTTGGACGGTTGTCGCTGAAGTATTATTTCAGTCGTGTAACACATGACGTGGGAACGAATTGCTGGTGACACTGGAATCTAGTACTAATTCTGCAGGAAGACTCCGAGTCGCACGAACGAATAATTCTGTGGGACAACAGTCGACATCTTCCTTCACAGTTTTGAGGATCCCGAGGTACAATGGAACAAGTGGTTTATACGGATAAAATCCTGCTACCTAACTGGTTCCCGTAGGATGGTTACGGGGAAACTACAAAATATAAAAATGTTGTCAGTAAAACTGGGTTTAATCCGGTGAACTCACTGATGGACACTTAGTAGAAACTGTAAATCCATGGTAACTCCATAGGTAATGACGGCCAGTGGAATGTTTGAGGAATCTTGTCTCTTGCTGTTGTACACATATAGGAGGTGACAAACTTGGAATGAAATATGTGATTTGACTGCCAGTGAAATCGCTTACAGACACTTGTATTTATCCATGCATAATGGTCATGTAAGCTGGTGCTTCGAAATAAGTGCCCGGTCAACTCGGCCTTTGTAATCTGTCAGCGTAGGAGCAGATATGACAGATTCCGGTAGGGCCTTCCATGTTCGGCTAACGCGCACCAAAAAGAAATTCCGACAGCATTCCAAGCGACTGTACTGCTCCGTCAGTTTGAGATGGTGGCCTTGCGAATTGCTGTTGTGAATGAGCCCTAGTAAGCAGCTGCACGTGTGGTTGGGATCTTTCAAAATATGGTAAGCCAAAATGAGGTTTCCGCGCAATCGCCGATACTGTCCGCTGAAAGCTCTGAGCACTTGTAGCCTTCGTTCATACGGCAACTTGTACAGACCCTTGACATTCTTGGTTGCCCAGCGTTGGGGTATCTACAAAGTGGTGAGAAGTCTTCTCAGCTATGGCTACCAGAACTGTATTGCGTATTCCAAATGTGGCCGTATCTATGCGCAGAGAAGTTATGGAAAAATCTAAGGGTCGAATCGTCCAAATGCGCGCTTCAGGAGGCCCATATGTTGGATGTGCCTACTTGACGCCGTTTCATCCTGCTTCTAACATCTAATATCAACCTTCAGCAAAACTCCCAAATCCTTCTCGCCAGAAGACGTTCGAAGCGTCTAGGTGCCCAGTTTGTAGAAGTGCATCAACTTATGCCGTAGGTGCAACCGTTTACATTTGTCCGCATTGAATTAAAGTAGATGCTGGATTGACCACGCCTATACCCTATCTAGATCAGCTTGAAGTACTGTGATATCCTCTGGGGTTTTGATCGCCCTCCACACATTGATCTCATCGGCACAAAAAAGGCAGTTCGAGCTTATAATGCGTGTGATATCATTAATATATGGCAAAAGTAATCGCGGTCCTAGTACAGATCTTTGTGGTACTCCGCGTTCAGCTTTACTGGAATCTGGCCAGGATTCAGGCACAAGTACTTCTATGCGCCGGCGTGGGAGAAAGCTTCCGATCTATCCTAGGAAAGAATCACCAATACCACAGGTCTGGAGTTTGAAAAGCAGTATGTTATGGTCAAACCTATCGAAAGTCTTTGTGAAATCGAAAAAGACAACATCAACTCCTGTGCCAGAGTCTAATGCTTCGGTCCAGCTGGATCGCGCTTGTAGTACATTTGTAGTGCACAATCGATTTCATCGGAAGCCGTGCTGTTCTTGTAGTTAAATTGTTTCAAGTAGGCCGTTATCGCGTCAGTATTGATAACTTCCGTGGCCTCTGAAAGAACCGGTAGCAAGATTATGGGACGGTAGTTGGCTGGATGGGAAAGGCTACCTCCCTTGTGAAAAGGAGTAATCATCCCGTATTTCCACATGTCAGGCACGTACCTTTCTTCAAAACTGTGTTGAAACAATCAAGCCAAAGGCTTAGCTGAACTCTCTCCTACATCAAATAGCGATTTCGTGTGTATATTCTCAACTCCAGGAGAGCTGTGTTTGCGCATACTCGACGGCTTTTAGTACAGCTTCTGTTGTGAAGGACATGTGAGTATTTCGTGTTAAGTGGCCAGTGATCACACCGAGATATTGCAGCATATTGTAGGAGCAGGATGTTCGCCGCCTCCTTCTGTGTCCATGTGGGTCCCTCCGCTGTTTGAAGAGGGGGAATACCCCGTTTAACCTTACTTAGACCGTTGACGTGTTACTACAGAAGTTTTTAATTTAAGGCCATATGCACTACCAACTTCTGCTAGTATGCCATACTGGGGCTCACGAACTAGTTGAGTACAGTGGTTACGTTGGGTCGCATAGGCCATCAAGTTCTCAGTGTTTAGCGAGAGTTTGTAGATGTGCCCGGCTGAGTTTCGCACCGCTATATACTTGCGTGTCCTGCTTCGCAGAAACGAGACCACTTTTCTCGAGCAGGTCTTAGTTACTGACACTTCGGCAATCATTGAGTTAAACCGGCTGACAAAATCTTCACATGCACTAGCTGGTGCCTCGTCTGCAAGATAGGTCCAGTTAGCTGTTTCACCTAGTCAATATGTCCTAGCGTACATACGTTCTCCCTGGGTCTGCAATTTTCATGATCACTGCGGCCCAATGGGACGTCGAAGTTCACTCTCTCGACCATTAGTTTTTTGTTGGTGAATATCCGATCCAGTATCGAAGGATTATCTTTTTCTCAGAATCGGGTGGGAATGTTGGTGTGGTCATATAGCGTGTAGTTGGAGACGAACTCTTGTAGATCGGCCATAAACTGTTCCCCGAAAGTTGCTTGGGATTCCAGAGCGTGGATGTTGAAATCGCCAGTAATGAGAATGTGACTGTAAGTTGTGTTTATCGCCCTCATTATTGCGGTTACCAGATGGGAGTCCATGTCTGACTTGAAAGAAGACGGTACATGACCGCCACTAAGCAGATGTCGCGGCCTTTTAAACCTAGACGGCACCAAAGGGAATCTTGTACCGTGCTAACCGGATCCTCTATGAGCTCACACTGGAGGTCACTGCGGAAGTACAGAGGCACCCCTCCGCCTTTGCTGTGTCAGTCGGGCCGAACAACGGACATGCATGGCAGTGAGATTTGCATGTCAATTATGTCAGGGCGTAACCACGTCTTCGTTATAGACTTGGGATACTTGACGCAGCCACATTTCGGAAAGTTTACTCAGTAAGCTTTGGGCGTTCGTGTACTTTTAGGAAAGGTTTTGGATGTCAAAAGCTGTTGTCTAGGAGCACATGAATGATATGGATTTGTGGCGACAGATTAGAGACAGGAACCTAATGGTTTTTGGGTGAATTGCAAAATATCGATAGGAATGCACTCTGTTTTTGATCGCACTTGCACCTGCGGTATGTGGTCCATCGGCAGCCTTCTCCATTTCTACGGGCCTTAGCACACAGATTTCTGCATAGCTGTTGTAGTTATACTAAGTGGTGTGTGGTGTCGTTTCCGCGCGAACAGCAAATGACTGCGGCTTTCTAACTACTGTCTGCAGTAGCAGTTCCGAAGCGCGTGTGTTGCGTACTAATTGCCAGGCATGCATTAAGTTCAAGCCGCACTGTCAGTTTCAGTATCCTCGGGTCACTGCCATTAAAGTTTGACGACATGGGTAATCATGTAATCGACAGAGAGCTTCACGGACTTAATCCCGTTCTTCTAGGTCATTAGCGTGGGCCTCCCCGTTGCTGGTTGTCAATAGCTCGCGCAAGTCATGAACGAAAATAACTCTTTTGCTATTCTCCATGTGGTGGTCGTTTGAATTATTTTTGTCCGGCTGGCGTTCGCTACATGGAACATCCGCAGATTTGCATATTCCACTGTTTTCACTCTGTAGGCGGTATGTCTCCAAAAGCACCGTCTCAACATCATCTATTGATCCCAGTGTTACTCGCATTAGCATGGACTCACCATAATGATTCGAGATTGGATGTCTAGTGACGCACATTACGTTAGTCGGGCTGGCTTGAATTCCGGTTTTATCACAAAGGAAATTGCATTACTTTAAATCATCCAGCTGTTTATCCCTTAAGGAGTTTGCTTTGGACTCAGGGTCGTTGGTGCTTATAAGTGTCAAGGCCCCGTAGTTCCTCCTTGTTATTCACTGAGGTGGGAAGCACGCTTATCGAGGGATTTAGTGACGTCTGTGTAGATTGCATCTGGTCTTTGACTGGTTTTGCGGCTGTACTGGTGGAGCATACTGAGGTCGCACGTTGATTATACACATCAGCAACGGTTGCATAGGCCAATCGGTCTTTAGGTAGCTTCAGACTTCGTTGGACAATCGGAAGAGCGGGTTTACCGATACTGCATCAGTAGATGTATTGAAAAAGAGGGTGTGGGCGGTGGGGCTAGACATGCTTATATCGGTAGCGATGACTTGGTTCGTGGTTCCCGAAGTTTCAAGCACTACGTGGCCGTTTGCAAGCCTAGCCCTTTTCCTTGGTTTCGAGGTGGCAAACAAGGGAGACGGATGAGGTACCAGTTGTGCTATTGTCGTTACGAGCGAAGCACTTTTTTATTCAAACGATTTTCAGTTTCGACAACCAGGCTCTCATCCGTTGTGTCAACGCAAGTACGCATTTTACTAGTGGAATCGCTGAGCACTTCAGACAGAACAACAGTGAACCCAGCGTATTGCAATTCTTAATGCCGCATCTACAAACGTTTACGCATTTCGAATCGTACCGGTTTCGACAATTTGCACAAGTCAACCCTCAATTTACTACCGAAGCACAAGTTACAATAGTACAAACTTATTGGTTCAGATTAGTGGTGCAGTCGTCATGATGTCAGTTTACGGTAGAACAAATCCAAGATGGCGGACAAAGAAGGCAGTTAAGCCAAAAATAAGAAATCACTAAGTGACCAGAAAAAGTCCACCAAATTTGCACAGATAGAATACACCAAAAGAAAGATATCAGCGGAAAATTCACACAGAAAATCCACATAGGACAGCGTACTACGTAAGTAAATGTGGAATCCAGTAAGTAATTCAAAAACGCACGGCATCCGTTGGCACATCCATAAACCGGACAGTAAGAAAGATAGGTAAAATATCCGACGACTGGATATTCGTTTGCGTTGTAGTGAGTGCGGATTTGAGTTAGCGGTGAAAATGCTCGACTTCACCGTTAGCAAACAGATGAAATGCCGTCGTTCGTAAATGCGAACAACAAAGCATGCGGTTAAGGTTGCGAAATAGTGCGGAAATAAATTGCGGTCCTCTATCCGTGATGATAGTGGTGGGGTGCCAAACACGAATATCCAAGTTTCGATGCAACTACGTGTTGCCGTCTTGACTGTGACTTCGCGCAGCGGCACGGCATGTAGCCATCGTGTGAAGTGATCGATACACGTCCACACATAAATAAAATCATTGGATGGCGGTTGAGGTCCAACGTTGTCGATGTGGTCATGCTTAAAGCACGTCGGGCAGAGGAAAGGTTCCAGGCATAGTAATCGCGTGGCGACGTGTCGTGTTATTCTAGCAGGTAATATAGTGTTTCGCCCACTGTTGAATATCAGAGCGCAAGCTGGGTCAGATGTAGCGATCCGTAATCCGCTTGATAGTAACGCGGCTGCTTGGATGGGAGATTCCATACAAGTGGTCAAACACAACTAGTCGATAATATTGCGGAACAAATGGTCGAGGCATTCCAGTGGATAAATCACAGTAACTTCGAGAGTCGAACAGGCAGTTGAGAAAGTTTAATGGAAGAATTCCATTTCTGGATCCGTTTCTTGATGCGCGGTGATGTCTTGTAGTTTGATTGCTTGGCGCGAGACCTTGCGAGGAAAAATGCCGGACAATGCGTCGGATACCACACAGTGATTGCATCAAGGTGTCGAATGTCTATGGCAAACTGTGAAAACAATACAAGTTAGCGAACAAGCTCGTTTTCGGTGGCTCTCGTCAGGCTAAAACACCACAACTGATAGGAATAAGATTAACATAAAACAGCAGGTAACGGTAAAGTTGAAAGTTCAAGGTCATTGGAATGAAAATGCTAAGTTATCCGATCAGAAGTGATCGATGACTAATCGGCGGCAGGTCCCTCAACGTGAGTCGTTGTGATAGTGGGCCAGGGCAAACACGGAATCTGAACGAACCGTTTTTGGGCACATAAGACTAGGTTCTGGTGGCGGATAGCGATTGCCTCAGCTGCTGCTAGTATACGACATTTTACCACTCGTGAAAGGCGTCCAGGTACACGGTAAATGGGTTGAAAAATTGGCAGGAGTCAATTTGGTGATTAGAATCAACGAGTGTGCCAACACGGCGCTCATCACAGTTTTTCTTCCACCATTGCGTAGATTAGCTGGACAATGCTCGCGTATTCTCTTAGACAGCCTCCTAGTAGTTCTTCCAATGTATCTTGCTCGACATGAACAAGAGCAGGAATATACACAATAAGAAGTACATGACCAGGGAAGTCTGTCTTTGAGTTGGGATCTCACGATTGGTGTTGAAGTAAAACTTAGCCGCAAGATCGCTGCATAGTACGTATGACTCATAGCGTCGGATAATCTTCTAAATGTTGCCTGCGCTATGCCATCCCCCTTGAACGGCAACGACAAATAAACCGGTTCCTTTTCTACCGAAGCTGGTTTAGCTCTCATTTCTCTGCACTCCATATATTTCCGAACAAATTTTTCTGGATAGCCGTTTCTCTCGAAAAAGCCACTTAAGAAACTGAGCTCGTCCGCAGATGTGTCCTCACTACAAATCCTTCTGGCCCTTACGGTTAGACATCTAATCAAGTTGCGTTTCTGATTTATTGGGACAAAACTGGCAAAATGTATATATTGTCCGTTCCACGTTGTTTTTCTATGCACCCTCCGTTGGACTGATCCATCTGGTCGTCTACTAAGCTGAACGTGTCATCGTGTCATTGACTTCAGTTTATAGGGTGAACCTGGCATTAGGGTGCGCTGAGTTAAAATGAGATAAAATTGTCTCTGAGCAACAGTGTCTGTTTGCCACGCAAAATATATCATCCACATATCGTCCGTAATATGGTAGACTGGTAATGACTCCGCTCAGATAAGTTTTCTCTAATTTGCTCATGAACACATCCGCCAGTAGCGGTCCAAGTGGTGAGCCCATTGCTACTCCATCTCTTTGTCTGTATATGGCTCCGTTAAACTGAAATTGTATGTTACTAGTACACAGCAAGAGTAGCTGTTTCAATCGATCAGTTGAAAGACCGATACCCAGTTGATGGTCTCGAATTGTGTCACATATATAGTCAATTGTCTCTTCTAATGGAATATTGGTGAAGAGCGACACCACATCCAACGAAAACATCTTTCTTCCGGTTAGCTGAATCTGTCTTATGGAGTCTAAGAACCAGAATGTGTCTCGTAGGCTGTACTTGGACATAGTATTTCTCACCGGCTCTAGATGCTTAGCTAACCACTTGGCTGTTGCGTGATACGGTGAATTGCACATGTCTAGTATGGGCCTTAGTGGAAGTCCTTCCTTATGCACCTTCGGTAAACCGTAGAGTCTCGGGATCACGTCCCTGTGGGACGAATTTATTCGAACGTGGCGGAGTCAACCATGTTTTCCTGTTTCAAGCGCCGTAAAAGGTTAGTAACTGTCTTTTCTATTGTTGCAGTTTTGTCCTTTTCATTCTCCATTTTCCGGAACTTCGAGCAATCGCTAAGGATGATGTTCATCGATTGTCGATGTAATCAGCTTTCTGTATCAGCACAATCCCTGTCCCATTCTAAGGCCTTAAAAAAAGCACATTCTCATTTTGTTTGAGAGCATCTAGATGGTCTTTTTTCAGCAAATACCTAAGTTTAGGTTTGTATTTCAGATATTGATAACAAGTATTGACCATGGTAGAGTTAAAATGCTCAGACGCTAATGCTGACGACGGCGTAAGCATAGAAACTTGAGAATACAAATTTGCTCATGAACACATCCGCCAGTAGCGGTCCAAGTGGTGCGCCCATTTCTACTCCATCTCTTTGTCTATATATGGCTCCGTTGAACTGAAATTGTCATATACGAGACCCAACCAACATGGAGTGCTATCATCCAATCAGACCATACAACTGACCAGCCCATCACCACTAAGCTGGAATCAACGAAACCGATATACCCCAGTGAGTCTGGTAAACACGGAAACTTCCTGTTGACACCTTGTTGACTCTGCTTGTCAGT
>OX104061.1:22323708-22558708 GCA_944474145.2 Dicrocoelium dendriticum
CGAAAGATAAGAGTTATCTTTTTGGGCGCTACAGAGTCATCGAACCTCTGGCGAACGGGGACCACTGCTCCATTGTGGCAAGCTTAGAACTGTCGTTACCGTATTACAATAATCGGAAACCGACATTCAAGTATTGCAAGACGGACTTCAACGGGCTCCTTCAAGCCGCAAGTCAGACTGATTAGACACTACCACAGGATGCGTCGCTTGAGGCCAGTTAGTTATAAATGAAGGTGAAGCTTAACTCGCTGTGTACTCCGTTAGTTCCCTTGAAGTATTCAAAAATCGGACCTGTCAGACCGCATTGGTTTGATATGGAATACTGACAGCTAGCGCGACGGCATCGCAAACTTTGGGATAGATACATCAGCTCGGGTTGTGATGAAAATTACACGGTGTACAAGAAATAGAGTGATTTATGTAACGCCGCAAACATCAAGAAGCGCCGGTAGTTCGAAGAGGAGCTAGCATTCTCGGCCACAACTGCACCCAAAAGAATATTTGCCTACTTGAAACGTCAACTGAAACCTGGGGGCGACCTACCGGTCTTAGAGAGCTTAGACGGGAAGACACTCATTTCAAGTGCGGAGCTCGCGGACGCCCTGCCTACGCACTTCTTTACGGTATTTTCGAGTAAAACGGCTACTGTTCCAGTACCGGCACAGGTTGCGTCAGTCTTGCTCGACAGCCTACAATGTGATGCAATCGAAGTATGTCAGCTACTCGTCAACCTAGATGGTGCAAAGCCTCCCGGACCCGACGGACTTCACCCAGTAATACTCAAGTCCCTATCGATTATCCTCTCACCAGCTGTGCCCAACCTATCCAATAAATCACTCTCTGAAAGATGTGTCCCGAACGACTGGAAATGCTAGATAGTGAGATCCCTTCCCAAGCTTGGTGATCCGAATAAAATAGAGAACTATAGACCGATCTGTCTGGCTTCGGTATTATCCAAAGTTCTCGAGAAGTTTGTGAAAAAGTGTCTAATGTCGTTCTTGGAACCGATGGAAGTATTGACGCCAGCACAACACGGCTTTAGGAAAGGGGGATCCTGCATCACCAACTTGATGTACGCAAACCGTCAGTGGGTACGAGCTCTCAATGAACAAAAGAATGTTGACGTGGTGTACATCGACTTTAGTAAGACGTTTGACAGAGTGAACCACGGCGTACTCCTTCGTAAACTGAGGACATACGGAATCGGTGACACCTTACTTCAGTGGTTATACAAGTTTGTTGTGAGACGTAGGTTTAGAGTGTAGATCAATGGCTACCTGACAGGCTGGTTCCCATCGACCAGTCGCATGTCTCAAGAAACTGTACTACGGTCAGTATTATTTCTTATTCATATCAACGATCTTCCGCAGCAGCTCCAGTCACCATGTGCCCTGTTTGCAGATGATTTGTAAATCTGGAGGCTCATTGAGAACCAGGACAACTGCGCTCGCCTCCAACATAAATTAGAGCGACTGTCAACGTGGTCCACTGAAATGCAACTCCCACTTAACGCAAGCAACTCGGAGTTCATCAGTATCACCAGATATCCGGCCACTCGGTCACACATCTTGGACGGCCAGTTACTCCATCCCAGCACATCTGTCAGAGACTTAGGAGTTATCTCGCGACATGATATGAGATCGCTAGAAAATACAGAGAAATTGTACCATGCGGGACTTCGTATGCTCTTGGCGTTAAGACGCAGTTTCTTCCCATGGTCCGAAGAAACCGTCCCTTGTCTATTCATGTCGCTCATTAGACCAATCCTTGAATTCGGTGCCCCAGCATAACATCCGATAACCCAGGGGAAAGTGAAAAGTTGCAGAAATACAGCCTATCGCAACTATAATAATACAGAGCCTACGAAAACTACCGTATGAAAAACGTCTTGAAATGCTCTGACTCTACACTATCCTACCACCGAGTAAGAATTAACCTTATTATGACCCATCGAGAACTACACCTGAATCACTTCCACATACTGTGACCAATATTTCACCTGGGGAAATCCTGTAACACCCGAGCAGACAGTCATAAACTCGGGATCCCCTGCATGAACAAAGTATCACATCAGCTTTGCATCGAACGTAGAATCGTAAACTTAGGCAATCCACTACCAGAAGGATTAATAGAGGCCGATTCTGTGAAGTGTTTTAAAACCCGTATCGACGATTGTTTCGGAAACCTGCGCTTTTGTGAAACGACGCAAATACAATGCCCAAAGAAGACATCGTATACCCGGAAGTAATGAAACCAATCCGAATTCTATACGAACAAGGATAAACGAGTAACGCACCAGACACAACCGCTGATGATTCACAACTAAATGTTTTGGATTTTTCGTAATTAGAAAGAGTTGTACAGAAAGCTTTATACTTGCTCTTAAATACAATCTCAGTCTCAGTTGATGTGGATCAGGAACGGAATGGGCCCCAAGCACAGTGACTTGAGGCTCACCACTTGTAGTGGCATACCAGTCAGTTAGATGGCCGTCGACCTGTGCACTCCATTTTTGTCCAACAAGAAGGTCGCGGATCCACCGGTGCAGTGAGCCACCAACACCACACATACTGAGTTTGTGGGAAAACCTCATGGCTGACCCTGTCGTAGGCTTTACTGAAATCAATGCATATCACGTCGACAGACTTCCCCATGCTTTTTGCCTCCAAACACTCATGCTTCGACACAAGCAAATGTGTAATGCATAAGCAACCTTGCGTAAACCGTGATGTGTAGGCATCAGAACCTCTTTTGACTGTAGCAACTGTAATAATCCATTTTTTACGATTTCCTTAACAACTTTTGCCAAAATAGGTGTCAGACAAATTGGCCTGTAGTTGTATAGTTTGCTAAGGCCGCCTTTCGGAGTAGGTTTCACCGCCGAACATTTCCAGTCAATCGGCAACGAACCTTCGGACAGCGACCTGCCGAAAACGTCCTTCTCGATAGGAGAGAGGCTGGCCGAAAGTGACTTGAGAATCGGTGGATGAAGCTAATGAGCTCCGGCAGGTTTGGTGCCGTCAAGGCTGGCTAGTAGTTGACATACCTCTTCAACGCCGAAATCCAGACTGTCGACTTCGGTAAAAGCGGTACAGGTTGAATTCGGAAAAGACACCTGATCCTTTGAAAATACAGAAGCGAGATGCGCGGCCAACGCGAACGCACGCTCAGTGCTGGAGTTTAGGGGCTGTCCATCCGAGCCATCCAGCACTGGCACAGCATCTGCCGGCTTCAGGCGTCGCTTCATGCATGCAAAGATTCTCTTTGGGGCGGTCTTCACGTTGATTGTTAGCTGCTCTTCGAAACGTCGGCTCTTATTCCTTTTTGCTCTGTTGCAGAAGTTCCGCTAAATTTGATACCCTTCGTAATCATTAACAAGGCCAGAGAGGAGGAATCTGTCCCACAGTCTGCGCCGCGTCTTAGCCAGATTCCTATACTCCTTGTCAAAACTATGAGGCTTAGTCCGTCCCAACTTCCGGCATTTCAAGGGTACAAATTGGTAAAACAATGATGACAATCTCTCTTGTATTAATATCCAACAATCTTCCGCAGATGCAGCTTGTGACAGAGACAAATCCAATTGACTCGCGGCTCAAGCTTGACCGTCGAAGTCCGTTTTCTAGTAGTCGTAAGCTGGTTCCAGCAGACGTGAATACGGCAAAGATAATTCCATATCAGTTATGAGCACTGAGTGGTGGCTTGTAGTTAGGGGCTCCAGGATCCGAACGTCACGCACACGTTGTTCGTAGCTCGTTAACATCAAATTGAGACAGGATGGGGTTGAGCATGGTGTTATGCGTGTTGGCTGGCATGTGTGTTGCGATGCACCAGTTTCAAGTACCAAATCCACGAACATTGCTTCAACCTCACTATATCCAGGCATCAAATACACATAAGGCCATCGTATTCGAGGACAGTTAAAATCGTCCATAAGTAGAAAGTGTGGACGACTCATGTGGGTTCGAAGATGGAGCTGTGGTAGACTGTGACCACAAGTAGTTCTCTGCACCTGAGACGGATGGAGCCCCACAGTAGCTCACACAAATCATCGTCACTTCGGTAGGCGCTCACAAGTCTCCCACGCAGGGAAGACCGGATGTAAAGTAAGATACCACTGCGGGCATTCGTTAGTTTATCGCATCGGATACATGAGTAACGGTTGATTTTAAGTTTCTTGGTGTATAACTCTGAATACAACCATGTCTATGAGATTTCAACTACGTCTGGCCGCTCAGATGCGACGAAACAACAAAGCTCATTGCGCTTTGTCATAACACTGCGAAAAGTTTGTGGAGACTACTCGCGGGCCGCAGCAGGATTAGCCTGGTGTGCTTAAAGTGTTAGCAGCCCGTTTATCTTGATTCGCAGATTCTTGAAAACCAGCTAAAAATATACGATATGAAGATTTGTTTTCCCCTCACCAGTACGTCTTTTCAGCTCAATGATGGAGGATTTGAGCCGCTCCCTGTCTACTGGGTCCAGGTTTGGACGAACATGGATCTTCAAACCTTTCAGCCTACTTAGGCGGGACATGATCAGTCTTGGGCTGGCTTCGTTCTTAAAAGTGATTCTCATGTGCAGGTTTTGTTGAGCACGTAGCTTTCCAAGACAGATGATTTGCGTCACTTTTACCGAGTCCTCACCAGATCGAGGAGTCTGTCAATTAGATTGTAAAAACTTGACATCTTGATGGTAGCACAGTCGGGATGATGGATCACTGGACTCCGGCGCGTGGAAGATCACGGGGTTATAACGGCTCTGGTCGGAGGAGGTTGAACTTACAGGGCGAACTATACCATTAGTCTTACCTGTTTTGCTAACCGTTGACCTATAAAAGTTAAACGAACAACATCCTTTCGTAATTTCGTTCTTTGTTCTTTCCCCTGGTCTTCAGCATTCAGACTTTCACCTGAAGGGACATTAGTGCCCGTTAGTCACAACAAAGGTAACCGGTTTATGCCAGCTGAAACTGGGCTTCTCACACCGGTTGAACTTCTTGCAGGTGAATTTGCACGAGTAGAGAAGACTAGGCTGAAACCTGAAGGCTCTGCCGGTTAGGTTGTTGGGTCAAACACAAGGAGCTG
The DNA here is from genome assembly GCA_944474145.2 of Dicrocoelium dendriticum. Classification (NCBI taxonomy): domain Eukaryota; kingdom Metazoa; phylum Platyhelminthes; class Trematoda; order Plagiorchiida; family Dicrocoeliidae; genus Dicrocoelium; species Dicrocoelium dendriticum. The sequence continues at coordinate 22,328,793 of OX104061.1, forward strand.
TTAGCACACACACATTGGCTTTAGTCTTCCGGGCTGTATCTCGTTTCAGCAATTTTCACAGAGATTTTGAACTAAATCGTGTTGGGTTTCATGAAGACGATGAAAATGCTCAACAGATAATCCAACATATGAAACGTGGTATTTAACTTGGTATAAAACACGCTTGAGGCCATTTGCACAGTATCCGACCATCTGGGAACAAGTACCACAGGGTGATTTCTTCGGCATTATGAATAATCCGAAAACAAGGTGGCAAACAGTTGCCAGAGAACAAAATGATAACAATGTCGCCGAAACCAAGCGATGAAAACACAAGTATTTCTGGTCGAAAAATTCAGAATCAGAAATGAACTTGAGTAGTATCTAAATTTCCACGAAATACTTCCAATGAACGAAGAAATCCAACACAAAGTGATCTTGTCAACACAGCCAAAAATATCCAACAGGCGGCCACTATCCGAGGCGATCCGAGGAACCACGATCCATAAGGAGGTTAAATGCAAGTATTTTAATGAATCATTTGATCGGATTTGGATAAGCTTCGGATCATTGGCTTGTGTGGCAGATAATCTCTACAGGTCGATGGGTGTCAGTGACAGTTGATTCAAATGAGCAGTTCAATTGTTGTTTTGCTGAAAAGCCTGCTTGTTAAGCATAACACTGTAAAAGTTGAAGAACTTTACTCCGCACAAAATATTCAGCTGTTTAGAGCAGGGTCGGCACATCCTATTCTGGCATTTGACTCAGCAGCTTGAATGTGAGCTCGACCAGATTATTAGATGTGTGCTGTATGTGTATGATTCCACAAGCAAACTTTACTTTCTTGTTGAAACTGTTGGGGAATTCAGCATTCTACACCGTTCTCTTGAAAAACGCCCCCTGATCCAGCTGGTCCAACGCCACAGGTGGCCAATCCAACTAAAATCGCAACTTACGGCCAGAAACTACTTACCTTAAGCCTAGGAGAGTCTCGTAAGTTTCCCTTTATTTCCACCATCGCTGTTGTGCACGGATCAGGTCCTCCGTTGACTAGATTTTGCCTACGTTTACATAAACCATATTATGAAAGCAAATTCGAACCCTGACGAGCACATCTCACATATCCGTATGGGTTTGTACCCTTTGCATATCACGGAATAAGCAACCTCCCGGAAAATGTACGTTTGGTTACTACATCCTTAAACTCCTGGGATACAGGATCGATGATGATGGCATCAAACCTCTTCCGGATGAGACCCAAGCGATCCTAGTCTACCCCATGCCATCATCTGTCAGAAGCCTACCTCGATTCATCGGCATAGTCAACTACCACGGCAGGTTCTTACCCAACTGTGTGAACGTCCTTTACATGGACGACCCCAACCACATTGTTGCTGATGCATCCTCGCATGCTCATTTGAATCAATTGCCACTGACACCCATTGACCTGTAGAGATTATCTGCCACACAAGCCAATGATCCGAAGCTTATCCAAATCCGACCAAATGACTCATTAAAATGCTTGCATTCAACCTCCTTACGGATCATAAGCACCTTAATTTTGCTTTTCGTGCTTCATCTGATCGCTTCTAACCTCGAGAAATTCACCAGTTGGATTATGTATCAAGGTTTGACACAAGCATTCCACACCTTGATGCAACCACTGTGTGGTATCCGACGCATTGTCCGGCATTTTTCCTCGCAAGGTCTCGCGCCAAGCAATCAAACTATAAGACATCACCGCGCATCAAGAAACGGATCCAGAAATGGAATTCTTCCATTAAACTTTCTCAACTGCCTGTTCGACTCTCGAAGTTACTGTGATTTATCCACTGGAATGCCTCGACCATTTGTTCCGCAATATTATCGACTAGTTGTGTTCGACCACTTGTATGGAATCTCCCATCCAAGCAGCCGCGTTACTATCAAGCGGATTACGGATCGCTACATCTGACCCAGCTTGCGCTCTGATATTCAACAGTGGGCGAAACACTATATTACCTGCTAGAATAACACGACACGTCGCCACGCGATTACTATGCCTGGAACCTTTCCTCTGCCCGACGTGCTTTAAGCATGACCACATCGACAACGTTGGACCTCAACCGCCATCCAATGATTTTATTTATGTGTGGACGTGTATCGATCACTTCACACGATGGCTACATGCCGTGCCGCTGCGCGAAGTCACAGTCAAGACGGCAACACGTAGTTGCATCGAAACTTGGATATTCGTGTTTGGCACCCCACCACTATCATCACGGATAGAGGACCGCAATTTATTTCCGCACTATTTCGCAACCTTAACCGCATGCTTTGTTGTTCACATTTACGCACGACGGCATATCATCTGTTTGCTAACGGTGAAGTCGAGCATTTTCACCGCTAACTCAAATCCGCACTCACTACAACGCAAACGAATATCCAGTGGTCGTAGAGATTGCCGATCTTTCTCCTCGGTATGCACAACATTATGAAGGAAGTTGTCGACTGTTGTCCCACAGAATTATTCATTCGTGCGACTCGGAGTCTTCCTGCAGAGTTAGTACTAGATTCCAGTGTCATCAGCAATTCGTTCCCACGTCATGTGTTACACGACTGAAATAATACTTCAGCGACAACCGTCCAACGACACCGTGAGTTACTTCTCGAAACCACTAAATTCACCCCGATTTGCACACATGCCCCTTCATTTTCGTACGCGTCCATGTGTCTCGCAAGCATTTGATGCCGCCTTACGAAGGCCCTTTCAAAGTCCTCGCTCGCAAAGAGACGTATTTCGTATTGGGCAGAAACACTTCTAAAGACTGTACCAGTATGGATCGACTGAACTTAGCCTACGTGGCATTCCAGTCTCTACGCCAGACTCCCGACACTGACGCTGCACAAACTGCGCCACAGTGCACTCCACCTACCCAACCGATGTGCGGCTCCAGTGCTCCCTCTCCTCTCCAAGCAACACCTGTCACAGACACACAAAGCGTACACTTTATTCTTCCTTTGAAACTACCGCAAGCCTCAATGTTCTGGTCACTCTGCTCTGTTAATGCGCGACAAATTGTCATTGCTATGTGTGTAAGGTAAAACGCACTACGTTCCCAAATTCTAGTAGTATTCCTTGGCCTTTCTCAAAATGATAAGACTACACGTGGGCATAGAACGACCGCATGCATGCTTCTAAGTACATCTGTGCTTCCATATTTACCCAGAATCGTCCATCGTGAAAGAGCTGGATCTCACGCTGATGGTTGTGTTGCAGTCAACCAATGGCACGTCACAAGCACATTCACCAATCGGTACACATGCTGCCGATGGTTAACAGGAAAAGAGACAGGGGTAATTAAAATGGAAACAGAAGTGCCACATCACAGGAATGCTGCACTCGAATATTCGTAGCGACTGGCCAGGTGAAACCAGCTTGACCGAGCAGTGAGAAATAATGGCATAGTGGTAGAGCGAGTAGTGACAAAAGGAATCATTGCAACGCTCGTGTAACCTAAAGGATAACTTCCAAAAACATACCGTTAATTTAAAGGAAGAAGAACGATTAGCGTTCATGTACCTACCGTGGCTCGCTTATGGTGAACGCCAGTCATTTACGGTTGTTGTCTCTAACATCCAACAGCCATCCAATGTTTAGCAAAATTTGCATCGTGCTACTGCGCGTGCAGAGACATGCATTGCTCTCTCACCTTAGTGGTGCGGACGTATGGAATTCTCAGCAGACGGGTGATTTAGTGCAGGGCTCAGCTGAGAAAAAGCGTAACCTCTAAAGACACACCGACATGCGGCTGTTGATCAGCGAGCGAGCCCCAACGTGTTTCCGACTGTCAGCTCACTTCGCGGTGAGTGGCCAACCGTAGGCGTTGGAGCGATCGATGGTTATCTCCGTGTGTCTCGCTGGCTGCGCAGCGAAGTCGGCCTAGGCAACCGAGACTGGGACGTGCATGTGCGCACGTGATGGCAGCTCAGCTGAGGACGAGGTTAGACATTGCAACTCTTGTCGATCTTATTGAATCACAGGTAATGGAACATGAGCAGACAATGCAGTCGGGATCACCTAACCCTGTTACGCAGCGCGCGCTGATTATTCGGCTGTACCGTGAATGCGGTTTAAACGCCGCATCAGGTTCAAGCAGATACAATGCAAGGAATGCAGGAATGCGTCCTGTCACCGTCCGGTACGTGCTTAAACTAGTGAAGAAGTTCGAGCAAGCTGGGAGTGTGTGTGACATGAAGAGAATCGGACCGCCTCGCATCACCATGGACGACTGTTCAGCTTACGTTGTAGTCGGTGTAGTGCCAAAAAGTCCCCATCTCAGCATGCGTGGGATCGCATAGCACTGTGACACGACCCGACATACAGTACACCGGATATTACTGGAACGCAAAGTTCGGAGATTCCGTGCACTTCAAGTGCAGGTTTTGAACTCATGCAATCCGGAGAAGCGGCAGGAATTTTGCCGCTGTTTTCTGGCTCACTGGGACATACGTTCTGTTATCTTTACAGATGAGGCATTGTTTCATCTGCATGGAACAATGAAACATTCCTCTTGGGATCCAAATAACCCACGAAAATTTACCGCATCACCTAATTATCATAGTGCGAAAATGATGGTTTGGGCCGGATTAACAAGCCAGAATATCTGGGCCCATATTTCTTTTCCGGGGATGTGACGGGTAGGTTGTTGTTTTGAAGTACTAAAGCCTTATCTTTTCATAGCATCGTCGTATTTGGAAATGCTGCAGACATTTGTGTTTTCCCAGTTGGAGGTTGAAGGGGCATGCAGTACCATTTGGTGGCAGCAGAATGGTGCACCCGCACATTCTGCTAAAATGGTGCGTGCTTACCTCACCGACAAAGTTGGTCACCATTGGATCTGACGCGGTGGACCAATGCAGTGGCCTGCTCGCTCACCAGATTTGAACCCCGTGGACATTTTTCTATGGGGCCATCTGAAGCGGCGAGTGTACAAAACAAGGCCGTGTACATGGGACCAATTAAAAGAACATATTGTGAACGAATGTCACGCGATCACGAGGGATACATTGGAGAAGGCGCTCGCCAATTGCATCAAGTGGTTTCTGCACTGTACTCAGAATGCCGGCGGACATTTTGAACATATCCTTCACTAGCATAGATGATTGTTCCAATACATTTCTGTTAATATACTTATTCACTTTCACAAATGTGTTAACGACTAAACTGGTCCGGTGGCAAATGGTGCCAATGATGCGTCCAGTCGGATAGAATTGTTAACGTCCAGGCTGTCGTTGAGCACATAAACAGCGTAGGCACCGAAACGTTCAGTGGCTACTTAAGGCGGAATCATTGAGTCGCTATGAGCTGAGGTTCGTCCAGCCTTAATGAAAGCCGACTGCGTTGTTGCCTCAGTTTCAGCCTATCGCCTGTGAACTTGGTGTTCGGAATGCGTTGCAGTAGGTGACAACATGTCTAGGTGGGGTCGTTCCGTATCTGGTAGACTAATATGAGGTTTCCACGTAGCCACCTGTAGCGTCCACTGAGCCCTCCGGGTGTTTTTAGTCGCTGCGCGACCATAGTGAGTTTCAAGCGCTGCAAGTTCATGATTTACCCAAGCGTGTCAAGCCTGGATTACGCATTCGAGGTGTTAACGCACGTAGGGATACAGCATCATAGAGAAGATGAATGAATCCGAATTTGAATGCCATCCGCAAGCTAACAACGTGCTGGTTACCACTTTTGGAGTCGCACATGGAGGAGCTTGTGGTCGTCCATTCTCTTGATCCCCGACCAACTTTTAACGTCATCCGGCAAAGCAAAATTTTTGGGGTGATGTCTCTCGCAAGATCGTCGCACTCAACTCGATTAGAGTCGGGCGGAGATGTTCGGTCTTTAATCTAGAACTGCTGTTCACGGAGAAAATTACCAAGCCATCCTAACAATGGGTTGTCTAGGTTTTCCAAGTAGGCCATCATTACGTCAGCGATGATCGCTTCCATGAATTTGGAAAGGGCAGAGAGAAGTGTTACAGGACGGCAGTTGGTAGGATCAGACGGACTTCTCTGAAAGAGTCCGGTAAGTGGCTGGGCTAGGTGAATGGCTGCTGGCGGCAGTGATTTAGGGTGAAGATTATCCAAGGATGGCAGCTTTTTCAGAATCACTTTTGCCATGAATTTGATGCTGGATAACACTGATGGTGTTGGGATAGAAGCAAGTACAAGGTTTGAGGTTAGTATCTCTTAGAAAGTAAGCCGGTACTGGGCAATGAGGGGTTGTCCGCCATTTTTCTTGTGTGTATATATCCACCAATCGTACTGAGTGGTGCGATTCCACGCTGCAACTTTCGAAGTGCATTCACGTGTCTGTAAATAAGGCTGTGGTTCAAACGGAATTGCGTTGCTAGCTCCAGTTGGTGTGATAACTTGTTTTCACAAACCACCTGTGCATATTAATTGCTCAGAGTTAGGTGCGCTGTCTCATTCTCCACGTAAGGATTGTTTACGTGAAGGCGCCATGTGTCCACCCAAAGCCATAACGCTTCATAGTTGGCTTCTGATTAATAATGTTGGTTTCATGTGATGGTGGAAGATTTTTGCTCCGAATGCAGACAGAACAAGATAATGGGAAATACATTACATCATTCCGGGCTCCACATCGGTGTATACTTCGTAGCGAATGCAATCAATCCTTACCGTGCTGTGATTGTAGCATTTCGTTGTGGTTTTAGCATGCCAGTTGGACGTACTTAACTAAGTGCACCATACAGGTAGCCTGAGAGAAATGGTCGAAAACCACATTACAACTCACCGAAGCATCCGAGCAAAAATCTTCCACCATCACATGAAACCAACATTATTAATCAGAAGCCAACTATGAAGCGTTATGGCTTTGGGTGGACACATGGCGCCTTCACGTAAACAATCCTTACGTGGAGAATGAGACAGCGCACCTAACTCTGAGCAATTAATATGCACAGGTGGTTTGTGAAAACAAGTTATCACACCAACTGGAGCTAGCAACGCAATTCCGTTTGAACCACAGCCTTATTTACAGACACGTGAATGCACTTCGAAAGTTGCAGCGTGGAATCGCACCACTCAGTACGATTGGTGGATATATACACACAAGAAAAATGGCGGACAACCCCTCATTGCCCAGTACCGGCTTACTTTCTAAGAGATACTAACCTCAAACCTTGTACTTGCTTCTATCCCAACACCATCAGTGTTATCCAGCATCAAATTCATGGCAAAAGTGATTCTGAAAAAGCTGCCATCCTTGGATAATCTTCACCCTAAATCACTGCCGCCAGCAGCCATTCACCTAGCCCAGCCACTTACCGGACTCTTTCAGAGAAGTCCGTCTGATCCTACCAACTGCCGTCCGGTAACACTTCTCTCTGCCCTTTCCAAATTCATGGAAGCGATCATCGCTGACGTAATGATGGCCTACTTGGAAAACCTAGACAACCCATTGTTAGGATGGCTTGGTAATTTTCTCCGTGAACAGCAGTTCTAGATTAAAGACCGAACATCTCCGCCCGACTCTAATCGAGTTGAGTGCGACGATCTTGCGAGAGACATCACCCCAAAAATTTTGCTTTGCCGGATGACGTTAAAAGTTGGTCGGGGATCAAGAGAATGGACGACCACAAGCTCCTCCATGTGCGACTCCAAAAGTGGTAACCAGCACGTTGTTAGCTTGCGGATGGCATTCAAATTCGGATTCATTCATCTTCTCTATGATGCTGTATCCCTACGTGCGTTAACACCTCGAATGCGTAATCCAGGCTTGACACGCTTGGGTAAATCATGAACTTGCAGCGCTTGAAACTCACTATGGTCGCACAGCGACTAAAAACACCCGGAGGGCTCAGTGGACGCTACAGGTGGCTACGTGGAAACCTCATATTAGTCTACCAGATACGGAACGACCCCACCTAGACATGTTGTCACCTACTGCAACGCATTCCGAACACCAAGTTCACAGGCGATAGGCTGAAACTGAGGCAACAACGCAGTCGGCTTTCATTAAGGCTGGACGAACCTCAGCTCATAGCGACTCAATGATTCCGCCTTAAGTAGCCATTGAACGTTTCGGTGCCTACGCTGTTTATGTGCTCAACGACAGCCTGGACGTTAACAATTCTATCCGACTGGACGCATCACTGGCACCATTTGCCACCGGACCAGTTTAGTCGTTGACACATTTGTGAAAGTGAATAAGTATATTAACAGAAATGTATTGGAACAATCATCTATGCTAGTGAAGGATATGTTCAAAATGTCCGCCGGCATTCTGAGTACAGTGCAGAAACCACTTGATGCAATTGGCGAGCGCCTTCTCCAATGTATCCCTCGTGATCGCGTGACATTCGTTCACAATATGTTCTTTTAATTGGTCCCATGTACACGGCCTTGTTTTGTACACTCGCCGCTTCAGATGGCCCCATAGAAAAATGTCCACGGGGTTCAAATCTGGTGAGCGAGCAGGCCACTGCATTGGTCCACCGCGTCAGATCCAATGGTGACCAACTTTGTCGGTGAGGTAAGCACGCACCATTTTAGCAGAATGTGCGGGTGCACCATTCTGCTGCCACCAAATGGTACTGCATGCCCCTTCAACCTCCAACTGGGAAAACACAAATGTCTGCAGCATTTCCAAATACGACGATGCTATGAAAAGATAAGGCTTTAGTACTTCAAAACAACAACCTACCCGTCACATCCCCGGAAAAGAAATATGGGCCCAGATATTCTGGCTTGTTAATCCGGCCCAAACCATCATTTTCGCACTATGATAATTAGGTGATGCGGTAAATTTTCGTGGGTTACTTGGATCCCAAGAGGAATGTTTCATTGTTCCATGCAGATGAAACAATGCCTCATCTGTAAAGATAACAGAACGTATGTCCCAGTGAGCCAGAAAACAGCGGCAAAATTCCTGCCGCTTCTCCGGATTGCATGAGTTCAAAACCTGCACTTGAAGTGCACGGAATCTCCGAACTTTGCGTTCCAGTAATATCCGGTGTACTGTATGTCGGGTCGTGTCACAGTGCTATGCGATCCCACGCATGCTGAGATGGGGACTTTTTGGCACTACACCGACTACAACGTAAGCTGAACAGTCGTCCATGGTGATGCGAGGCGGTCCGATTCTCTTCATGTCACACACACTCCCAGCTTGCTCGAACTTCTTCACTAGTTTAAGCACGTACCGGACGGTGACAGGACGCATTCCTGCATTCCTTGCATTGTATCTGCTTGAACCTGATGCGGCGTTTAAACCGCATTCACGGTACAGCCGAATAATCAGCGCGCGCTGCGTAACAGGGTTAGGTGATCCCGACTGCATTGTCTGCTCATGTTCCATTACCTGTGATTCAATAAGATCGACAAGAGTTGCAATGTCTAACCTCGTCCTCAGCTGAGCTGCCATCACGTGCGCACATGCACGTCCCAGTCTCGGTTGCCTAGGCCGACTTCGCTGCGCAGCCAGCGAGACACACGGAGATAACCATCGATCGCTCCAACGCCTACGGTTGGCCACTCACCGCGAAGTGAGCTGACAGTCGGAAACACGTTGGGGCTCGCTCGCTGATCAACAGCCGCATGTCGGTGTGTCTTTAGAGGTTACGCTTTTTCTCAGCTGAGCCCTGCACTAAATCACCCGTCTGCTGAGAATTCCATACGTCCGCACCACTAAGGTGAGAGAGCAATGCATGTCTCTGCACGCGCAGTAGCACGATGCAAATTTTGCTAAACATTGGATGGCTGTTGGATGTTAGAGACAACAACCGTAAATGACTGGCGTTCACCATAAGCGAGCCACGGTAGGTACATGAACGCTAATCGTTTTTTCTTACATGTGATTAACCGTACTTTTTCTAGGGAGGCATTCTTTACAAATGACCCTTGCAACTATTCAAGTTGCCTTTTTTACCGACTAGTTTTGAGAACCAGTTCGCCTACGGACTACTTGCTGCTGCATAGTTGTTTCTCGCTTTGCAGTTTTGATGGGCTTTCTCGGATAGAATTTATTTAATGCTGCCCAATTTTTTAAGCGGAACCTTCCACTGATGAGGCAATATTCTTTGCGCATGGAACTGGAAATCTGCATTTCTGAGCATCAGCTAATCCATGGGTATACTGAGAATTACGTATTGTACAAAGCACGAAGCTCGTTGACTTTAAAATGCATGAAAATTCGTGGGACGTCAGCACTCGCATGTGGGTTCTCACGCATACTTTGCACCACAAGCCCCTAAGCTTTGTGGTAACTTTTCTGACTCGCTCTGCTGCGAACGCACTTCTGCGACCGATACACTGTTGACCGAAGAACTTAAAATAATGCCGCACCGTTTTTGCATAAAGGGCAGATGCGCCATATTGAATCTATAACGTCTGAAACGAAGAGCCGAAATATCCAATGATAACTGGTCGTAAAAGCATCTCTCGCTTGTAGCTCCTACCTAATTTTCGGCGACAGTTCCCTTACCACTGGAGAATCAGGAGAGTAAGAGCAATGGCGCTAAGCATAATTGAATTGCTTGGTAAACACGAGGTTAACGGCATATGGGCAACAGAACTACGTGACTCTGCTTTGCAAGAAGCGCATAACGCAGCCTACTGAGCTTCAACCGTTTCGTCCATCGCCGTCAACTTTATAGTAAACAACAACAGCGGCACCTGCACCCTGTCGGGTGATTGAGCGATTGCATGTTTCTCACATACGCGTCTTCTCCTATTTTCTCCCAAAGTTATGCAACACCGTCGAGCTTCGCATACCATTACCAATCGCAATAATGTGGTAGTGAAATCAAGCGCCATGCATTATATTTACATGAAATATGTTTCATGAGCATAAATGCAACGAAATACATGTTCAAAATGACCACCGTCGTTTAGCTTGCAGAGCAATACTTGCCAGATGCTATTGGTTAGCACTCTCTGCGAAGTGTCCACCGATATACCGCAACATTCGCTGACTAGGTTCCGTAGCAGTTCCTCCAGACAACTTGGCCTGGTTTTATACAGTCGGCACTTCAAGTACCTCCATAAGAAGAAATACAGTGGGTTTAAATCAAGAGACAAGACAGGCCAATCAATATTTCCTTCCCAACCGTTCCAGCCGTTACCGAAACTTTCCTTAAGGTAATTATGTATCGTTGATGCAGAATGGGTAGGCGCAGAATCCTGCTGCCACCAAACGATACTGCATAAGCCTTCGGCCTGCAGCTATGGAATTACGGTGGACTGCAACCTGACTTTGTACGAGGAAGCTAAGAAATGTGAAGCATTAATTCTGTAGCGAAAATCACGTTACCTGTCATACTCTTGAAAAAGAAACAGTCCGATAATTTTGCACCCTGTCAACCCAGCCCACACCATGAGCTGTGCACCATGTTGCACACACAAAGCAATACACTGTCGCGGATTACTGGTAGCCTAAAAATGCCGTTTATCGGCTCCACGCAGACGGAAAAGTGTTTCATCCATAAACATTATTGAGTGCGACTCGCGCCAGATGACACATATCGAGCGTTCATTTTCTTGACACAAGCTCTAGGAGGCGGGAGTTATGTAGCTGCAACGAGTTCTCTCAACATTGCATGAATACCGATATCCAGTGAAATTCACAGCACGGCACTCAACGGTGAACGCGAATACTAGGGACGAAGGGGTGCCCGACGTCCCTAAGAAAAAATGTTCATAACATTACCATTCAAAGGCAACCAAAATGACTGGAGATTCCGACACTGTCACCCTGCACCTATGAAAAGGTTATTACGCCGCTGAGCTTGTGCTTTTTCACCATGGGGACAAGTTGATGTTGAAATCTAACCTGGACAAGCTAGACATTCGAGTTACCGCCTCAATCATCTATCTGCTTCACCGTACTTGCGGTAGCGAGTACGTTGGCCGAACTGAGTGAACACTGTTCACAAGGATTTCAGGGTATATTCCTCGAAACCTGGTCGCGAATGGTCAAACTCTGTCTGCCAGTTCGATCTCCCGACACATGCTTGACTGCTCCATGTGTGAAAACTCTCGTGAATCATTTAGCATAATTAACCAACAGAGCGTCGCCCGTCTGTTTCAGTTCACTGAGACTTCGTCGATTAGGCGGCTGAAATCCAGTTTGTGTAAACAGAGAGAGTTTGTCGCCAGTCTCCCCCTTCGTTGTTGAGGCTGGTGCCACATTCCTCTAGGCGGAGTGCCAGCCAGCATGAGATGAATTTTGACCGTAGCCCACTTTAATGGAGGGACTCTCTGTCGGGTCGTATGCATCCATCATACAGCAAATCACCGATGCATATGGTAACCGGTATCTATGATATACGCTCAAGAACGTGTACAATTTTGCCTAAATTAGTTGGAACGGCGTGTGACATTACCGGTAGCTCTCAATGTACTACATAACGATCAGTTAACAACACGCGGTCCATCACTGCAGCGAGAACCCAATTTAATCGTAGTTTACAGTAACTATTGCTATCCCCGAGTGAACCTTCGCAAAGCCAGAGGAAATTGCAACTGAAAGTCACGCTGCAACCCACTCGGAGTGGCCCCAGATTGCTTTTAAAGCAAAACATCAGTAGACGTTAACAGGAAATAGATCAGTGGTGTTGAACGGGTTGTAGATCGAGTAAGTGCATGGCGCGTGTATAGTTTTTGCTACATGCTACACCATTTGTTGACAGTGGTGTGGCGTCACGAAGGCAAGTGCTTCCGCCTCATGATTTGTTTAACGTTGGCCTTAATGATACTCCAAATGTCTTCGAGCGGGTTCAGTTGCGTAGATGTATTCCTGAGTGGTATTGTTCCACTTGCAAGATACGCCCCAGGTCTGTGTAACAGGATTCGTTATCACGAAAATGTAGATAGCTTTAAGCGAACTAGATGCCATTGGTATCAAGCAGTGGCCGCAACCACCGCGCACACCTCTTTATTAGAACTGCCTCTTAGGACAGAATATCCGAACAATCCATCCTCATTCGCGGCACCGATTAGGTCCTGCGCGTTCACTTGAGCGAGCACAGAGTAGATTAAAATTCATCTTATCTAATACCGTTCACTGTCCTTCTGCCTCCAAGTTCATAAACCACAACACGTACCCATTCCTTAGCCTTTTGCTATTCATCGTATTCATGAATTCCAGTATTGAATGTAATTTCATCATTGTCATGAAATGTTGCATCCGAAATAATGACAAAACTGCACACCTCACTAGTGGAGACACTGTGTCCTGTGTGCAGTGTAGACAATTGTCGGCACTCGTGTAAATGGAACAACATATTCACAGTGAACCCAAAGAGCAAGGGTGCGAGCTAGGGAATGCACCACATAGTGAATGTGAACGGCAGTGTTATTATTTACGTATCCTTGTGCGTTGAAGTTATCTTCAGAGTGGGTAGTTTATAGCGCTCTGATGTTCGCATGGCGGCGGTTTGAAAACCCTAATTGGGAGAACTTTGCGATTACGCAAGCTACGTTTCCTGAGCTGAGATTGATGGTAGTAATGACTTTAAATTTTCAATTGTCTGTATCCGATGTTCTGTCAGTGCCACGTTTAACAGCGTAGAATCCTTTCGATAAGTTGTATAAAGAATGAAGTAACAGACTCTTGCGCACCCAAGTAATGTTAAGAGATATACGTGCTGTATATAATCCGGCTGCTTGGCAGTATTTCGCACTTGTACGACAGGCAATGACGTTTGTGACAAATGGCACCAGATTACAACCGATGATCAGTTATCGTGACACTTGCTCATCCTGTCTACGGTATTGGCTCAGTTTAACAAGTAGTCAACGGGATTTTTTCGACGGGGGTTTCAGACACCGGGTGTGCACCGAGAACACATCCAGGATTACAAAGCAGGACAGGAAAATAGATTTGAACCAGTGGCCTTATGATTGCAAAGCCGGCGTGCAGACCACTCGGCCACCAGTCTTCCCGGTCTCTTTTCAGATTAGCAAGCAGTTTCTTCCTGAAATATTAGCGAGTCTCCTTGTGGTCGATATCAGCCGGAACACGTTGGCAAGCATCTATAAGTTCCTGAGACTGCGTACTGACCCAATGTCCAGGTTGGCGATTTGATTTGCCACATTAAGACATACCCGCTGCTAGCAAATTCTGCTGAATTTACAACAAATGATGTTCAATTGCTTTCGATGAGCGCTTCATCAGCTCGGATGCCAGCGTCTTCAAGTAGTGCACGAAAAGTGTGCGTGTACAATTTGAACATGAGTATTTTAACAATTCAAATAGCTGCATTCAAGACAGCGCTCTAAAGTTAAATCTGTGATTGTTGTTAGGTGAAACGAAATATTGAATGGTAATTTCAATTGCGGGCTTTACAACTACGAGAGCGGCAGCAATTGTACGTCCGCCAAGGACAGCAAACGTAGTTGCTACGCCACTGTATCCACGCTAACTACACCCCCATTTGGCTATCGGGTCAAACGAAGGATCATCCGAACGATCAAGACAGTATCCAAGTCGTACTGGACAGCTATTCGGGCCTTTCTGGTACGCAAAGTAAATTGGGCTTGCTGTAGGAATGGTTGCTTTTAAATTTAAAGTACAGCTTCCGAACCAGCTGATGTGGGTTCCGAACTTGACAGACCAACTTCCAATCGGGTAAGGAATAAACGCGCCAGTGCATTCAAATACAGCGGACAAACATCACACAGAGACGCTTTCTATTAAACACGCGATACTTTCGTTCAGCTTCAATGACAACATCTTGTCTAGCAATGGACATTTTTGAGAACTCGAATCAACCGTTTCCTCTCACACTTGGAAAAGCCTGACATGACGTGCGCAGTAATTTCTTATTCACTATTATCCAACTATTCACGCTGATATCCCATACTGTGATACATCTGACGGTTGCTTCACCCGGCAAGCTCACTTGGTCCTACAAAGCGCTTTCCAAACATCCTAGTTTTCCGAACAAAGAAACTCTATCTACATTATCTCAGGCTGAACATGAAAGAGTACGGCGCAGCGAATACCAGCATGAAAAGGACCATAAGTTGAATATATCACTCGAACATGGCTCACTGGAAGCCAGTCCCGTGTCACTCCCTTGCGCTAGACATCGGACATCGCTTCAACCTTCGTACGAACACACAAACTTACGTATGTGCAAACATATTTTGAAAACACTGTGAATACTCACACGTCGCTACGCGCTGCCAATAACGTGCTATACAACCAGATACGTAAAAAATAGGTCAGCAACGTGATAAAAACATGTCATTTATTCTAGACATTTAGGAAAATGTACTCGCATACCTCGAATAGCGTTACGAGATCCCACAACGCTGATAACCTTGGTGGTTGCCCTGGCATTGCGTTCAAGGAACTGTAGCCTCCATTCCATCTGCGTCATGAGTTTCTGGGGATCGCCGGCCAGAAGTTCCTCGTAGTGCACTGTCATTTCATTCTTCACTGTGGCCTAAACCACCTGCCAAACATTCTCGATTGGATTGAGGAACGGTGAGTATAGGCACAACCTCAGTATGGTTACTCCATCGTATCCATCTGCTGACGACAGTTCTTCCAGTCCTGTGTGACATGGTGCATTATCACATACCACGACAACCTGCCGGAGCTTCATCTCCCGTTTCAGATTGTCTAAATAGCTCCGCAGCCATTCGAGAGATAGGGGGACCTATGAATGGGCCTCTCCGGGTGGTCATCGACGCTTTTCCTTCCATTGTGAGTGCACCGATTAAATGTAAATTGTTGCCTATGCTGTTGGCTACTTCGCAACAGGCCCTCACTCCTCTGAGCGCCCGACCACGAGTACTATTGCAGTAAACGTTGAAGTTCGCTTCATCAATCCAAATGAAGAACTTGTCATCGTTCTCAAGTTGGAGAAACTGCTGAATGAATTCCCTGCGTATCCCTTAGCTTCGCTCATTGTTCATTCCCTCGGGAACCTGGTAGATGTTCTTCATGGTTATCAATCGACCATTTAGGTACCGTGCGATTGTTGACTTCGAAATGTCCGTGTCCATTCCTGCTCGTACTCGTACTCGCATTTTCCATAGCGTAAGAGTTGCGTCCCTTGCGATCCAGTCCAGGATGTCATCTACGTCTTCTTACGACAAAATCCGCTTATGACCGCGCGCCTGCGTAGTGCTCGGCTCTTGATCAAGAGAACGACGAATCCAGGAGTAGGCTCTTTGATATTTGACGTTGTTCACAGTTGGCACCAGCTGCCAGTCATCACCGTTGACGAAAGCGCCCAAAATTCGGTCACGAATGTCTGATGAGATACTCTGGCGAACGCGAAAAAACATACCAACGCTTCTGTTCTAGCTGTTCATTGCGCTCAGACCAATTGTGATCCATTGTTTCGGACGTGAAGGTGGCGCATACAAGCCCGTTGCACCGTCGAAGCGCATGCCTCTACGGTCCATTCACAAATCTCACCTCTTCAACGGGCATCGCGCTTACCTCCCCAGACTAACGCACCGAACCTTGGCATCCGGCCAATGAGAACACACTTAAGGTCAGAGGATTGGCTCTGAGCGGCTGGCGAGTCGCACAGGGTTTTGCAAAATTTTGGACTGCTAAGTTTTGGACTTTCTTTGCAAAATTTTGCTCCTTCTATGCAAAATTTTGGGCCTTTTATGCAACTTTGCGGGAAATGCTATAGATGGGTATTCGCCTAAATTTTCTGCATTACGAAAGAGTGCTGATGAGTAAAAGATTAAACAGATTGCGTTAAGGTTGAAATCAATCGAGAAATTGTATAGAAGCTGCAATCTGCTGATACTGACCAGATATGACCGTATAATTCATGCGCTATTTACGCTTGAATGCTACCCCCAGAAACAACCCCCAGAATGATACCTTATCCGTAATAAAATATGGACACTGCTTCTTTCATAGTGGAACTCTAATCTTAGTGTAAACGCCACCAATAAATATGCCTCGATGTATAATACCTTACATTGTCTATTAGATAATGCATAGCCCACATGTTCTGTGTGCAAATAGCTAACTTTCTGTTCCAGAAATAATGCAATTCTCTGACCTTAATATCACAGTAACAGGGTGCTAAGTGGCATGTAATGCCATCTTTGAACTAGCACTCGGTTGTACATTATGAAAGCTTACTATCTACCATGATAAGAAAAAAAGAAAACTGCCCAATTTTCAATACCTACTACTCCAAAATTCACTAAATTTCCTCCTCACCAGCCCGTACCTACCTTACGGCTCCCCTGACAACCTGGTAGCTGATGAGCGTAGTTGAACTAACTTCTCATTCCCTTTTATCCGACCACTGTTTTATACTTCACACTTGACAACACCTACCTCTACACATTTGTGTCCACATGGAAGTCAACGACGGAAGCAAAACCGAGTTCTCCTGTTATTACTTGAGCCTCTGTTATACCTTTTAAACTGGCCATTTATACATCTAGGCATTCGTCTCCACGTAGAAGAGTATGAGGAAAAGCCTGTCAGCACCTCATCCTTGTTTACCCGGCGGCTGTTACAACATCTTCTTTTCCAATCATTCTATAGAATGCCTGTTCCAAATTTTATTATAGCTTCTTCTGTCCAGTACACGTATATGAGGGAAACAGGTAACCAATAAAGAGTACTATACCGGGTAACTAGTTTCGCAGCTCTTTAACCTAGTTGTTGAATACCATTTCCGCTACTGAATTCCCTAATTTTAGTTAGCTCACTGCCTATCTATGGAAGTACGGCCCGGTCTATTCTAGGGAACGGTCTAATGGGACATGCTAGCAAGTAGTTAACATGCATGTCACCCGTACATATTCATACACACAACATATTGCGGTACAACTCATTTTAGGATTCTACCAAATTTCCTCACTCAAAACACTTTAGAATTGATTAAACGATCACAACAATGGCTGTCTTCTGCGCTTGTATATCGGCCAACTTGCTTACTATTTCATGTTTCCATCTTGTCATTTCCCCTGAGATTCCCATGCAAATTTCTGCAGAAAAACCTTTGAAAACGCTTGGCTGATTGGCGTCTTGCCTCCATGAAACAGTGCTGGTGTACTGATCCTTGTACACCAATCCTTCTAACTCAAACTGTCCTCCTTCGTCGCACTTCGCTCGCCATTCGGGTACCACCCCCTAGGTTGCCATGACGGAATACCCTCTATGCTACGTAGTTACAAGCAGGTCACTAACACACGGAACTGCTGCTTTTCATTTGCTTTGTGAACTATTAACCAACATGTGAACGATACACTTATGTTCTTATGGCTGACCGCATTGATTGATGTGTGCCTCACCAAACCGTGATCACGCACATTTGTCTATTTACTTTAACAGTCAACCATCGTTACGATCCGTTGTTCGTTTTGACCCTACCAACAGTATGGACCTTTTCTGGTACTCTAGGGGAGAATATTTATTTATTTTTAGTTGTTTATATATTTATTTAAGTAAACTAATGACTTCGTTGATTACAGACATTCGTTTTAACGTTTAAACCCCCTAGTTTAGCATTCATCTCTCTGCGTCAAGTTGCCTGCATGTGCTACTATAGACAATTATTTTAAGCGAAATCGTGTAACTTCGGTTGCCTTATATCCGGACCGTGCACCTTCGGTGGAGCAGTTTGGGTGACAATGTTAATTGTTCTTGCACGAGATATTATTGTTTTTGTTTTACTGGACAGTACTAGTTCTCTCAGTTTCGTATTGGTTAATACGATTTCCACGTGCACTAGCTGTGCGTTATTACTTCGCGTTGACGCTAGCTCTGGGTCTGAGCCGTCTATTTCATTTCCGACTAGCCCAAACCAGGTCGATTTCTATTAGTTCTTACAATATCACAATCGGCGTCGTGGACAAACATTTTACTATGCATTTGTACAATCTAGGTTATCTAAATATTCATTGCAGGATTACATGAAAATTTTTAAGAGCTTGTATATGAAAAGAAAATATTTAAAGGATGAGAAGAAATCTGCTCATTTTCTTACTACTATTGGACTAGCAACTTACAGGCTGATGAAGTAGTTGGCTTTTCCTGACACACCGATTTCATTACAATATGGTACGCGGAAAGCGCTACTGCCTAAACATGTTCAACCAGCAAAGTTAGAAGCTTAAGGAAGGGCAAAATTTTACACATTGTGCGCAGATGTGATCAATATACACGTTTTTATCCTCCAATCACAAACGTAAGCTGCCAGCTGTACTTTTGGTGACCGATTGCAAACTTAGCTTCGTGATCGTTTGGCTGTTGGAATTAACTTGCCAAACTTGCAGCAAAGCTACTTTCGTTTGAGCCTACTTTTCAATCAATTAGAGTCGTTTGTGAACAGCACCAAGATGTGAAAGCGGCAGCGAGGGAAGAACCTCCACTATTATACAGCACCAACAACAAACTGCAGCCAAGCTATGGAAAGTGCAGAATTTTAAAACGCCAGCCACAAACAAGGATAGCAGTACCGAACCTTATCTTTCTGGCAGAAGACATAGGAACAATTGTAAGTCATGTGGTAATAAACATTCGCGACTGACGTGCAAGTTCCGTAACCACAAGTGTCATTCTTGTGGAAAAATAGGTGCTCTTCAGTCCTTATGTCGTAGTTCGGAAGCTCGTTTAGTTCAAGTCGAGGCAGATTAACAAAAGCTATCATCCAAATTTCATTTACTAGCACATGCTTTTAGTTTTTTGACACTTCCCACATGACACAGAAATTTGTTGTCAACAATGGACCTCAGCATTCATTTATTATTGACACAGCTATATTGAGTTCGTATTTGGAAAGCTTAGCCCCGAAAGTTCCACAGAGACCAAAAGCTCTTTCCGTTAGATGCATAGCTGCTCATAAACTTTCTACTCTTGGCTTATGTGAATTATTTCTGTCAGATGGAACCTAAAGTCCTGTTAACTATGTATTTTTGTTATGAATTCTAGCTCTTCCAACATATGCCTTAAATCGATGGAAACTGAAGATTTAGTTATCATTATTTTCTAATTTACTTCATTGCAAGTTTTGCTCTGTTATCGTGCAATGCTCGAAAGCATCCGGTGGGATGTGTAGCAAGCCCATTAATTTTGACATCCAAAACACACAACACGTGCTACTTATTTGTCACGACACGGTATGTCTAATGAAATGGATAGTTCATAGTGTTTCTTGAAGCTGCCATTTCCAGTAGACCGTTCCCATCTAATACGAGCTACACGGAAATATTATCAAGTGATTCTGTCATCAATCCGTAAAGGATGGAACCCTGATCATGATAGACCATTTCCACATTTTTACAAGCTCCGTGGTGAACTTTCTGTTACAGTCGATGCAATTCCGTGTGTCCAAGATCGCCTTGTTGTGTCGACTACGTCACATAAGGCTGTATTACAGGATTTGCATTCTGGTCATCTAGGTGTGGAAAAAGTGAAGTCTTTGGCTTGTTTGACATGTCGGTGGCCAGAATAAAATGCCTTAATACATCGCATTGGAAAGTATTACACCAGCCGCTCACATTAAGATTCATACTTGACCATCTAACTGGACGCCGTGGCCTAGGACATATCAGGTGTGGCAACGGGTTCCTGCAGACTACTGTGGTCCATTACTGGACAAATACTATACTCTGATCGTAACTGATTCCTTTGTGCGATGGCCAGAAGCGCCTTTCATTACTACTGCATAATCAAACTTTAGCATCACGGCTCTTCGTAAGACTTTTAGTCGCAAAGGAGTGCGGTATGCCTTGGTTACAGACAATGGAACTCAATTCGCTGCTAAAAATGTTGACGTGTGGCTTAAAGCAGTAGGCCGCCGCCACCATTATAATGCGCTAAGACATCCGCAGTCTAATGGTGCTGCTGAGAATTTTGTGCGAATATTAAAAGCACAAGCATTTCGCTCACTCCTACCACAACTTCCTTATGCAGTACAGGAATGCAACACATTTGACTACAGGAGACAGCCTTTCTAAGCTGTGAGAAAAGCGTGTGCTCAAGACTGATATGCCGTAATTGGATTCTGCAGTGGTTGTTTACCACCGCGGAAATGAACTCCGACCACCTCGGTTCTCGGATATGTCAAATACTTGACTTGATGGGTCTGTACACAGTATACTCTATGCTCAGCTTTTATGTAACTCAACTAACAGCCCAGACATTTTGAGTTCACATAAACCTTCTTTGTCTAGGTCAAATCCAGAAAGGCACAATGCGTGCGAAGAAGTGCAGAATAGTCAGCGAGAGCAAGCATGAAGTTCCGAAAGGTTGAAGAACGAAGAACACCGCAATTACAGCAGCCCAGAACTTCACTTAAACTGTGGTGGCTGTGGTGATTGTTCTTGAACGACATTTTGTTGTATTTCTTTTAAAGTACAGTATTACTTCACATGATTTCGAATTACATAATGCGATTTCTACACGCACTCGCCGTGTGTTATTACTTTCGCATTGAGGCGAGCTCTGGGTCTGAACCCAGCTCGTTTCGGTTCCAAGTAGTCCAAGGTAGATCGATTTCTATTTTTTCTCACAATATCCTAGTGACGAATGATTGTCGTTCCGAGAATTGCTAGATGTGGTTCTGGGCGCAGGTTTGGGCGCGCGCGTACATCGTGTTCCATCTTCACAGCCCAGTTTCTCCGTAAAACCTAGCCAACATTAGGCAAGTGACATACTGATGCAGAGGTTGAGCGCGTCAAGGTCATGTTACACTACCTAGCCTGTGGAGCCGCATTGTGCGCGCTAGTGCGTGAGTGTACATCTCCCGACAAACCAGTGACGCCTATTGATTGGTTCAAAAACAGTGTGCTTAGCTAAAACGCGTGGACTGCAAAAACCAAACAGTTGATGTCTACCCAGTGTGGACTGCCGATGTACCATTGCCCTTACGATACTGTTGTTCTGATTTCGGTTGAGTGTAACAATTTGGCGACGGAGGTTATTCTGATTGCTCATGGCAAATTCAATAACGGCACCCCAACCCTTTTGGAATTCTTCTACTGAAAGGCCTACTGCGCAACAATGGTTGCAGTGGAAAACTACATTTACTAACTACGTTGATTTGCTTTTGCTCCTTGGCAGAAATTGCGCGATTGATGATGCAGCGAAAATTAAATTACTACGCCACCATCTCGGCATCGAAGGCCAGCGACATTTCGACAGTTTACAATTACATACGAAGCGAGACCTAAAAACTGTGTTCTATTCCCTGGACCGAATATGGGCGGAAAAGCCCCAGGTGTTTACTGCTCGGTATAAATTCAGTACCATGCGACAACAGCCAAATGAGACTGTAAATGAGTTTATCTCTCCTCTCCTTACTGCTCTCCCTGACTGCGCCTATGATCAAATCCTTCCAGCCCAGTTCGAAGAAGCGATGCTGTTACAGGCATTAATCGTGGGTGTTTTTGATGAGAAGGCACGAGAAAGTCTGCTCTCTGAAGATGAAACGCTACTGACGTGGGAAAAAGCATGTGATATAGTCCGACAGGGTGCCAACCTCGTCCAGGAACTAGCCACATTTCCCTCTTCAAATCAATCGATCTCACATGACGTAAACAAGGTCTACCAGACTAACCGTGAACATGCCTTACCTCGCCCCGTACAGCGCAAGGAATTCCGTTGTTACCGTTGCGGGGAGAATCACTTGTCCCCGACTGACTGCTCGCACATACATTCATTATGCAGATTTTGTGGGGAAAATGGGTCATATTCAGAAAGTGTGTCTCTCCAAGCGGGAAATCACTCGTCCAGGAACAATCTAAGGCTGCAAACTGCATTACCGATGAATTGCACCAGAATTGGATTAACATCACAACCGTTTTTAATCGCACCATTACAGCAGAAAAACCGTTTGTCGTATCCGTCCAAGTGAACGAACAACCGGTAGAGTTTGAAATTGATACCGGTTCCGCAGTACTTTGATCCGACCAGACGCCTTATCCCAACTTCCAAAACCGTGTCCATCGAACATACAGTTGCGATCTTATACTGGACAGATGGTGAATGTGCTTGGTACCTTCAATGCACGCATTTCTTACCGTAATTCAACGAGTCATATGTGTGTGTACGTTTCTGGAGGACCGGGTCCAAACATCCTGGGCCGCGATGGAATTAAGCGTCTTCCTAGCATAATGTCGAACGTCAACCTGGTGAAAGACAATCCGCAGTTATCCGAGATTTTGCAGAAGCATGCAGTCTTATTTGATCAATCGAGATCAGGACTTTTAAAGAATTACATTGCACATCTGGTATTGAAACCACAAACAAAACCGCGGTTCTGGAAAGCTCGCACTGTTCCCTATGCCCTCCGTGAAAAGGTCGAAAGTGAACTGCGCCGACTTCAGTCGGAAGGTACCGTTGAACCCGTCCAGTATTCAGACTGGGCAGCCCCCATTGTGCCAGTATTGAAGAGCGACGGTACGATAAGAATCTGCGGGGACTACAAGGTTACGATAAACCAAGCGTTAGAATAGACCGATATCCGCTACCAAAGATTGAAGACATTTACGCTTCCCTTTCCTGTGGTGATCTATTTACAAAACTAGATTTGAGTCATGCTTACCAACAAATTGAACTCGATGAGGAGTCATGTACGTACACCACTATTAGTACTCATCTCGGATTATTCCGCTATATACGCATGCCTTTTGGAATAAGTTCGGCTCCATCTATTTTTCAACGTATTATTGACTCACTTGTGAAAGATATACCAAACACATGTGCGTACTTAGATGACATTTTAATTACTGGACGCATTACCGTCGAGCACTTACATACATTGGACGTCGTCCTGAAGCGGTTATCGGATGCCGGTTTGGTTCTAAAAAGAGAAAAGTGTGAGTTCCTTGTTCCGAGTGTACAGTATCTGGGCTATCGGTTGTTACGTGAAGGATTGTGCCCACTGGAGAAAAGACAAAGGCGGTACTTGAGGCGCCAGCACCCAAAAATGTTCATGAATTGCGGTCTTTCCTCGGTGTTGTCACTCAGTTTTCCAGGTTTATACCATCGGCAGCAACTCATCTGCATCCCCCTCCACCAGCCTGTTACGTAAAAACCAAAGCTGGAATTGGAACAATACTCATGAAAACGCATTCAAAGCCGTCAAGAAGCTCTTAGCATCCACAGATCTTCTGGTGCATTATGATCCGCAGAAGCCTGTTGTTCTTTCTTGTGACGCCTCACCTTACGGTCTCGGATCTGTTTTAATGCACAAATTACCGAATGGCTCTCAACGTCCCATTGCTTATGCTTCAAGAACCCTGAAACCAGCAGAACGGAACTACTCTCAACTTGATCGAGAGGCAGCCCGCTGTCATCTTCGGCACCACTCGATTTCACCAATATTTACTCGGGCGACCTTTTGTGATCCATACGGATCATAAACCCCTTGTTTTCTTCCTCGGCCACGAGAAAGGTATTCAACAATGGCTTCACCTAGAATGGTACGTTGGTCGCTTATTCTTTCTGCGTATACATACGAAATTTAGTACGTTCCAGGCAAACAGAATACCACCGCTGATGTTCTTAGCCGGCTTCCCTTACGAGAGACACCATCGAAAGAATTTATCCCACAAGATCTCGTAAACCTGGTCCAGCATTTTAATGATTACCCAGTCACATGTACAGACATACGTCAGGAAACTGACAGAGACCCTGTTCTATCGCTGGTCAAACGCTATGTCCAAGTTGGGTGGCCGGACAACACCCCCAAAGAACTCATGCCCCTTCCGTAACAGGATGTCTGAACTCAGCCTCCAGAATGGATGCTTGCTGTGGGGCGCACGAGTTATTGTCCCCCCAGAAATTTCGGTCACGTATCCTTGACGAACTACATGATGCGCTCCAGGTGTCGCAAAGACGAAGTCGTTAGCTCGATTTTATGTGTGGTTGCCTGAATTGGACCGTGATATCGTGGCGAAGGTTGGAAGTTGCAGGACCTTGTCAGGAGACCCGAAACGCCGCTCCTCATGCGCCAATGCAGCCTTGGAAGTGGCCAGAATACACCCTGGAAACGAGTCCACGTAGACTATTCGGTCCCTACGAAGATCGGATGATTTTGCTAATCATCGATGCCCATTCTAAATGGATTGATGCCCATATTCCTGTCTTCAGCAAATTCAGCTGGTACTATAGAGAAACTACGCACAACGTTTGCAACATTTGGCCTTCCCGAGACATTAGTATCTGACAATGGACCAGCTTTTGCCAGTGTTGAGTTTTCTACCTTCCTCAACTCGAACAGCATTAAACACATAACAACTGCACCCTATCATCCTTCTTCTAATGGGTTGGCGGAGAGAGCCGTACAAACAGTGAAGAAAACTGCTAATAAAACAACCAAATGCTCCGCTGCGTGTGCGTTTGGATCGTTCCTTGTGCGCATATCGAAACATGTCAAACGAGACCACAGACAGAAGCCCCGCAGAGTTAATGTTTGGTCGTCGACTGCGTACACGATGGGATTTATTGCATGGATCTATTGAGCCACAAGTTTCGGAAAAACAACAACGAGTGAAAGAGCGTTTTGATACTTGTAGCAGAGACAAGCGTGTGACAGACTCAGATCCCATCTACATCCGCTTACCTACAGGCTCGGGGTGGGAGCCAGCCGTCGTTAAAACGACTAACGGACAGATAGTAGAAGCAGAGACTGAAGATGGCAGGATCGTTCGACGCCATTTAGATCATGTGCGACCGAGATTGTCCGACACAGAAACAGTTGCCGAGACAGAGCAGCCGGCTTAAGCATCGAACGACATGCACGTGCGTGACGCTGAACCGGTAGTTGAGTCACAATTGCGGCGCTCTGAGCGCCGACGCCGACCGGTCGAATCGTTTTCCAGGCTGGATAGCTCCAGCTAAAGGTGGGAGAAGTGATGCAGAGGTTGAGCGCGTCAAGGTCATGTTACACTACCTAGCCTGTGGAGCCGCATTGTGCGCGCTAGTGCGTGAGTGTACATCTCCCGACAAACCAGTGACGCTTATTGATTGGTTCAAAAACAGTGTGCTTAGCTAAACGCGTGGACTGCAAAAACCAAACAGTTGATGTCTACCCAGTGTGGACTGCCGATTGTACCATTGTCCTTACTTCTACTAAACTTCCATTTACAATACTGGTTGTTCTGATTTCGGTTGAGTGTAACATACACATTTGCAAGTTTCTGGAAACATTAATGATTCCGAAATTTCAATTGATTTGTTTCTATGAATGTCATTTGGACTGTTCGTGTGCACTGCAAATGAGCCACACAACCGAAGCAGTATGTTTTAAACCACGATCGAAACACGGCGTGCAAACTAACTCTGGATTCCCACTTTAACCGCACTTTCAGCTTAACTTCCATGATCGCCCTCCAGTGATGTTACACAAGGGTAAGAAGACAGTGATGACATTTAACCATCTCGATCTTTCCCTTACCATTATGCCTATGTGTTTTCCACTTTATATTGACTACTTGTTACTTAATACGAGTTTCCGTTTCGCCTTTGGAGTTCTTACTGCGATGCACCATATAAATTGACGACCCTGCCCAAGAACGAAATCGGAAAATGCCAAACTATTTAATCTTATGGTGAAAATGAGGTTCTTGCTACCGAACAATGTATGAAATTTTATTCCGCGCTGAGGTCACTAGTTCGCGCTCTGGAAATCATGGCAATGAATCCGCTGTCAACAACCTCTACACCTCTATTGCCCGCACTCGAAAGGTTTTTATCGATTTTCCTTTACTCTGTATGCCAAAAGCAGGTACGGATTTGGTTACTGCACTTCGCAACCTTTCATAATGGCCCGTCATTTAGGGTACGCTTTCAAGCTGACATTAAACTCCTAGAAGATAAATTTCCTTTGAGATGTTCATTGCTTTTCGCCGCCTATTGGACCACTTCGGCCTACCCACTTAGTTTCGTCGAGAGTAGTAAGGGAGATGGAGGAGCAACGTGACTTAGGTTGTAGATTTACAAAGTCAGCGCAGGTCACGAAGGAGAACAACACATCTGAATAAGGATAGAAGCACGCGTTTTCGCAGCTCCTCGATGGCGCTTGGATGTTTTCCGTTAAACTTTTTCATAAAAAATAAATAATTACATGCCATGTTTCTAGACAAAGCGAGACACAGCTTGATTAGAGCTCTGTTCTTTTTGTACAACATTCGGATATTAGAGAAAGTTGTTCGAGTGTTACAATGACCTCAATAGGATGTTAGGAATGCTCCATCACTCAAAACTAGTAAAAACTAGTAAATTTTAGTTTAGGAATAAATGTACTTATAGCCGGTAAGTCAAATAAACTTATACGACCATCCATGGAACCACCATCTGTTGACCTGCTTTCTTGTGGGGCAATCCATCTAAAGACTTTAACCGCACTTCGACGTCTTAGCTGGCATTGCGAACCTGGCTTACAGCAAGTACCGTATATTACCGAACATAAGTTGATGACTTTTGGACAACTTTTCCCTGCTGTAGTGGAGGAGTCGGCTTAAATAAGGCTGTACGGGATTTTTTAAAATTTCACGCACAAAATTCGCTCAGGAATTCACTGCTCACCACTGCCCTTATCTCCACTTAACGTCACCCGTTAGTTACGGCTGGTATTCCTGATGGGGATTTGAAATGCTTATAACGGGATACGTTACTTTTGTGTCGAAAATTCTCGGTATGTTGCACATTCCACGTTCACTACAGATGGCAGCAACGACACAAAAACCCTTAGACATTATGTTGTGCCGGGCGATCCGGTGCCGTAAAAGTACAACGTCATCCTGTAGAGGGGCCGCTTCCAAGAATGGCTCTGGGGAGCTCTTCGGAGCTAGCTGAGAGCGGATCGCGAAAGACGGCTAGCGACGAGCCTGGGCCCGGAACTACGGAGCGGGAATATGTGGACAGCGCAATAAATCAGACAAATACGCCGCTAGCGCAGCCCACAGGACCGAGGCCGAGCCGATTGACACAGCCCAGAACAAGCAAGTCGAGAGCTCTCGAACGACTCCTGGCCGATCCAAATCGGGTGCAGAGAAGCGGAGATCGAGGCGAAAACAGGAAGGCGGATCTTCCAAGTCAGAGCTCCCGAGGCGAAAGGACTGGCTCGTCTCCAACATCCGTACCTGTGTTGCGTGGTGGGACGGAAATCTAGTCGATATTCGATGGCGCGCGCGAGACCCTCATGTGCCCATTTTCGGTGTGCAATAAACGTCTACCCCCCTGTCTTGTCGTTCTCGCTACACTGGTGCCGTGACCAATCGCGATGGAGTTGACCCGGTTGGAGCAATTTGCGGCCGGTGACGTGGAGGCGTGGCTCGATGAGTTCGACGGAATTGCGGCTTGCACGGGTGTGAGGGGGGATGCAAATTTGCTAATTGCTTTGGGCACACGGTTGAGTGGACGAGCCAAGGCGGTGTATTTGCTCACTCGAAAGGCCAAACCCGGTTGTTCGTTCGCTGAGATGAGGGCTGCCTTGTGTGCAGAATTTGGGAAGGATCTGGAGAGAGAACGAGCACTGCAACGATTTCACGCAGCCAGGTGGGACGAACAGGAGGATTTGATGGTGTTTTTCCAGCAGCTGGACAGACATCTAACGATTGGGCTCCCCGAGTTAGAGGGCAAAGCAAGAGAGCGCCTACTGAAACAGCAGTTTATCCGAAGTCTGCCCGGTCCACTCCATGATCAGGTGAAATTGGCGTCGCTGGTGGGAGACAGCAAAGCGTTGGATCTGGTGACGGTCGCCCAGAATTTGTCGGAACGAGTGACAGTGAGAAGCATCCAGCATGCTGAGTTGGAACAGAAAGTAAATCGCCTGTCCGAAATGGTGGAGCAGCTGTTGTCGATAGAGTCTTCAAGCACCACTTCACAACGCAATGTACGGGTAATCCGGAACGGTCGCCGCTGTTTCCGATGCAACCAGAATGGTCATGTGGCGAGATTCTGCACCAACGTCAATGTGCCCCATTGTTTCTCTCTATCCATGCCGAGTCGGTGGCGAGTACCAGTCCTCCAGGTAACTATAGAAGGTGTGTCTGTCCGAGCCGTAGTAGACACAGGAGCGGCAGTGTCAATTACGAAGAGGTTCAATGGGGTTCCAGTAAACCCATCTTCAATCACGATGCAGACGGTCGGCGGGCATTCTTTGAAAGTGACGGGCACGCAGCGGTTACGAATCAGGATAGGAGAAACGCTCATCAGCCATGACATGTTCATCGTGGAGGAGACGACCGAAACCATCATCGGAACCGACATCCTGAAACGGCTCGGTGTCACAATTGACCTGAAAAACGATGTGGTGATCGTGGCTAACGAGACGATCGAGATAAACAAGGGGAGAACCGACCGGGTTGGTGCCCTCAAAGCCGTGCCTGATTGTCAGAACCGTGCAATACGCAACGTACTGAGCAGGTATGCCCACTTATTCACAGACGCGGAAGATGATTACGGATTTTGCAATTGGGTTGAACACCGAATACCGTTGATCCCAGGAGGACAATGCAAGCCAATCTTCAGACGAATTCCACAGAACACCCTGGTGGAGATACAGAAGCAGGTGACCGAGATGGAATCGAAAGGAATCATCAGGCGAACGCACAGCCCGTATTCATCACCCGTGCTATTGACGAAGAAGGCCGACGGAACCTATCGATTTTGCATCGATTTCAGAGAACTAAACAGGGTGACGGTGAAGGATGCATTCCCGATGCCTCAGATGGAAGAAATTTTCTCAAGCCTTCACAGTGCGAAGCAGATATCTCTGATTGATCTCCGCTCGGGATATTGGCAACTGCCGATCGCAGAAGAAGATCGCCACAAGACGGCTTTCAGTGTCAATGGCCAGCAGTATGAGTTTTTGAGAATGCCGTTTGGATTGTGCAACGCCCCGGCTACATTCAGGCGTTTGTTGCTGATGGTCCTCGCGAACCTGCAAGGCGTGGTTGTGTACGGTGATGACATCATCGTCTTCTCTGAGACGGAACAGGAACATGTGACCAGACTTGGAGCAGTACTGCAGAGGCTAGATGAAGCTGGTCTGAAACTCAGTCGTAAAAAGTCGCAGATTGCCCAAAAGTCAATTGTATGCTTGGGTCATATCGTGGGCAATGGTCAAGTCCATCCACTTCCGGAGAAACGCGAGACGATCAAGTGCTTCGCAAAACCAAAATCCAAGCGTCAGCTCCGTTCGTTCTTGGGAGTGGTGGCATATGATTCAAAGTTTGTGCCCCAGTTCGCAGAGAAGGTCAGCCCGTTGTTGAAGCTGCTTCGCAAGGACGTGCCCTTCGTGTGGACAGCTGAAGCGGATCAGGCCTTTGACCATCTAAAGGCAGGCATCGCAGAAGCCCCGACATGTCTACGGCTACCCAATCCTGGTGAGAGGTTCACTGTGGCTGTCGACGCAAGCAACGTGGCCATCGGTGCGGTTTTGTCTCAACCGGCTGGGGTGGTGGAGTACGCGAGCAGAGTGCTGACGGGGGCGGAACAGAAGTATTCAACAACGGAGAAAGAATGCTTGGCCATCGTGTGGGCGTTAGAGAAGTGGAGAAATTACTTACTGGCGAATGAATTCCGGGTCGTCACTGACCACAAACCGCTTTCGTGGTTGATGACGGCGAAAGACCCGCGGGGACGGCTTGCGCGATGGGCCTACCGATTGCAGGAATTCAACTTCACCATTGAGCACGTGGATGGAACGCAAAATGTATTGCCAGATATGTTGTCACGCCCGTGTTTGGACGACATCATGCCAGACAATGCCATACCGGTGCGTGCGATCGCGATGGGGGAGAGGAACCTGCTGGGAGATCAAAGGACAGATGAATTCGTGAATGTGTTGTGCTCTCACTTACGGGCTGGCACCAAACCGGAGGCTACATCGGAGGAGGTGGAGGAACTCCTCAAGATCTGGGACAGGTTGAAGGTCGAAAACGATAACGTGGTGGTGGCGATAGACGGACGGAAAGTGCCTTTTGTTCCACCAAATCAGCGAGAACGTGTGATGCGCATAACTCATGATGGCGCCCATATGGGATTCGAGCGGGTCTTTGAATTGCTGCGGAGGCGAGTGTTTTGGCCAACCATGAGGAAGGACGTCGCGGCATACCTTCGGGAGTGCCCAAACTGCCAAACGAGTCGGGAGATGGAGTCCCCGAGACCGCCGATGCGATCGATGGAGGTTGGTGAGCCACTTCAGTGTTGGGGACTGGACGTCTTTGGGCCCTTACCAGTGAGTCGAACAGGAAACAGATACATTCTAGTGATGATTGACCACTTCACTCGATGGGTGGAAGCCATACCAATCAAGGACCAAACAGGCGAGACAGTGTCGCAAGTATTCGAATTCAATGTGCCTGCAAGGTATGGGATCCCACAGTGTATCATCACGGACCAAGGGCCCTGCTTCGAGTCAAGAGCGTTTAAGTCAGTGTTGGACAAGTGGGGCATCCAGAGACGGCGAACTTCACCGTACCACCCACAAACCAACGGGATGACCGAGCGGTTCAACCGGACATTGAAGACGTGGATAAACTGCACGAAGTTGGCATGGGAAGATGCTTTGCCTCAGGTTCTGATCGCGTATCGGACCAGCATGCAATCAACCACCAAGGTCTCGCCATTCGAATTACTGTTCGGCAGAGAACCACGGATTGCACTCGATACTTGCCTACCGAACCAGGGTGAGTGGAAACATCCAGCTGAGCATCAAGAGCGACTGCGAGGGAAAGCTAGAAGCGAAACCAAAGCTCGACAAGCGCGGAATAAGCGAAATTACGACGCCAGGCATGAGGCTCACAAGTGGAGGCCATTCAGGATTGGAGAACGGGTCAAGTTACGAAACAACGATCGGCCGGATCATGACGGGCCGGGCGCAAGCAAGTTCAGAGAACGCTGGAAAGGCCCCTACACCATTATCGACCAGAAAGCGGGCAACTTCTTAATCGACTGCGGAGGAATGAAACGTTGGGTGAATGCTGCTCTCCTGCGACCATGGTACGAGAGGAAGAACGGTCCTGGAGGAGGGGCGGGTGTAGAGGGGCCCCTTCCAAGAATGGCTCTGGGGAGCTCTTCGGAGCTAGCTGAGAGCGGATCGAGAAGGACGGCTAGCGACGAGCCTGGGCCCGGAACTACGGAGCGGGAATATGTGGGCAGCGCAATAAAGCAGACAAATACGCCGCTAGCGCAGCCCACAGGACCGAGGCCGAGCCGATTGACACAGCCCAGAACAAGCAAGTCGAGAGCTCTCGAACGACTCCTGGCCGATCCAAATCGGATGCAGAGAAGCGGAGATCGAGGCGAAAACAGGAAGGCGGATCTTCCAAGTCAGAGCTCCCGAGGCGAAAGGACTGGCTCGTCTCCAACATCCGTACCGGTGTTGCGTGGTGGGACGGAAATCTAGTCGATATTCGATGGCGCGCGCGAGACCCTCATGTGCCCATTTTCGGTGTGCAATAAACGTCTACCCCCCCTGTCTTGTCGTTTTCGCTACAATCCCACATCCTTGACCATGAAGTTCGCTCTCATCTCCAGCTCTTCTGTGGTTCATATAAATGTGGCCCCCGACTTTGCGAGGCGGCCTTTCTGACAGACCCTTTTGCCTTATCATATACTGTCGGCTCTCTTGCCTGTTTCATTTGACTTGAGGTCTGGTCACTACACTGTCCGGTGCGGTAAAAGGCTGTTCTGACGGTCTCACGTCCTACTAACCGCGATGATACATAAATAAATAAATCTTTTATTTCCCGTTGATGCAAGAGACTATTTTCATATATGGAATAATCAAAAGATTTACAGATGTTTTCACTTGGTCCCCTCTACATATTAGCTAGGAATGTGCATTATGTTATGTACAAGTCTGTTTCATGCATACATGTTGTTCTGAGTAAAGGGCAGATTGTGTTGTGGTTATATCCTCCGTTAACGGATGTCCCGTCGATGTGGACAAGCGCAGTCTGACCAGAAGACGGAAATGGGACTTCCGTGGATGCGAAGTACGTAACTAACCGACCCTAAATAAGCCGGTTAGGTACAGCAAGCTATAGTCTGATGTTAATGTGCCTTTGATTGACGAAACTTAGATAACAAGTGATAAATGTTTCCATCTAAAGTTGCTTATGAACAAGGTCGTAGATTTTCACTATTTTGCTCTTCCAATGTTAAATATATTTCGTTTATAACAAGGTTTAACTCTTATCACAACAGTAATGTGCTTACATTATTTAAACTTTAATAATTTTAGTTATGTCTATATTAGTTATATATTTATATAAGATTTGATAAAATTGTGTGTTCAAACACTGTCGTTATAATGTTTGTTCAAAGTTAAATTTAATTTGCTTCAAACATTATTTGAACGCTTTTCTTTGCGGTAATATGTTTCCTTTATTTCAACTTTAACTATTTTATTTATTTCATCAGTACCTGTATTCCTACTATGTATCCATCACCGAACGTTCGGTTGTTTCTGAGAGCTCTACTTAAAATTTTTTCCCGCCAGTCCGGGTTACTTCGTGATGACCTGTAATAAGTAGAACGAGGTGGGTGGAGAAGGATAACGGATGGTCGGACAATGAAAGAGCGGGAAGTCACGCTTTAGTGCACAACGAACAAGATAACGGGCACGCTACACTCCACAGACGGTCGCACGCTGTCACAACGTTCAATCACTACCGAAGCACGACACGAGGAAGAACATGAGATGGAACACAACGGTAGTATTTTAAGCAACGTTGTGAGAAGACGAAAGTTGGCAGATGTTAACATTTGGTATTGTCTTGTCGGTGCCAATACAGTAACAGAAAAATATATAACAACAGCTAGGGTGTGACCGGATAAAATAGAGACAGGGTAGGGTACAGATATGCCACCCTTACGTCCATAGGAGCCTTAAGCTTACAAACAGCTGTTTTTGCACACGGAGTGCCGGTTTGATTCTGCTAATCGTGACAGCCTCGGCGAAATGTAGGATGCGGCTGTTAGCATGTCTCAGCAAGATTGTGAACTGCGTGGCAAGTGGACAATGAATGTCTACCTATGGAGGAGGCATGTGGCTTTCGTGAACAGGTGATGGACGAAGAGGAAGACTGGATACTTTCACGCTGCACTCACTTAGATACATCTTCCCTTACTTTGGAATTCAACATTCTCTCGGTACGGCCTATGTAGCGTGACTTGCAGCTGCGAACCTTCTAATTGACGTCTGTAAATATTTGATATGTAAGCTGCATCAGTTTGTTTCTGCGTCCACCTTGTATCAGCATCGGTCCCTTGCAACAATACATTTAACTCATCGGGTGTCGATAACCGTGACAGCGCATTCACATTGGCATGCCAAGTGCCAGGCCGATATTCGCATGTAAAATCGTACTCTTGTAACTGTTCTTGCCATCGGGCCGATTGACTTTCGGGAGCTCGGAAATTGCGTAGCCACTGAAGGGATTGATGATCCGTCCAGACCAAAAACGGCCTGTTTAGCAGGTAGGGTCGAAAATGCTTCAGAAATTTTACTAGGACTAGTATTTCGCGTCTCGTTGAGCTATACTTCCTTTCGCGTTTGTCCAAACGTCGACCGGCATAGGCTGTCACCGTCTCCCCAGAGTTAGTCTTCTGGGACAACACAGCACCAATCGCCTGGTTGCTGGCGTCTGTGTCAACTATGAATGGTCCCGCATTTTCCGACGCGTCCGGTAGTCCTAAAACTGGTGGCGACGACAAACACTCTTTTAGCGTCGTGAAGGAACGTTCGCATTCGTCGGTCCAGGCAAACTGTCGCCCTTTCTCGGTTAGACGGTGTGGAGGCGCAGAGATGGTAGCGCAGTTTGTAACGAACCGTCGATAATATGAGGCAAGTTCGACAAAATTCCGCAAATCCTCAAGGTGCTGTGGCTTAGGCCAAGTATTTAGCACATTTGTCTGGGTCTGTTTTAATGCCATCTGATGTGACTACGTGACCCAAGAAATTCAATTGGCTTCGAAGAAAATGGCACTTACATCCTTTTAATTTGAGTCCTACAAGGCGCAATCTTTCCAAGACCGACCGAAAGCGATTGTTGTGTTCTTTGATCGACCGGCGATGAATACTTATACCATCCAAGTAAATCAAACAATCTTTAGTTACAAGGTCTTTCAGAAATTTCTGCATCAACTGCTGAAACCTAGCTGGGCGTTGACCAAACGGAATGGCATCGTCTCGAACTCGTACAATTCGGATGGCACAATGAAAGCTGTTTTACCCTGATCAGCTGGTCGAACTTCTATATGCCAGTATCCTGAAGCTAGGTCTAAAGTCGGGAACCATTGGACACCATGAACAGCTTCGAACGTGTCATCAATACGGGGAAGTGGGAAGGAGTCCCTGCGCGTGACTTCGTTCAATTCACGTTAGTTTATGCATAATCGTAAGGAACCATCCTTCTTCTTAACGAGCACGATCGAGGAGGCCTAGGGTGACGTCGAAGGACGAAAAACCCGCTTATCTAACATGTCTTGAATCATGCTGTCCAGTTCAGGTTGGTAGTGGATGGGTGTTCTGCGAGCTGACTGACGGATTGTATGGTGTTCCCCAGTATGAATATCATGCTGAAATATCCTGGTACGACCCAACTGACCATCACTGAAAAGATCTGCAACTCCCGCGAAAGAGCATAGGGAGGAAACTTTTGTCCTTCGCCGGTGGATTTATCGAGATGCAAACGTTCGACTACATCAGATTCAAACGGAGAAGGCTCTGGGCAACTGGCTAGTAGACAACAGGGCGAATGTACATGAGAGGCGTGTTCTGCGTTGTAAGACTGTTTTGGTGACAGTCCCATTAGAAAAGTGAAGGATATCCGTCGTGTTTGGCTAGAAAGTCCATGCCCAAGATGGCATCCAAACTTAAGTGGCGAGAAACAATAAATGCATGAGTAGCGACAATCTCACCAAAGCGCACTTCGGCTTGTAAAGTAAACTCGACCGTTACTTTAGTAACATTAGCTGTTACCACAAGCGGACGTCTCTTGGACATGGTGCGTTGTTCTCCGAGGCGGTTGGCCACCTCCGTTCCTAACAGAGAACACGGAGCTCCGGTATCAAGCAAAAATCTAATACCAGCACCACTAAGGCTACCTAGAGCGGTCAAAGGTGTAGCCGAAATATTACAATCAAAAGCAGATACCAGAACGTTAGACACACCCGGGGTCTTCATGACTTGACTGGCGGGTTATGTTCACAGTGCTGCATCCGTCTCACAAACCGCTGACAGTACCAAAAACGGGTTCTTTTGAAATGAAATGGCCAAGGTTTTCCGTTCGAGATTTGACGGCTTCTGGAGGGTAGTGTGCAGGGCTAAACATTTGTGTACCGCAGTAGAAGTAGTTTTGTTGTCTAGC
This sequence comes from Dicrocoelium dendriticum, assembly GCA_944474145.2. Taxonomy (NCBI): domain Eukaryota; kingdom Metazoa; phylum Platyhelminthes; class Trematoda; order Plagiorchiida; family Dicrocoeliidae; genus Dicrocoelium; species Dicrocoelium dendriticum. Next base: position 22,365,099 of record OX104061.1, read on the forward strand.
AAATCCAGCGATTCTTGACATCGTGCGCTGTTAAGTATCTCCGAAAAGGCACACAGAAGCATACGGAAGGGCGCATTCCGTAGGGATTTGTCATGTAACCTCATGTAGAAACGTTCACAGAGCCAGGTTCCGCGATCGGCGGGCAAGAACTCGGAGAAGGCTTTCAATGCTAGGGCCAGAACCACGAGTGAAAACGCAACCACACTTTCGCTTGATCGTTGGTTAGGAACATCCAACTTCTCTTTGTTGATGGCCGATGGTTATGACTTAATAAATAAGCAGCGTAAAACGTTCCAAACTTCAGAGGAATGGGAGCTAGGATAAACACCGACTACTCGAACAATACGGACAGATTTATCGCCCGAAAACTGAGAATGAATTTGTCAGTGGATATATCAGGAATATCTGACAAGTAAGCCGACATCTGGTACTCCCAATTTTCAGAGTCATCGTCGGGATGGAAAACGGACGGTTGCCGCAACGACGGTCTGTTGTGTCGCCGCTGACGCCTTCACCCCACAACCGCTAGAAGAAGTCCAAAGATGAGCCAAAAGGAGACTTGTATACATGAAACCACAGTTGCTTAAATAATCTTGAGGGCAAATGAAGGGAGGCTACTAAAGTACACTTGAGCCAACCAACAGAAGGAAATACGTCAAATGCAAAGGCTAATAAGCAACCGTGTACTCAAGAGCGAATCGCATATGTCCTTAACCATAGCATCATTGGACTTCAAGCGTAAAGCGAAAGTCCATTTACAGTGACGGGCACTGGCCAATCAGAATGACGAAAGGAAACGTTTAAACAAAGGTCACGAAACAAACGAGAATTAGGAATGCAGACCCAAAAGTTGAACACTAGTACAATAATCGTGTGACAACTAAATGTTCGTTTAACATAACCAAGTAGAACAGTGATGAGGAGAAAAAACCAATGGAATATATTCTTGCAAATGGCGCTGCTGAAAAGGACATGACGACGAGCTTCCATTAACAATGACGTGGGTGTACCAATCGGACGAACCCAGTAGAGCGTTTAAGCAACAGTCAAGAAATAGAAACTAGGAAGCGTAAAGAATGGCTATCAAGCTCGTTCATAATAAATGAATGTCTAATAGCTGTTCTCCTAGTACGGTCAGAAATGCAATACGAAATCATGCGCTTTTACATTTAATTTTTACTTTAGCTCCGGTGCATTGAACTCAATGACTTCCATGTCGGACTGCCCGCGACGCCATACGTATTAAGTTCCGTACACAATTTTCCGTTCGCGGACGTACGAGCCGAGCTAAAAATACTTCACACGACGAGTACCAGCTTTGCGACGCAAACAAGTGACGTTAGTGCTCCGACGAGCACAGGAAGAACAATGTGTATCACGCGAAACGTTTGTAAGGGCATCAGACCGTGTAACGCAATAGAAACCGCGATGGTTGTTTGAATAGACCGACATAGTTCCCCTGTTTCTTTCCGTTTACTTACAGGTGTGTACGAACAGAACAACATTGCACTCGTGGAATAACACCCTGCTCCTTTGAATTGTTACGATCGAACTGGTTGTATATATACGTGTAAGTTCCCCCTCCCCACCATCGACATGGTTTTCGCAGCTTCTCAACTACGGGAAAAATGTCATGAACGCAATCAACCGTTGTATTCACTGTTCGTCGACTTCACCAAAGCGTTCGATACAGTGAACCGTGGGGCGTTGTGGTTGATTCTGTCAAAGGTTGGATATCCTGCAAAGTTTATTCGTCTGCCTGCATAATGGTATGCGAGCAAGGGTGCAGGTGAGTGAACAGACTACAGATGATTTTACCGTTATCTCCGGTGTGCAGCAAGAATGCTTCTTAGCCCCCACACCGTTCAATGTCTGTCTGACGGCTGTGATGTCGTGCGCATTCAACACGTGTGAATACGGTGTGCATCTAGAGCACCGCACGAATGGGGTTTGCTTAACATCCGCCGCTTTGGATCAAGAAGCTTAGTTCGTGAGACAACCATCCGTATGCTGCTGTTTGCAGACGACTGTGCGTAATTTGCACATACCAAGGAATAACTGCAATGCATGACGACTATATCCGCTTCCACAGCGACTGAGTTTGGACTCAGCATAAACACAGGCAAGACTGTATGCCTATTTCAGCCGGCACCGGGAGTGCAACCCATGTGCGGGCCAGAAATACGGATTGCTGATGAAGTACTACAGAACACGTCCGCCTTCTGCTACCTTGGGAGTACATTGTCAAGCGACCTGGGAATCAACAACGAACTGCGCGCTCGTGTGACGAAGGCAAGTGCGGCTTTTGGGAAACTGGAACATCGCGTGTGGAAGAACCATCATCTCACTGTTAGAACCGAGGGGATGGTGTACAAATCAATGGTTCTCTCAGTCCTTATCTATGGATCGGAAACTTGGACACTGTACAGAAAGGATATCTGGTTTTTGAAACGTTTCCATCAACAGTGCCTTCGCCGCATTCTGCACATCCAATGGTGGGACAATGTGCCAGACACTGATGTGATCCGCCGGAGCGAAGTGTACACCATGGACTACATGCTAGTGCTGCGACATCTCCGGTGGCTTGGACATGTGCGCCGTATGGATGCAACGAGAATCCCGAAGCAATTGCTGTACGAGCAACTGAGCGCAGGCGGCGGAATGTTGGCAACCCCAAGTTGCGCTACCAAGACAATATCAAGGTTAGTTTGTCCAGATTAAGTATTGACCTAAGTATTTGGGAGGAGTTGGCAACAAATTGCCGCACCTGGCGTGATCTCATCACTTGTACCGTTGCCCAATGGCAAGAAAAGCAGATGGTGCATCAAGAAAGTAAACGTGCAGCACGCAAACATCATCTGCCGTCGGAATATACTTCTTCTAATACGCCCACATGGAGCTGTAGTGCATGTGGCCGTGTGTGATTTAGCCCAGATGCTCTGGCCAGTCATCAACGAGGCCACGATGGGACTATGCTGAACAGGTCGACTGTTAGACTGAGCACCACGGACTGACATGTGGCACTTGGTGGTACGCAACTGAGAAGGGACGGTACACGTTAAACCGTCAAAACGTTATGGAGCGAATTGAGTCAGAACGGAATAGGACGGGAGGACTTTTGCATTGATACTGCACTAATTCATCGAATGTTGCAGCGCAGTGACAACCACGCATAGTTTCTGCAAAGACGCAGCGGCGCACTGTATTTGCCATACTGGTAATCCGAACACAGATGCCCACATACGAGTGCCCCTATGCTGAGGTTGGATGTCGCATACACCATGCTTCTTCATCGTAGTTGGGCTACACTGACTTACTTACTTCATGTTATCTTATTGTACTGTACCTTATCACTACCATAGCCTCTAACCACTTTGCCTATTACAGTATGGAAAAGCAATGTTTCCTCGATTTGGTGGCAAATTGGCAATCTGATGGACATGTTCATCTTCCATCATTGGACCAATGCTAGAGTACGGTTCGCCCGCCGCGAGGCGAGGCACAAAACATCGAATGGGTCCAACACGTGGCTACCAGGCTCATCCCGAATTTACGGGGCTTGGGGTATGAAGACCGATGCGAGAAACTAAGACTCTACACCTTGTCCTACCGTCGGGTGCGAGTCGACCTTATTATGGCCTACCGTATTCTACATCTCGGTGACTTCCCAATGTTAAGACCAATGCTGAACTTACGAGGGCCGTGCAGCACACGCGGACACAGATACAAACTTGTCGTGCCGGATGTGAAATGTGTTCCCCACCCACTGTGCTTCGAACGGAGGGTGTTAAACATTTGGAACAGTTTACCTAAACATGCGATTTAGGCAACATCTCTGCAGCAATTCAAAACGTTGTTACATTTATAATTTAACACTTCGATTCAGAGAACGATTGCACACTTAGGATGACATATCACATTTGCGAATCCTGAAATATCGCAAGCCAGATATTTTAAACATTACATGAGAACGACAACGATATTCGCGGTTGACAACGTTTATAACGTTTTTCACAATATTCCGAAAGAGTTGTATAGAATTCATTTCTACTTGCTTTATAATAGGGTATTCAGACGGGGGTCAATCTTCTGGGTAGACTAAGAAAAAGATAATGCCAAAGGAAATGGTACGTAAGTGTCTTAGTAAATTACAACGGAAACGAACCGGCGCATAGGGAAATATGTTCACTTTACATGCACCGAATAGCTGCATTCCAGGCGTACTAAAGTAGATCGTAACCAAATAGTTTATAGCCACAACAGGATACACAAAGGTATGTAAAACGGATGGGTACTTTGATGACAACCATGCTACGTCTTGGACATTTGCGAACAGTGTGAGCTCTGTTTGGAAAACCGCAAGTTTGACAGTGGACAGCGGGACTTAGTTGGTGCAGTACTGTGGTAGTTGTCGTGCCAAATAGGCCGTAAGAGACGAACACCAACAGTACGTATTGGGTACTTATTATCATGCATGTGCAAGTAGCTGTTAGCCTGACCTCCAAACGAAACCTATACACGTTTGTAGTACTATTGTTCATGAGGACTAATGTGTCTCTATCCAGTTTGTGACAGTTCATAATGAAGTCCGTGGTAACACATGTGCACATGTTGTATTCGAACTGCCATTGGACAGGGATGACGCCAATCCATGTATATATGTATACCGAATGAATTCGACAAGGATACTCACACCGCTTTTGTATGGCTAACTTGGTGCAGGGAAACGGCACTCGAGCAAACTGAACTGAACATTACCAGAACATGCAGAAGGTAAGTTTCTGACAAACTCACGTTGATTTCAGGTGTTGCGAATTCAAGGCAAATTTGGTCGATGCGAATTCCGTGGAATGCTCAAAAGGGCGGTTTCTCAGGTGCCGGAGAAGGCACTATTACACGCGGAATAGAAGCACCATGAGTATGCTCCCATCCAATTTACTAATCCAGGCCACTAAGGCGGCAAATGTGGTACGTTTACCGGTGTGATGAGTAATCTTGCCTTTCAGAAGTAGATGTTGTTTGAGCTCCCCGGTGTGGATGTGCTTGATGTGAATGTTGACAAGGTGCCTACCTGTCTATTACCCACTACTCTTCCATACTGGCTCTAGGAGACAGTTGGTCGTTGCTAATAGGACGGGGTGAACCGTCCTCGTGATGGTGCTAGATTTAAGGAGTGGTTCCATCCTAGGTGGAACGGGTTGTGGTCCAACCACCGCCTCGTGTACGTCTGGTATGTATGATTTCCCAATTAGCCCGGAATGCTTCCGTTCTGCTTGTTGAAGGAGTGTGGGCCGGCTCCGTTGATGAAACGTGGCTCCCATTCACATGCCTCCCAGTCTTATTCCTTCGAGTTTACACCGGATATAGGGTGTGTGGGTAGAACTATGGGTGGTGCAGCGCAAGCCACCCATGATCCCCTTTGTAAGCGCAAGCGTCCTGCGACTGTCCCCATGGACGTCACAGTGGCAGGCAAATCCGGATACTGACGCCGCCAAATCAAGTTCCCCCCGCGTCTTTCTTGGATTGGTATCGGTTTCGTATACTACCATTGTGTTTCATCTCGTGTTCTTCCTCGTGTTGTGCTTCGGTAGTGATTGAACGTTGTGACAGCGTGCGACCATCTGTGGAGTGTAGCGTGCCAGTTATCCTGTTCGTTGTGCACTAAAGCGTGACTTCCCGCTCTTTCATTGTCCGACCAGCCATTATCCTTTAACACCCACCTCGTTCTACTTATTATATTTTGGCGTCGCGGGCAGGATCATCGTTAAGAAAACAAAATTTGGCGATATGAATTCCACGCAATCATCAACCGATGATAAAATTTGCGAGTTCATCAAACGATGTCGACCTTGTCTCCCACCTCCCGATTTTTATCCCAATGACGATCTGGAAGTGTGGTATAAGGAGGTTTCGCGTTACCTCGCTGGGTAGCAGAGGATTATGTCTGCCGCTATATACTTAGTTACGTTTGCCCCGAAGTTTTGCCTTGCTTCCGATCGACAAGAGTCCAAGTGGATTCTTCTTCGAAATTAACTTCGACCACACTTGGGCCTCTGTCCTTGAGGGAAAACCTCTCAAAATTATTTGCTCGCTTAAGGAGTGCCGTCGTATTTCCAAAAGAACAGGATGTGGTTTTGTCAGAGGAACATACTTGTCTGATAGATGCTTTTCAATTCGATACCGCATCGGTTGACTTTGCACCTGTCCTTTCTTGCTCCCATGTGATCAAGACCACGCACCCCTTAGATGCTGTTTGTATCGGCCTTCCGTCTTTGATGGATGTTGCTGGTAGATCCGTCATCAATGATTCTGTCACGCAGTGCCCCTTTGGATTAATTATTCATGCAGCGAATGCTGTAGAAGTGAAGGCTCAAACAACCAGCATGTTATCCAATCGCAATATCCCGGAATCGAACTTAGTCTTTGATCTACCTTCTAAACTCTCACGGTGGTTGACCATTACCCATTTTCCCCTCTACTCTCTGACCTCTTTCTTGTTTCCCTATCCTCACAGTCCTGCGCGGAGCGATAACCGTGAATCTGGCGAGTTTTAGTTTGATACGTTTAAAAAGGCTGCTTTGATTAGTTTGGAGAACACCATGCGCTTTCCATCTGTGCTGTTCACGATGCCGTGTTACACTAATTGCTCTCATGTCAGGCCGCCCGATGGACTCGTTCTTTCCCCGTTCAGCAACGTCCGGGATCACCTGGATGCTGCGCACTTTGTTGACGTGAGGCACAGCTGATTGTGCCTTTACGAAGCAGGAAGTAACGTAACAAAATCGAAACCGAAATGGGCGATTTAAGTTACTACCCCAAGAACTTTTTCTGACTTCCTTTTTTTAGTGTTCGTTTATAAGAGTCTGTTGATTCATCCACTTGTACATTAGTTTCGCTCTATTTGACGATTGTTTATCTAAACTCTGGCCGAACTTGTGGCGCGGTCTGATGCCGTGATAAACTTTTCGTGTGGATCACGTCGTTCTTCCTGTGCTCGTCGGAGCACTAACGTCACTTGTTTGTGTCTCAAAGTTCATCCTCGTCGTGTGAAGTATTTTCAGCTCGGCTCGTACTTCCGCGACCGGAAACTTGTGTACGGAATTCATTACAAACCCATTCTTTCAAACCCCTGCTGACGCGTAATCCAACTTCATCAAACGATTTAAACACGTTTAGAAGTCCAAGTTTCGTAGTGGACCCAGGGAGAAAAAATTGAACTATAGTATAAAGGTAGGTCAGAAGCGGCTCTAAAATGATTACGAGTAAAAATAAGAAAAGCGTAAATATCTGGCAAGGAATAATCCAAACTTATAGACATCCGTTTGCAAGGAAAATTTGGCGAATGTTCTTGTAATTTCCCCAGTAGTTGTCTTGGGTTATCTGTAAATACGGAGTCATGCTGAAAGCCTTACCCTGTGAGATAAACACTTCAGAATGAAACGACGATTCTAATAGCAACGGAGTCTGGCGCTAGGTATAATGGGAGTGAAAGCTGCATCATTTGGTAAGTGACAACCTTTCAGTGCGACGTAACTACAACAGGAAAAGCGGTCTAGATCATGGCATCTAATTTCTAACTCATCAAACGAAGTCCAAGAATTGTGGTATAGCACAACGATGTGTCCTGCGAGTAGTACGCGGTAACTCCAATTTTTGGCGTGCCTTACTGACGTGGATTTTTAGCTAACATATTGTGGAAAACAGTGGTTGAATAAACACATTAAACGAAATTTGACTATTGTCAAATTACCTCTGATCTAAGATATCTTGGATCAAGCACCTTTGTCTTTCGTTACCTTCTTGAAGATTCATTCTGAACTTACTGAATAAAGGAGACACTGTCTTCCAAATGCTTGGATTGTTGTAGAGCTGTCACTTCTCGGTCGAAGGCGATTCAATGTTCCTTCTGCGAAGATTGGCGGCACATTGCATATTGTAACATCTATCCAGATCTGTACGGTCCACTGCAGCGGACCACTACCTCAGTCGTGGTCTTTAATTGTGACCCATATCTCGCTGGACTGAGTGTCAGTCGCGTTTCGAATGGCCTGCCTCCAATCAGTCCAAGTCCCTCATGTCTGCATTTTGTGCGAAAGAAAAAGGATGCTCCGCTGCCCCCCAACGACAAGTATATCCTGGCCTGTCGGACTCCAGCAAAGAAGGTAGATACCGACACTGCACCGTTTGCTGAACTGCCTACACTCAACCCGCGTAGCTCTTCAGCTCAAACCGAGGCAAACATCGATACTGCCTCCTTGACATCCCCATGCTTCTCGTCATCTGCTTTTGGCCCGGTTACCCTCACTGGTAAGCTCGGCCGAGTGCAATGAAACTCAATTTCTGGGCCGCCGACGGGTGTTGAACACCGTGAAATCCCAAATACCAAGACCTATGCATTCTTAGCGAAGGTATGTACGCCACTGCCCTCGATAATGCGAGTGGCTAAAAGTAAGGGCAAGACAGATGTCAAGGTGAGACCCAAAGCATTGTCTTCACAATCGCAGTTGAAGCTCGTCCTGGATAGAGTCGGTCAGCTGGAAACACTGCCTAAAGATGGTCCGCTTCCCCACAAGTTGCAGCTCCATGATAGCAACAAAGCAACCTCTCGTAGCAGTTGCGTAATCATCATATATGCTCATGAGTCGTCTAAAACCACTCCAGCTGAAAGGATTATTGAAGATCAAGAGCTTCCAAACGGATGGTCTTCTTACTACTGGAAGCATGTGAGCCAAGAATCAATATCGTCTCAGCTTTTCGCCATAGGAAGAAGCACGTGGACTCCTCTAATGTCCGTCCTTCGAAGAATGTATGTCAAAGCGATGATGAAGTCCGTCGCATTCTCCGACGAGTTCCGAGTATTAAAGGTGAACCATCCTTCGTACTACGAGGCCACTCTCTGGAGGATAGTGTAAAAATGAAGAAAGCCGCTGATGAACTCACCTCTCGTCCTGATAACGGTGAGACGGACCTACATATGGTGGATTTTCGTGTACTTCGAAAACGGGCCAGGAACTCGCTGGAGACCACTCCTTGTCATGTAAGGGCGTTAGAATTGAAGAACAGACTGCGCGTAATTTCTTGCAATGTGCACAGTCTCACAAAAAATCTGGACGAAGTTCAGCTTCTTGTCTCCATGAATCGGCCGGATCTTTTAGCTTTTACCGAGACCTGGTTGTCCTCGGATATCCTCGACTCGGAGGTGCGGATCCCTGGATCCCATCTTTGCCGAGCAGACCGCCATGGAGAAAGACTTGGAGGTGGTGTGATACTCCATTGGAAGACGGACTTCAAGGCTCATCTGGTAGAAGCTCCCCGTGGCAGTGATGGCGAGTTCAAAGCTCACTGGTGCCGTCTTCATGATGGATACAGATCTCGCATAGTCAGTGTTATCTACAGTGCCCTGTTGGTTTTCGGATCTTGACTACTGGACGCGATCAGAATGCATGGTGCGGACAAGGACTGCTTATTATTAGGGACTTCAATGCCCCGGGTATCGACTGGGACCTGCTGCTTTGTGTGTTCAGACGCTTTGGAATTTGCTCTTTTAGAGACAGTGCTTGCAAGTAACTTATTCCAACATTTAACAATGCCTGCTAGTATAATTGCAGGACAAACACCCTATATTCTTAACCACGTAGTCTCACCGTCACAAGCCGGTGTCGCCGGCCTAGCCGTACTTCAGCGCATTGGTAAAAGTGATCACTCCATGGTTTCATTCCTCTGAACTCGACGCCTTACTCTCCGCAACCAAGGTCACCTCCGCAGAAATTTCCCGCGTGTTCATCCCAAAGGCCTTCAAACGGCCGCCAGTATTGTGGACAGGAGTATACCCGAACCCCTGGACCTGGACGATGAGTAGAACCATTTGTACTATAAAATGATTTCCCTCGTTGAGCTCATCATTCCTGTCTACAAAAGCTTTTTGATAAAGGTCTTCCATGGATTGATTGAGAACTGAGGGGCATAATTAACAAAAGACGGAAACTGTGGGTCCGATTCAAGCTCACACACTCCGAGTCTGATTATTCGGAATATAAAGTGGCCAGGAATATCTGCAACTTGTTGGTTGTTGTTGTGCAGTCTAAAACGTTTGGTTGTGCAGTCTAAAACGACTCGCAAGACACTCTTCTCTGACCTGAAAAGAAGTACCAGAGCATGCAGTGATATTCCTGCCCTGTATTTCTAGGCGCATGTCGATGTACTTAGTGATGCCACTGCGTAAGCAAGTCTTCTGGCCATGTGATATTAAATGGATAAATAAATAAACGTTTTTATTCCTCGACAGTGCGAAGCGCAGACCAATTGGGTGTTCTTATCAACATGCACAAGGTGATCGCATAATATAGATAATTTTACGTGTTTTGTTCAATGATGCCCATATGGGTATTTGAAGTGATTAGCAGTTTGAAAATAGTAGAGATTAAGAAACGGAAAACAATAATAAATGTAGATTTCACAGAAAGTTCAAGTAAAGTAATACGGTCATCCATGGAACTGTCCTCAGGGGCTTGCTTCCATGCAGGGTATTCACACGATGGGTTTCACTCGCACTTTCATGCTCCAATTGGCTCTGTGCCGGTGTGGTAAATTAGTAAATAGACCATCAGCTGGGCATGAAATATATTTTTATGGGCTGTTTTATACATACATTCTGGGTGATGAAGCCTCATCCCGTTCCGTCATGCGGAGCAATCAAGTGTGACACTTTTTTGTTTTAAGCCAGCGAATCAATAGTAATTTGATTTGCATGGGTATACTTTTATTTTGGAAGCTGTAATCCGTCACCACAAGAGATCAGCCCAGTCATAACCAACGATGAAACAAAGAAGAAGATAAAGTATGAGTAATTATAAAACATAATAATGAATACAAACACGTGCAGATAGGCCACTCAAAATTTGATGGAAAATCTTGGCGAGTGACGACGATGGTACAGAGACGCCAGCTTGAAAGGCGTAGTGCATCTACGAACTAGGACGTCAAAGGAGAAAACAGAATTGGTTAGACGGATTGATAGGAGTAAGGTCGTTTACAAATACATACTCAAGAATTTAACTATATGTAGGTAAACTTATTATATTGAAACAAATAGAGGATATGGCGATTTGCATATTTATCCAGGACCTTTCTCATACAAATCATCTAGAGTCATCGTTTGGCTTTATCTTGACCAGATATTTGCAACAGTCAAGTGAATATTATTCATGCGCCTGGATTGCAGATTGGTAGTGCAGTTTCTGATACTCAATGGAAGTTTGTCCCATATTAACGCATATGTTACGGAGAAAAAATTTGAGGGGAGCTCTGTGCGAGACTTTGGTATTTGCAGTGTGCGCTCGCTGTTTCTTAGTTCATAGCGAATACGAGTCTGAAACTCTAGTTGTGGCTGAGCAGGGAAGCTTAACCGAATAGTAAGCGGTGTAGAAGGCACAGATTAAGTTAAAGCCTGCATAGCCATAATGGATCCAGATTTAGCACCTTGCAATGCTCACGGTAGATCAAAGTATAAGGCATGTTCAAAGGCCTCTTTGTGAATGATCGTTGAATGTTCTCTAGTGCTATGATGTCCGATTTTCTCAGATTACTATGCACTATCGTACAGTACTCAAGTTTCGGCCTAACACATATTTTAAAGGCTTGAAGCCTGGAATCCCTCAAAATAAGAGTTCGACTTATATAGGCGATCACTTTTCTGGCAGAAGCCTGCAAGAATATAACATGCTCTGAAAAACTAACTGAGGCAGAATATTTTGGACCAAGGTCTCGGACTGCGCCACACACAGGAATATGGGTATCGTTTAATGTAAGGATGTTTAGAGAAGGGCCAAAGCCGTAATACAATAGATTACTCTTGTCCGTGGCAAAGTGCAACTTCCAGGAGTTACTCCAGAGCTCCAATGCGGACAAGTCAGACTGAATATAGGCTATGTTAGGACTACATTGCCCAGGGGCGGAACAATACACAATTTTAACATCATCTGCGAAAAGGAACGTCATCCCGTAAGAGATTTCATAAAAGAGATCTTTGAAATAGGTTAAGAATAAGAGCGGGCCTAGCACGCTAACTTGAATCACCACTAGAGATTTTGGTGGCCTCAGACTTATATTTGCCGATTTTGACTACTTGCTTTCTACCCTCGAAGTAGGAAGACAACTATGCTAGGACATAAGCATCCGCAACAATAAATTGTGTGGGACACGGTCAAAAGCTTTTTGGATGTCAAGAAATATTACGATGATAGCACTTCCGGCGTCTCTTGCTCTAGTCACCTAATCAAGGTAATCTAACTCACAGGTAGTGCACGACCTACCTTTCAAAAAACCGTGCTGATGTTTACTTAGAAGGCTCATAGAACTCAAATATTCTATTATGCGTTCTTTAACTAACCTCTCCATGGTTCTGGAGATAATAGATGTGTGGTGGAATAGGCGATAATTTTACTTGTGAATGGAAGGATTTTGGTGGCGATAATTTTTTACATTTTGTATAGATCCACTTTTGTGTCTTGGTATTATTGTTGATTGTTTCCAGTGTATAGGATACTCCTCATTGAGCATGGAAAGTGAAAAGACATTGAGCAAAAACAGGGGATGTCTGGACCTCCGTGCACAACTCTAATTGGCGGGATGTTGTTACGGCCTGGTGAGCATGATGGCCGAACTAATCTGAGTTGACGACATATGTCACTAAGTGTAAATTCAACAGTTTGGAGTGTATTACTGCCTCCGTATATCAGTTTGAGCTGAGGATTTTCTTTCGCATTAGTGTCATACGTAGACAAAAAGTAGTCATTGAAGAGCGAACATATGATTGCACGATCGGTTATGGAAGTTCCATCAGAGTTTACAACAGAGTTTACACAACTTGCTTTTTTATTCTGCCAACGGTCCAAAAGTTTTTAGATGTAGCCTGCCACGTTGGCGCCCTTCAGTGCCATTACCTTCTCAGAGCATAGCATTTTGTGGTGGTCTTGGTATAACGCTGTAAGCTATCTGGTGTGGAGCATCAGCAGAGTAAAATCGTTTGTTTTCCTAAATATTTCCTTTATTTTATGAAGTTTACTGGCTACGTTTTTTGAGATGACTGCAGGTGCAGCAGTCCTTTTCAACTTCTTACTACGTTCTGGAGCCACAACTTCCACACAAAGCTGAATACGGTGGTACAACGCATTACAAGTAATTTGTACATTCTGTGTTAAGAAGAATGGATCCCAATATGAATACCTTATAAGATCCGAGAAAACTGACCAATTCACAGAAGAGAATGGGTGGTAAATGATCACTGATTATATCGGTTTAAAAAGAATTTGGAAAGAGCAACCAACGATGTTATGATCACTACCCGGCAACTTGTCACTGATGTATGTGGACACATGCGATCATCCCATGGTAAATATTAGATCAAGTGTGTTACCAAACAGTGTAGGTTCTTTGACTTGCTGTATCCATCACAGTCGACCAAGCGTAAACATAAAAGGATTGTGTTTTTGTAGTTTATTGTTAAGGCAACATGGGATTTCGTGTATATTAAAAACCCCAGCCATTATTTTGTTAGTATATGAGAGGCTAGCAATAAAAGTAAGTGTGTCCATCATCGGTTACGGTGAGTGCAGACGATGGGGGTCTGTAAATGCAGCCTACTAAATGATTTGTTGGAGTAATAGAAATGTTGATCTACACCGAATCAGGAAGTTTCCGTAGGAGTGGTTCATTCAGAGGAAGAACCAAGTACTTGTCTTTGACATTGAGGATGCAGTCACCACCTCTACCATAAAGGCGGTCATTACGTAAGATGTTATAACCCAGTATCCCGAACAAAGTGTCTGGCATCTCCGCTGAACACCACGTTTCTGTTATTAGTACTATACCAGGAGAAGAAAGGTGAGGAATATTACGCAGGAAGTGCATTTTATTTAGCAATGAACGGGAATTAATTAAAAGTAAGTGCAGTGTCTTGTTATCCGTTGGGTTGTCTACAGGAATCCAGGTACAGGACATAAAACGAGGTGGTATTTGGAGAGAGTGTAGTGGAGGTGGTGGATACGAAGGAATTAATGTCATTAATTAATGTCATTTGGGGGTGTGGAGGGTAAAACGCCACTGGACCCCCCCCCAAATAAAACGTCGGAAGGGAAAATGTCGACCCACTGTGAGATTACAGTTTGCTGGCTGTTGCACATAACCTACCTGACAGTTAAGATTATTTACATGTTGAGGTAGTTTGAGAGGATTTTGGCTGTGTCGATTTCTCTCAGCTACTTGAAGTTCACTAGCAACTGGCTCAGAAGTTATGGAGAGCACAGGTAGTATATTCAAATGCTACATTGTTGGTGTTATGCCGATTGTCTGCAGCTTTTCAGTGGTGACAACGTTTAGTGGAACGTTTAAAATATCTATTTTTATTGTGCTCAGGAGCACGTGAGGTTTTGCTACCAGTGTTCTTTGCAACAGGGCTGTTCCGCAGTTTTATAGGTTCACAGCTTTTAGGAGAGGAGGTTTTCAGTTTCGTACCAGAGCGTCTATGTACCTAGTTGGTGTACGGCAAAGAATGAGTAGAGATAGTCCTTTGCGCTATGGAACTTTCTTGTATGTTCGGGGAGGAGTTGCGCGGTAATGATGGACTAATGTGACACTGAATAGAGTCAGAAGCGATATTTTTATGACAGTTGCTATTTGCTTTCAACCTTAGAGCTGATTCATTGATGGTCATAGTGTCATCTAGGTCAACCAGGTGGGGAAGTTCCTGAGTTTCCGTGGGTAGCGGAACAAATAGGTCACAGACTGTTTGTCGGAAATAAGCTTTGTTGCACTCCCTTTCTAGTACTCTTAAATCTGGTTTCAGTACCATAGATATGTAATCGTTCCCAAAGGATAATAGGCTGCTACTACAAATGAGATTTTCAGCTAGTGTGTCGTTTAAAAATTTAAAAAGTACTGGACATACCTGCTTTAAAAATTTATTTCGCAGCCTCACGCAAGAAAACTGCAATCCTTCACTATGACAATCGTTGGTCCCTGCAGAGGAGACAGCCTCAAGAGATAACTCTTCTGGTAAATTAAATGCTATTACATTTTTGGAGCGTTTAAGGAGCTCATGAACCTCAACTGCCACATCGTGTACAAAATTCCCGATGGATCGAAGGTGTTCCATTTTCGGTGTATCTGGAATGTTAAAAATATACTTAAACGAGATAAAATGCTCTAGGATTTGGTTAAGAGATGCAAACCTTTCCTTCAAGTCCTTCAGCTGTAGTTCAAGCGCAGTCATCGTTTGCATCGCTTTAGAGGGCGATTCTGTATTAAATACGCTATGTTGCAGCAGAGAATCCTTATGAGAACTATCATTAGATTGCTTTTTTACTCTTACGCACGATTTCGGCTTTCTATTCATTTTTGATGACGAGCCTTTCATTTTTCCGTGATGACGGACTGGTTATAAACAGGATGTTTTGCCAGTGTTTCAATGGCTTCCTGTCTCTTCTTTGCGTTTCTTGTTTTGACTGAGGTAACGAGCATTTTTACTGATTGGTCACTCGGTTTTAGAGCTTGTAAAAGCTATTTTATGTGGACAAGGATTAGCAAATATGGAACAAGGTGCATCTTTTCTGTTGCAGTGATCGAGGCGAATGAAACAGTTATCCGTAAGCCGCCGAGGAAACAGACTAGGATTTTAGGGCTTATACGACCTATCTAAAGTGCGACAGAATCACACGGGTACAAACACGCCACTGTTTCAGATGCAACGAACGATACAAACCTACCGGTTGTCCAAATTCCGCCGAGGGTAGATTGTCCTTCAGTAATCGACCGTTCTGTGCACAGGTAGGCCTGAGGTCAACTCCGTGGCCTGCAGCTTCACGTAATGTCGCAAGTTCCAACAAGCGCACACGCACAAATCCGGCCAGAAAAAGAGATTTGCGTGCGTTCGATAGAACGAGATTCGCAATGCGGCGTGAGAGCTCTTGGTCAACCAAGGCAGTGTACGAAGATATAATTGCTTCTAGTTGCCTTGTGCAGCTACCAACCGAGTTGGTTTAGGTCTCTTGAAGTGGACCTATCAATAAGCTTTCCGATAACTCCAAAAACTTTGATGAAAGTAGAAAAGTGGTGCACTCGTTGGCGAATGACTGCGCTGAAATAGTCAAAATTGAAAACCGGCGTTTGACGATGATCCGTTTAGTTACTCGATGGAGACACCCTTTCCCAGTGACGCGGTGCCAATACACCGCTCTTCGTTGGGGCACATAGAAACGAGAGCTGATATTGTTGCCAAAGGCATTCATGAATTGGATCCGAACTCCTCGCCGGGACCTGCTGGTTTGCATCCACTGTTCCTCAAGACTGTGACCGACCACATTGCCGCTCCTGTTTGCCCTTAAAGTTGACCGGCCCCGATTACCTGAAAAGTGTTAAGCCTATACACGAAGGAGCGGATCGTCAAAGTCCTGCCAGTAATCGACACATCTGATTAATGTCAATATTGTGCAAGTTACGGAGAGGATTCTCAAGCGGGCACTTCTTCTACACTTCGAGAACCTAAACGTCATCCCTTTTACGCAGCAGGGTTTTCGGCGGGCCTGCTCATGTTCTTTGAAACTGCTTGTGGCCCGTGAAACATGGGTGCAATCATTAGATGCTGGGAAATCCTAGATGTTATTTTTGGTGACTTCAGCAAGGCCTTTAACAGGGTTACTCATGAAAAGCTGCTTTAGAAACTACGATAAACCGGTGTTTCTTGGAATGTTCTTTTTGGATCTATGGCTAATGACCGGACAATGCGAGTTAATGTGAACGAAGCATACGCCGCTTCTGTGCTCATGAGTAGCGGTGTCCCGCAGGGATCGGTCCTTGGTCCACAACATTTCAAGGTCTTTATCAATGACTTCCCGACGAAAATTCAGTCGGATTGCCTGATTTACCCTGACGACTTGAGGTTGTGGATGGAGGTACCCTGTCTTGACGATGCGAACAGATTACAAGCTACACTTGATACGTTACACCTGTTGTCATTCATTGGCGATGGCCCGTAAATCGCGATAAGAGCTCGTTCCTCCCCATTTGTGCTCCTGCGCCTTTCAGGACTTACCACATTGGTGGGACGTTGCTCAGAACCTCAATCCTTGAAAAAGACCTAGGCTTGTTGTTGTCATCTGATTTACGGACTACGCATAACACATAACGAAGGGTTGCTGCGGCCAACAGGATGTCCCATCCCATACGGAGGACTTTCGCGCGTTTGACGCCGGATATTTTCAGATCCTTGTTTACTTCCCATTTGCGCTCCATTCTCCAGTACGGATTACCTGTCGTCTTCCCTCTCACTATGTTCAAATGTGATCACATTGAGAACGTCCAACGGTGGCGATCGAAATACATCTTGGAGTTACGGGACTTGCCTTGTCTCCTGAGACTTCAGCGGATGGACCTGTTCTTCCTGGAGTATCGCCCACGTCGCGGTGACCTGATTTTCACCAGGTGCGTTCTGAGAGAAGATATTGGGACGGAGCTGCAGATGTTCTTTCAATTTAATGCAAACAGTCCAACTCGAAGCCACAACTAGCAACTGTCTAAATTCAGAAGACTCCGGGTTCTTCCTGCGTACTCAACGACTGGTCGCTGCCCAGACCGAGGAATATTACAAGCGCATTTTGGATTCTTACCTTTTGAATACGACGGGCCCTTACAGCTTGCACTGTAGCTGTCACGGTCCACTGTGGAATACTGAATCGCGACCTCCACACAATGATCGGGAAGCGGTGGAGCTGACAATGGATTTCTCTTTCTGCTCTCTACCATCCTATGATCTTATGTGGTCATATGTAGTAGTAGCAAGGTTTATGGCCGCTATACTCCGGATTATTAAGGCATACAGTAAGGCTTGTTTGCAACACCAGCCATAACCTCTGTGGTTAATCTGAACGATGTTAACTTGTATTACACCAGCGTAAAATATGAATAATACTATAAGCGTGAAAGTGCAGGTCGGTGAAAAAATAGGAACTGGGTGTCCACCAATCATTGAGGCTGGCATTTAACAGGCACGTGTTGAGAAATTTATCCAGATAAAATAGAATTTCATGGAGATGGCTAAGGTAGAGTGTAGTGGCGGTCGAAAATCCTGGAAGTCCGGCTATTCGAGATGACAGGAGCCACTCTGACACGCGGTTAACTTTCGGGCCAGGTTAAAGGAATATGAAATATTGCAGAGCAAGATGATAATAAGGTACGGAAAAGGATATGGCTTTTCATTCTACCAACCTGCCAATGTTGACCTTAGGAGATGGCGAACGTCCAAGTCTGACAAAAGTTGTGAGATGGTGAGGGCCAAGATGAGGTGAAGTGGAGTGACAAAAACCTAGGCCACATTTGTTGTTTCATCAAAGGAATAGTTAACCAACTAAGTAATTGATGGCTCCCGCTTACGGGGCCGTGTACCGTTTGTCGGTAAATATACGAATTTATTTATTTAACATTGAAATATGGAGTACAGTGATGAACTTTTTCACACCAAGATAACGCACAAAATGTAGGCAGATGATCAGTAGTCATTGCAGGACGGTTAGGAGGGCCAGTGAAACGAAGTGAACCGAAACGTTCTAACGCTAGGCAATGCAGTAGCCCAAGTGTGACATCTACAATATTGAACATAGACAAAAATAGAATAAAATTTACAGATAAGCAGGGTCAGCAATTAATTTAAAAGGTGAGACCTAAACCAAGCGGCATTTCGAATGCGGTAGGTGTGAGGCTCTACCTTTAAACCTCTATGGGGTCTCGCTCACAAACAGCGTCTAGCGATGTAGATTCGCCCAATATACCTAATACCTTCTCTACGGTGAGCTGGTTGTATACATGAGCTCGAACTATCTGCTTAGTGTTACTGCGTCTAATGGACTCTGGCAACTTATTCCATAAATTTATATATCTTATGAGAAAGAGTCTGGTGCACAACCTTGTACGCACTCTAGGGACGCAAAAGCTGGATGATATATTTCTAGTTGGATATTGATGGGGGTGCCAAACTGGACAGTATCTGGCTCTCAGAACTGGTATGCGCTAAATCAAACAGGAATATAAAATTAATCTTAATTCTTCTCAATCATAATGGTTCTAGCTTCAGCACTATACACCGTTGTGGATAAGTCAAAGATCTAAACCCTAGTAACCGTTTGTTAAAGGAACGTTGTAATTTTTCAAGCTTGATTTTATCGTACATTTTTAATATTGTTAATACTAATGGGCAATATTCTAAGACTGGCCACGTACATGCTTTATACATAGCTATCCTAGATTCTTTCAAACGTAACGTATTGAAACTAAGTGTTATGATAAATCTCGCTTTGGCATTGGCAGGACGTATTCGTTCGGAGAAATTGAAGGAGCTTGAGTAGCGAACTCCGAGGTCGCGAATCGTTATGCAGCAGGTAATTGGTTTGTAGTCTACCGTCAGTAGGTCATTAATAAGGTTACATCTGAAGAAGAGGGCTTTACGTTTGCCAACAGAGAATGTCATTTTCCACTCTAGGCATCACCTCTGATGGGCCAAGAGCTGCATTTGTATTGTTCGAGCGATGTTTGGTTCATTTATGCTTTCAAAAGCGAACACAACTTCGATATCATCTGCGAAAATAAAGGGTCTGACATGTCAAAAGATTCGGAAAATGTCATTTATGTATAGTAGGAATAGCAATGGGCCTAAAACGTTTCCATATATGACGCCGCGGATTACTGGTATAGGTGAAGATACTCAGTTTCCCACTTACATATTGGCTGCGTGTAGAAAAGAAAGATGACAGTCATGCTAGTACTGGGTTAGCAAACATATAAGAGGTTAACTTTGTTAGACGTTCTGTATGAGGTACGCGGTCGAATGCTTTTGTCATGTCTTAGAAGAGAATAATCAACGCCTGCGTGGAGTCAGCCGACTTGATTACATAGTCCAAATATTCAAATTGGTAACTTTGACATGAAGCAGCACGGAGAAATCCAACTTGCGATCTCTCGATCAGATTTTGTGAATTAAGCAACTCAATGATACTCTCTTTAATTAGTCTTTCCATAATACTAGTCAATATGGAACTATGGCTAATGGGGCAGCAGTTTGATACTTCGTGTCGTGAGCGTCCTTTGTGTCGTGGTAGGACGGTGGCCTGCTTCCACTTAACACCAGTCATAATTGACAACATGAATATGTTTAGCAGGGAGATGGGAATATCGGGTCCGTCGAGTTTAAGCAATGCTGGTGGTATGCTGTCAGGTTCAGGGTGAAATGAATGCTTTAAGGCGGCTGTTTGCCTTCTTATACTATACAGATTGAACACAACTGTGTCTATTGGTTCATTGGTGAGTAGAGGCAATATTTCTTATGCAACACAGGCGCCTATATTAAACGAGGAGGAGAAATGTTTATTAAATAATTCAAAGAGCTCATCGGGGTCAGCAGTGAAACTGCCCTCTGATGAGGCGATGGTTATAGGTTGATGACGTTGTGCTTCGTACCTAACTGTTGTTATGCGATGTAACATGTATTTGCAGCTGCGAGCTGCTAACGCTTGTGCCTCTTGTGACATAAGCTTTCTTTCATGTCGGTCTTGCAAGTTCTTGAGGATTTTATTGGTTTGTTTGATCGCACACATATCATTCATTTGCTTAAACCTAAAGTGAAAGCGTTTTAAACGCACCGTAACTGCTTTAGGAATTGGATTTTGAGTATAAGGCATTGGCTGCTTTCTATTTTGCAGTGGTACAAGCAGGTCAGTGCAATAGGTCAGATGTTGGTAGAACTCATCAGTGATGATATCTGGACAGCGTTTAAAGCAAAAGCCATCCCAATCAGAGGATCTAATAGTCAGGCGAAAGCTGTTCCAGTCCAAGTTGCGATATGTTCCATATTGGTGGGCATAGTGAGAGTTCGTTTCCGTTATTTGGGTAATGTTGAAGGTTAGTTGGATAAACTTATGGTCGCTTTCAGGGAGATTAGTAAGAGTATGTGTTAGTGCATTGGATATGCCAAACGTAAAATACAAGTCTAAAATGTTACTGTCTGTTATTGTATGAGAGCATACCTACTGTGTCCATCCACAAGTGACTACTGACGAAAGAAAATTGAGATATTTAGCGGGTGTTGTTCATTCCTGCCAGGAAATATCGATTATGTTGACGTTGCCACATATAACTTTTGAAAGGAAATTCGAACCATTTAGCCAATTGGTTTAATTTGTTCTCGGTAGAGCCGGGCGGCAAGTAAATGCAACCAACAAAAGGTGACAGCATTTAAGCTTAAGCTGCATCCAGACCGAGTTTTCCCAGCTGCTTGAGGAAGGAACTTACAATCTACTCGCTTCTATTGCATCATTACCGTACCAAAAGCAACCGCCACCTTGACCAGTAAGACGGCCACTGACAGTGGTCGTGAAACCAGGAACAAGTGGCTCTGTGCATTGCGAACCAAAGCATGTTACAGTTACAAGCACAACCTATGGTCGAGAGAAGGATAATAAGGGTCGTAGGTTATGCATTTGTTGGCCAGCGATCGCGCATTCGTTAGAAGAAGATTAACTACATAATCTTGGGATAGAAGGCTTGCCGCCTCAAACATCAGCCTGCTGGGACTAGAAATATCTAATAATGTATTTCTGAAGATTGTTGAGAGTAAAGATCACACTCATTTTGGCTGTATTCGTTGTTACCTGTATCAAAGGACCTATGGAACCATGAGCCACTTGAGTGAGACTTACAGATACCGTGGAGCAGGCCACGGCTGATGAGGCATAGTCTGTTGACGCCTGGCGGGAGTAAAAACTGGGCTTCTTATACATGAGTGAGAAGGTTTGCGTTAGTGTACTTGGCTCGAAGAATCATGTGGTGCATTCTGCATCCCAAATAACTGGTTGAAATGCGTCGGACGTAGGGGAGATAGGAAGGGCGACGGTTGAGGCGGCGGGTTCCTAAGAAAAGACAATTGCATGTCAGCCGCATGTTTGTAGTGGATCTTCAAGGGTAGCAACGTATTGCGATGGTCGACTACATGATTGAGTGGACACTCCAAATGTGGCACGGGTTGTGAGAGAGACAGAGATTCCATAAGTGGGTGCAATCTTGCTCTTCTAGTTCCCATCATGGCAAATACAAGCACCTGTACCCATGGAGAAAGGAAGCAGAGGAGAAGGAATGGGCTTACAATGATTTGGGGGGATCACGAACCCCTGTACGAATTGTGATAGCCCCGATCTTTGACGAAGCGGCCGAATCACTTGTAAATGAGTTGGGTGGGGATGCCCTTTGGTTTGACTCTGGCGTCTTTCGGAAGGTTGTTGAAGACTATTTTCTTTGATAACTCTTACTATAGTCATTTTTGCGTGAATCCCTTAAGATTGTGGTTCTGATTCAATAACCTTTGCCGCAGACTTGAACATGTATGGCTTACCCAATGATTGGCCGTTAGTTTTACTACCTATCTGGGAAGCAAGCAGCTTGTTGCATTGTGGCGTATGTGGTCTATTTTGCACTAATTTATGCTGGACAGTGATTTTAGCTTTTATAACTATGGTATCCACATGTTCATAGTCTCTATACTGGGCAGACTTCGTGCCACTGTTAGTAGGGACAAATTTAATGTGATTCTGAGGACTATTATGAAAGATGTCACCCAAAGAATGAACTGGCTCAGTGTCAAACACACTGCCTATTCCTGTGGAAGCTGTTTTGGACGGACTAGATGGTTTCAATTTTATCGGTGCAACACCCACGTTGGGTGGTACATTGGAGTGGCTAGTATCAAGGTGCATTCCGGCATCTAGGCTTACATGACGGTGCATATTTACAGGAGTATGTTCTTTCGGGTCTACCAGTGATCGTCTACTTCGAGGCACCTTCCTCTGGAGTGGTGTCTCATGGTGTTTAAGAATTATCCTTTCGAAACCGGGTCATGCGGCTATAAGGCTTTAAGAGCTAATGATTTTTCGGTATTCGCTTCGTCAGTGAGCATGAACACGACCGGGTAGCAATGCTTCGTCGAGTTCTTCTTTAATGGAAAGGGTGTACAATGTATTGATCGTAAGTTGCTGGCTTCAAGCACGCCCTTTCCTACGGTTTCGATTTTGACCCTATCAGACACATTGAACGCGACTATAGTTTTCTGACGGCGTGTAAGCTCACAAGCTTCTGATTCAACTGCAGTGATGAGGTATGAAGCCTTGTGCAAGTACTCTAGTTTGGGTTTATCAGGCATATTACACAAGTAGGAGAAGGTAGGCAGCAGGTTGCAGAAGTCGTCCACTGCCGACAGCTTTTCCTTGATGGATTTGACTTCCTTTTCAATTCGAAGGATTCTGTCGTATACTTCTGTAGGACTGTTGATAGTAGAAACTAAAATATCTTTGTGGATGTTATGAGTTCACTTAGGTTTATGTAGTTTCACAGCTTTTTTAGGAACTTTTAGTGGGTCGTTATTTGGTAGTAGCACATTTGGGGCCGAGTTGTTCATCATGGAGGTTGGGGATATATTGGAAGATGAAACAAGTTGATCTACCTCCACAACTTTACTACAGTCCCTTAAAGTTCGCCGGTTTGGAAACCCTAAGTTGGTGGCTGAATCTGTCGGACTAGTAAATACTAGTCCGAGAGGGTGCGCGAAATTAAGCGCGGATATCAGAAGGCAATTGGAGTCAAACATAGCGGACTGTATTCGATGAGCTACAAAAAGACGCGGATGGGTGAAGCGAGACAAGAGCAACACGTTAGCATAGCGCTTACAAGACGGCCAAGTGTCGAGCTGGATGTAGGTCAACATGTACATAACGCAAGGGAGATTAAAACAGGAATGTAAAGCGAAATTGTACACAAAAGATAAGAGGTATCTACCAGGGCGCTACAGAACTCCCTCTAGAAGGCTGAAGAAAAGACGCCTTCGAAGTCGAAAATGACGGGTGAGGTGAAGTTGGTAGGGCAACATCGTGCCGAGTGAGTGGACGAACCGGTCAAATCGAGGTTCGTCGGAAGTCGGATTCCGCTGTGTCGTTTGTGGTTTATCATATATTGATTGTAGGACATGGTGCATTTCGGCTAGCGGTTGGAGCGAGCTTGTCGAACTACAGAAAGCTGGCTAGCCCAGGAAACGTCCAAGAGGACCTCAACCTCAGCTGTTACTAAACGGTGCGCTTGGAAGTGGTCTCACTCCCGCCGTACTCCACCCCGCGGGAAAACAACCCTCATCCCACGGAGAAAAGTACATTGTCCAGCAGAACAAACGACCAGCGTTCACATCGGAATCCTTGTTGCTTGTGCCGATCCGCGAATACCTTGATCTTGTGGACCAGTCGATGGAGGGGAATGTTTGGGGCATGTAGAGAAAAGTAAATAACAAAACACGAGCAGAAAACGCCGGAAAGAACGAACGAATGATCGGCTGTTTAGGTTTTTTCTTTTTGAATACATTTTAGTGAAAGTTATTTCGGAACTATTACTTTTTTGTTTCCAAACGTTACTCGACCAAAAACGGGGCAAATATGTGCGATATTTACAAAGCTAAACGTATTTACACTGTACATGGTCGGCAAAACGTACGGACTTACGCACCTAGCGACCACTGTGACTGGCCGTGGGAGGCGGCAGGCTAGATTCAGGTGTTGTCAGGACGGCTGATGCTTGTAGACCGGAATCGTGGTCTGATTGACCTACACTAGGATGATGAAAGCTGTTGCGGGGATTTGG
Source organism: Dicrocoelium dendriticum (assembly GCA_944474145.2). Lineage (NCBI taxonomy): Eukaryota > Metazoa > Platyhelminthes > Trematoda > Plagiorchiida > Dicrocoeliidae > Dicrocoelium > Dicrocoelium dendriticum. The sequence goes on from OX104061.1 coordinate 22,389,810, forward strand.
GACGTCGCACGAAGCATTACTAGACGAAGTAGGCAAACTTCAGACAGTCGATGGTGACGAATTCTCGTCGGCCACCGCGGTCAATTTTAAACTTCTCAGTCGCACTGTGTAGCACGTTGTAAGGTCACATGTACGGCGACTGAAGTGGCTGTCGAATACCGTCTGCGGGAAGGATATGTGAACACGTAGACAGCTTCTGGGGCACGTATACTGGTGTCTTCTACGATCGAGGAGCGGGTGGACGTAGCTCACGCATCTGGTGAGCCAATCGATCGATGTAACTTCCGTAGTCAAGAGGAAGTAGGCGGGTCTGGTGTTACCATGTGTCCGGGCCACTGCAGTGTGCAACCCTAGAGTTGCTGCGCTGGTGTTGTGTCACAGTTAGTGTTACTAGTGTTATTTAGGATTAGGAGGACGTGATGAATTGTTTCAGACCATGAATGATCTGCGTGCGCACGTAGCGCGGCCTTCAATTGACAGTGAAAACGCTCCACCATGCCGTTAGCGGCCGGATGATACGCTGTCATCTGAACGTGGCGACCGCCTAAATCCTTAAGCAACGTGTCAAATATCGACGAGAAATGTGGCCATCGATCTGTGATCACGATGGCGGGACAGCCGTATTGTGCTACCAAACGCTTCAGAAAAGCTTTCGCTACCGTTTCCGAAGAGGAGTTAGGTATGGGAATAGCTTCCAGCCACCTACTGAATCGATCGACACAGGTTATTAGCTTTACAGAACCTTTCGAAGGCGGCAGAGGACCTACGAGGTAGACGTGAATGTGTTGAAAACTTGCGTATGGTGTAGGAGATGTTCCTACTGGGCTTTTCGTGTGCCTATGCACTTTCACAAGTTCACACGGAAGGCAAGGAGCTGCGAAATTACGAAAGTCACGACTGACATTGCGCTAGACGAACCGTGTGGTTATGAGTTTAACCGATGCACGAAAGGCTGGATGAGATAAGCCGTGCAATTTGTCGAACACGGTCTGTCGAATCTTGCGTGGGACGACTGGGTGCGGCTTGCCCGGAGAGAAATTGCAAAGTATAATTCCGTCTGAGGGTGTCAGTGGAATGGGACGTATGTCCAGTGGGGGTGACCTGCGTATTACATCAACCTCCTGATTATTGAATTGCGCTGAGGCCATGGCTGTCAAGTCAATAGCGGTGCCTGCGTCCGCATGCATCGCTCGAATTCGGGAAAGTGCGTCGGCCACTGTGTTGTGCATATCTGAAACATGTCATATATCGGTCGTAAATTGAGTGACATAGTCTGTGTGGCGCAATTCTCTGGGAGAGTATCGGTTGGTAGTCGAGCTAAGCACATAAGCCAGGGGTTTTTGGTCGGTGAAGACGGCAATGGAGCGGCCTTCTAAGACATGTTCGAAATGACTTATGGATAAGTAAATGGCTAATAGTTCTCTACCGAAAATACTGTAAAGAGATTTGGCGAGTTGCAAACCTTTGGAGAATAATGACAACGGCTGCCAAGCACCTCCTACCTTTAGTTGTAGGACCGTCCCAATTGCTACCTCAGAATTGTCGTTACTGAGCGACAGGGTGGCTACCGGGTCGTGATGCGCTATAGAAGCTGTGTTGGTTATAGCTTCTTTCAATGCCTGGAAGGCGGCGCGTGCTGTAGCATGAAAATATGACTTCTTAAGCTTCTCCCGGAGAACGTCCTTGAGAGGTTGCATAAGCGAAGCGCAACTAGGTATGGAATGGCGAGAAAGATGACGAGGCCAACCAAGCGTCTTAGCTTTTCGAAAGTGTGAGGCTCGGGGTAGTCGATGATGGCCTTAACTTTGTCCTGTAGTGGCACGACGCTTGCAGGTGAGATATGATGGGTCAGAAAACTGACCGAATCGACACCCAACGAACACTTTTCTGTGTTGCTCGTCACCTCCTGTTGAGGTAAACGAGCAAAAAGCTTGCAAATGTGCTCCTCGCGTGAGCAGCTCGTTATTAAGGTGTCATCGAGGTAAACATAAGCGAAGTCTAGGCCGCAACAAACTTGGTCAGTGAAAAGCTGAAACCTTTGCCCGGTATTCTTTAGACCAAATGGCAAGCGCAGAAACTCGAACAAACCATATTGAGTCGTCACGGCAGTCCGCTTCGGCTGCCGGAATTTGCTTGTAAGCGAGCACCCGGTCGATTTTACTGAAAACATTTTTACTTGGTAGACTGGCGGTGAGACCCACCATATGTGGGATAGGATAGCGATCAGGCGTGGTTATGTTGCTTAGAGATCGATAATCGCCACGAGGACGCCAGTCCCCCATAGTCTTTTCGGAACCATGTGAACGGTTGACACCCGTGGGCTGGTGGATGGTCTTACGCTACTGAGCTGAAGCTTGTGATCGAACTCAACTCTTGTGGCACTTAATTTGTCAGAGGCGAGTCCTTTTGGTCGGGCACTAGTTGACGGACCTCGGGTGACAGTGTGATGAGCAACCTCTGTCGTAACTCGTGGAAGCTCTGCAGCTGGTCGTACCAGTCGCGGGTTTTCGGACAGTAGGTTCGCATAATCTGAAGTTACATCGGCAGTTCGGAAAACGGAACAGATTATCGGGGCGTCCGTAAGAACGCCTTCAACCCATAATTTAGTAAGGTCATCTAAAGTCTGTGGTGACCAGGATAAAAAACAACCCAAAATGTGGGAGGAATTCGATACCGATAAGTGCGAAGGGTGCAGACGAAACCACTAAGACCCACAGAAAATCTGGACTGAGTTTGTGGTCCAGATTCATCATGCGCTGACCGAGTGAACCTATCGGAGAACACTTGGTCGCACGCAGGTTGTTCTTAGGCTTTGAGTGCCTGTCGTTCGCGTTCGAAGGGATGACGCTGAATTCTGCTCCCGTGTCGATGAGAAACGTGACTGAAGAATGTCGATGCTTACGATAAAACATACGATTTGTTTGGTTAATGTCGGATACGTTGGTCTTGCTAGTATGCGGACTATTTGCTTTCCCTGAAGCGGCTGGATAGTGTCTAATGCAGAGAGCCCTACAACGTCTAGCTCTTCCACCGTATTGGAGATGATGCCAAAACAATTATTCTACAGACCTGGTATTGTCGAACTGAGAACGTGCAGAGAAAATGCCGCACTTTTTGTTGAACGAAACGCACTCAGTGCAGGCACAGACGAGCCGTAATGAACGGTAGCCAAAACGTGGACAGCGCCTGACAGTTGCGCCCGCTGCCTCGAAGCTTTAATTGCTGTTATCCTGCTGCGAATTAGCACAATTTCCTCACCTTTAGGGTCAGATGGCCTGACGACTTGGAGCAAATATGAGACTCGATTTTTATCAGTGAGAATACGTAACCGGAGCTACTGGTCTTCTGCTGCGAAAGAGGTTCCAACGCAGCGTCTGCCTTGGTAAGCAATTCTTTCATGATCGTATCCAGAAACATGGACAGCATTAGCGGCAATGGCTCTGGGAGACGTGCAAACCACAGTTCCTTTATCCCTTCTTCGCTCAAGGATAAGGGACCAGAGATGCGCTGAAGTTCGCGGAGCAACGACGACGGCTCGCGGTCTCCCCGCTTAAGGCCACTGAGCTGTTCAAATCGAGCTCGTGCGCTGGGCTTTAACTCCTTTAGAATCGCTTGCTTCATTGTATCATACTTCGCCTTATTCGATGGACAGAGTAGAATGTCCTCTACCAGCGTCACAACCGACAAAGGAAGGCGTGAGAGGAGTTGAGTGTACCTCGGATGGTCCGCCTGAATGCCCTTATTTTCCAGTCCGATCTCGAATATCGCAAACCAAAACTCTGGGTTGTGTTCCATAAAACTTTGAACAGCCAAAGTAAGCACGTTTACGCTGTAGAACGACTCAGATGCCAATCCCGACATGTGAGTCGAAAAGATCAAGGATGGAAAAAAGATGAAACTACGAAATGTACGCAAGGAACAAATGCATATATGTATGTAATCGAGAAGAAGGATCGAACTCACCAAAAATTACAAACGACGAAAAAGGCAAATATTCGCGCGTGCGAATCATGGTAGCCCATTAATAGGACTAGTAAAGACTAGTCCGAGACGGTGCGCGAAATCAGGCGCGGATATCAGAAGGCAATTATTGTCGGGGGCCAGCCCTGTCCTCTGCACATTCATAACATGCAAGAAAGTGGAGGATGTGCCGCGATATATCGCAGTTAGATATCAGTCATGGCGATCCGCTGTCTTCCCCCATGGCTCAGTGACATAAGTCGCTGATTCGCAAGATTAAGGTTGTGGGTTCCAATCCGGCAGGATTCGGCGGGTGCGTGTTAGTGACGAGTCCTAATAGGACGAAATGGCCGTCTAGCGCTTTCCTGGATGTGTGGTGGCTGTCTGCCTGTTTCTAACTGCAACGAACCTACACAACAACAGTGGACTGTATTCAATGGATGAAGCGGATGGATGAAGCGAGACAAGAGCAACTCGTTAGCACGGCGCTTACAAGACGGTCAAGTGTCGAGCCGGATGTAGGTCAACATGTACGAAAGTAAGGGAGATTAAAACAGGAAAGAATAGTGTACACAAAAGATAATAGGTATCTTCTGGGGCGCTACAAACCTTTATTCTTAGCGGCTAATGTTTTAGAAACCATCGATAGAGTGGGAGATAAATGTTGTCGATAATCAAATGGAGTCGATGTAGCAAACGTAAGCAAGCGGGAAATGGGTAAGGCCTTAATGGGTTGGGCAGCTGGGAAGAAATAAGTGCGGTGAAATAAGGTAGAAAGGGAAAGCGGAGTGCTAGGATTGCATGCGGTATGAATATACTAAGCCTATGCCTATAGACTTATAAAATTGTTCAGAAGTCAGTCAAACAATAGAAACCAACCTTTAGCAGATTCGCTATAAATCCAATGCACCAAGATATCCGAAAACGTATCCACTAAACAGTAGTGAAAGCATCACAGGGTGACGCTATTCGCAGTTGTCCACAAAGGACCAATGGTGGAGCAGGATTCATTTTGCACTCATTCAAGTGAGAGGAGATAGTGATGACGTCGAAATCATGAGGAAACAATTCCGTTCCTCCTTTATTGCTTTGCTGGGTGTCGGCTAATACAGGGACTTTCGTAGTTGGACAAACCTGATGTTGCAATGTTGTACTATCGGCTTATCTGTGGACGGGCTTATGTTCGTTAATATACTGTAAGTCTTCATAATTCTTACTCCGATTTTGGCTGCTGTTATAAGCAATTAGCTCGTCGTCACCTTAACTCGTTTTTTGGCCTCTGTGATATGCAATTACGTCGTCAACCAAGTGACACTTTCTATCCCTGTAGCCTCTCACGCACTCCAGCCATTCAGCTCATTCCCCAATTTAGCTGTTTCGTGTCAAGCGTTTTTAATATTTCCCAGTTAGTATCAGGCAATTCGTCTTGCGTGGATGTACTAGATAACTTGGAAGCTTCAAGCTGTCACTACAGGAGATCAGTCTAGTATTGACCGCCAATAGTAAAAGAGAAAAGGGAGCAACAATTGGGTGAAAGGACAATACTCTTGAGTAATGGCTTGTGCATGACGGTTGTCCGATGCTAATTGTACATATAGATCATAGAAAAGAAATAACCTTTCGAAGGATTCATTAAAATAAGATTACTACAACTAATATTGAGATTTATCCGACAGCTGTAGACACCAATGCACTTTACAGGACACTGAGAATTTTTGCGAGCAAGCAGGTTGGTGCCTCCTGAGGCGAAGAGAAAATCAACTAGTTGTGTAGGACAAGTAAAGAGAATAGAAATAAATATTATGGACACATTTTTACATTGTTTGGATATGACATGAGGTTACGTGAATATTGGACCAGTTGATCCTGACGCACATCCCGGCACAACTGCCGTCAAATGAGCATTACCGTAGTAAACAATAAAATATAAATTTTAAATGCAAGCATGGGTCTGACTGGGTGATAAGTATATTGTGTGATGGAAATTGTGTAGTGCCCGCCCTAAAATACTACACAACCCCTAGCGTTTTGATGTCATTTCATCTTATCAGGTGGAGATAGCAGGCATCGAACCCGCGACCATTGGAATAGTAGCCGAGACCTCTACCCCTTTGGCGGGTCAATGTGGGTAACGCTTGTCACGATGTTGAACGACGGATTTCAGTGTCAATTTTGGACTACATGTTGTGTGATTGGATTGCGACGCGCAATCTCAATGTGGACCGCGATTCACGTTGAAGTGAACATTGGTCACTTCGATCACTTGAACCGTAGCCTAAGCAGATGGAAATTGGGTGTTGCCCGCTCGAAAACACAGCGCCACCACGACGCATTTCGATGTCATTCCATCTCATCAGGGTTTGAGGGCTGTTCTCTGCATGTACTGAGAAGAAATAACATCCAATTGTATCGCGGTTGTGCAGTGTCTGCCAGCGGGCAGCACTCAAATTCCATCTGCTTCGGCTATGGTCCCAGTGATCGTAGTGACCAAGGTTCACTTCGATGTGAATCGCGGTCTACACTGAGATTGCGCGTTACAATCTAATCAAACAACTGCATTGCTTGATCTTTTTAAATGTTCCATGGTCCTTGGAAACCTAACTCCTCGGTCATTATCTTTTGTTCCGAAAGTTTAGCTGCGTTCGCCAATAGGCGAAATTGATCTATTTCGGGTGTGAACTGACCGATTGAGTGCATAGCTCTCAATGAGTGTAGCAGTGACTGTAGCAGTGACTGAGTAACAAAATACGAAAAAATGCACGCGGATTCACAGCGCGCGCTTTTGTTGTGACTAAATAAATTTTCGCCTCCGTTATTTGTAGTCATCATCCTCATTAGACCTTAACTGGACACTTGAGCTGAAGCTGAGATGGTGTTTCCGTTTGTAAAAGAAAATCAAGTTTATCTTTAGTCTTCGTAGCCGCAATGGATCAAATCTCAGCTTGCAGCTATCATGATATGTTGTTAACGCAAATTTCACCCAAAACATTTAGTGAATGACGGCTGCAAACGCTCTAGTGATAGTAAATCCCTCTTGCGTATGGGACTATATATGATGGAACAGTTGAACAGTCATGTATTACGGGTAAAAGCATTCCTTAGCATGTTTCGAGGGATGAAAATCTCGGCGAAAATAAAGCTTGATTGTAGAGAGAAAAGCATTTTGATGCACTCACTATAAACATGTCTCGAAGAGCTGATGTTCGTGTGATACAAGTATGAATCCAGTAGAATCCACTGCTGCACTTCCTGCCGAACGTACATTGGACGACCTACGGTGGTTTACGACGTGCGTAACGAAGCTTCTTTCGTCTGGGTTTCCCGGTGTTACTGTCAGGAAACTGACTAGATTGGGTAACGTCCCAGTTAACGCCCCAAACCCTCGACCGCGCTTACTTCGGGTAGTCCTATCCACCCCGGAGGAACGCAACGCACTGTTGGGGTTTGCCTTCAAATGGAAGGATACTAATGTTAGCGTTCAGCCAGACCTACCATTAGCGGATAGGCTGAAGCTAAAAAGGCTATAATGGACCTCAAAACCAGGCGAGCGGCCGGTGAACATGGTCTCCGATTGGTGAGTTTTTGGGTGGTCAGCCGGCGGTCTGTCTCCGTCCTACCAGTGCCAGAACTGGTAGCGCACGACCCAGAGCTGGACATTACGAATACCTTCAGATAGTGCTAAGCACTGTGCGAAGCCTAAGGAATAATATGTGCAAGATAGGTCTGCTTGTAGATGGGTCTCATCCTGAAATACTTGCATTCACTGAAACGTGGCTGTCTCGGGACATCACGGACGGTGGTACATCTGTGTGGCTACGCACTATTTAGATGTGATCGCTTCGTTGGCCGACAAGGCGCGGGCGTTGCGCTTTACGTTAGATGTGAACTTGACGTTTCACGATGGCCAACTGTTTGTGACGGTATGTTGTCTACACAAGGGGTAGGCGCCTTGACCCTCAATGTTTGCTTAAGGCATTAAGGTTTTCCGGTAAGTCCCCTTCTCTCCCTCTTCTTATTCTTTATCTCATACGTCCTCCTGGTTGTATGGCAGCGAAGCATCAGTTCAAGTGGCTGATGTACTGCTGTTGGTGACGATGATGATGACGTTTCACGTACCTACATGTTTCAGTCGGCAGATAAAACTGTCGAAGCTCTGTCGGTAGTGATTAGCACTTCCTCAGCTCAATTTAGTTGTACTTGTGTATGGAAGCCCTGGGAGTGCATCCAAAAAGGTGTTTAAATTTATTGGCTTCCAATCCGCAAACAGGTGTTTGATACTGGGGGATTTCAATCTACCAGAGGTTTGCTGGGCCGATCTTTCTTGTAACTCGGCGGAAGGTACTTTCAGTGCAGATCTTCTTGAGCTTACGCTACAAGTACCGTTGCATCAGTTCGTGGACCATCCCACTAGGTACATGGACGCCCAACTCCCGTCTATTTTGGATCTAGGGTTTGCCAAGTCACTAGACTTCGTAGGCGACATCACTTACAGCTCTCCCTTAGGTGCTTATGATCATGTTTATCGTTCAGATGTACTCTGACCAGACGTCACCAGAGCATCGCTAAGCCATTTCTAAACATATGGCGTGCTAACTATCAGGCAATGCGTATCAAGACTGCTGGGATGCGTTGCGAAACCTCGGTGGTTGATACGGTTCAGGCGGCCTGGGATAAATTTAAATCTTATCTCACGGAAGTGTCTCTCCCTACCTCACGCTTGCGAGGGGAAAGGAGACGCGGGTGCGGCCGCCGTGGATAGGTACCACTGGCAAGTACCTGCTCCAGAAGCGTTCTAGGTGCTGGAGGACCTACCGTGCGGCTCCATCAACTAGCACCTATGATAGACACCGCGAGGCTAGAAATAGGTGTAAACAACACTTAAGAAAAGCTCGGCTGTTGTACGAATAGGAATTGGCTGATGGAGCTTCGGAAAATCCGAAGAAGTTCTTCGCTTATGTTAAGAGACGCTGTGGTTCGAATTCGGTAATCCCAACTTTGATGCGGGCCGATGGAACTCGTGCTTATTCGGACTCAGATAAGGCTCGTGTACTTGGGGGCAGGATGCAGGGGCTTTTGTACGTGAGCTCGCCTTGACTGGCGTTGAACTTGTCCCCAGAGTACCTGAGGGTTCTTAGTTAACTTAGTTTACTGTAGTGGAAACGCAAGTCCTTAAACTGCTGCAAGAACTGAACCCTTCCAAAGCAGCTGGACTTGATTCAATTCACCCGAAGCTTCTGCATGAGTTGGCGGTGGAACTAACTGGACCGCTGACGATGGTGTTTCAGAAGTCACTTGACAGTTGTACATTACCATATGAATTGAAGGAGGATGTCATCTGTCCTATCTTCAAAAATGGTGACAGTAGTCTGTCAGCCAATTATAGGCGAGTTAGTCTGACTAGCGACGTCTTCAAACTGCTTGAAAAGCTGATGAGAGATTCGTTGGAAGGTCACCTGAATAGACTTAATCTACTCAGTAGTGCACAACCTGAATTCCGGAAGGACATTTCGTGTTTGACGAATTATTTGGTTGCTCGTGAAGCTTGGGCCGAGGCAATGAAAAATGGCCACGTAGTGGATGTGCTTTTCGTAGACTTCCCGAAAGCATATGATAAGGTACCCCACTTGAGGCTATCACAAATCTGAGTTCCTACGGCGTAATTGACCGCCCCCTTCACTGGGTATCTGCGTTCTTGCAGGGAAGAGAGCAGTGTTTACGCGTGGGTCGCAGCTTATCCTTCAGGCAAGCCGTCCTTAGCGGGGTCCCACAAAGCTCGGTCCTTGGACCGATGTTGTTCTCCATCTACGCAAACGATTTCCCTGGATAGTTTGGAGTACCATCCCTATTGTCTGCTGATGACAAGCTATGGAATGTTGTAAATGTTTCTGGGGGTTCTGACGCCATACAGCATGCCTTGGACAGACTCTGGGACTGGTCTACTTTGTGGCTACTCCCCACTAATCAGGCTAAGTATTCCGTCCTTCGTATAGCAGCAACTTTCCCGCCTTCGAGCTACGTACTCGGTGAGGTCGAACTCCCCCTTGTCTCCAACCAGGTAGATCCAGGCGTCGTCCATTCCTCGTCTTTACATTCTGGTGACAACTGGAAGAAGGCCGCTAGTAGGGGGTTCATAATGTTGTGGTTAATACGCCGTTCTTTCGGGGTTTTAATTCCCGACATATTTGTGAACCCGTTCTCAGCTTTCGTTCGACCCCATCTGAAATACTGCGTCCAAGCTTGTTCTGGACAAAATGGAGCTCGAGAGGTTTCGCGAGTAGATACCAAATTGGTCGAGAGGTTACGGGGGCAATCGTACCCCGAGCGTCTACTCAGCTTGGGTATGTATTCAGTGCACTACCGACGGCTTCGAGGAGCTTTAATCCTTACTTACCGCATTTTAACAGGGAAGGTTGGACCGGACTTGAGCTTGTCTTCGCGGACATCCCATGAAGCTACACAAGTCGCGTTCTGACCGGATCAGGGCGGAAATTCGGTTGTCGCGTAGAGTTATCGAGCGCTGGAACTCGCTTCCAGAAAATGTAGTCAGTGAACTTACGGTTAAGGGTTTCGAGCGTCAGTTAGACGCTCTTGGATGGCAACACGGAACCTTTCCCTTCTCCTGACTATATCCATCTTCAAACTTTTAGTTCTTATTCTGTCATTCTCTTCACTCTTTGGTGTTATCCTTTATTTCAATGACTTTCATCCTCCTTTATCTTCCATTTACTTTCTACTTCTTTCTTACTTCACGTAACCTACAAAGCGGGGACTGCTAGTTCAGGGAACGTGGGCAGTAATTGGTTGATCAGGGTGTGTTTCGGGTGTTTCGTTTTAGATCTATCCAGACCTCCTAGCACCTTATCCTTTCCTGGCTTAACGATTTACTCAAGAAAGAACACTCAAAGGAGTTTCCTATCGTTCCAATCCATCTGAATCTGAATGTAAATCCACTGGTTTGGATTTTGGAAACACGTCGTTTGGTTACGTTATGTAGCCCCTTGACTAACACATTATAAAAGGAAATGCTAATGGGGCAAAGCAACCTTAAGCCGTATTTTAAATACCGTTAGGTTGGTAGCAAGCGACATAATTTGTGAGAACGTGCCACGACTGACACACTCGAAGGGAGAAAATTTTCCAACCGCTTTTCAGTCGGCTATACGGTAGTATCAGTTTCAGAGGAGGAGTAACGAGAACAAAGAGATCCTGTTTCCGTCGCGGCGGCCCCTCTTTGATAGCGCATTCTATGTGCGGTCGCAAGTAGGCGTTAAGTTTTCGCGGGAAGGTTGTGGGGTCAAACAGACCGAGCGCTCTGTGAAGAAGGCTAAAATGCTGCTTGCCGGTTCTATACGTCTTCAGTGCTTGTTTTGAGCATCCGAATTAGTCCTGTAGCAGTACACCCAACTCACGCTCCCGAGGGGCCTTCTTCAAGGTAGGATCTCCAAGGTTGTACACGGCCACCGGGTGGTGACTCAGGTGGATCATCTTGCACTTCAGTGTGTTCACCTGGAGTAGGTTCATCGTCGACCATTCATGGATGCACTCCAGTGGTAGATCGTGATCTTCCTTGTTATTAATTGTTCGTAATTTCTTGAGATGGTGTGCGAAAGTAAGAAATTGTAGGTGATAAGTCCTGCCAGGTAGTCTATAAACACTGGAAATAAGCGCAGTCCGGGCACCGGGCCCTGTGGAATACCACACTCCACCTCACTCAGGTTGGATGGTAATCCCCGTACACCAACTTGAAGCATCCGTTGGAGTAGAAAGTTGCCAGTTCAATCAAGAATTGGATCTAGGATTCCATAGCTGTGTGGCCTGTGAAGTAGGATGCCATTGTCCAGTCGGTCGAAAGCTTTGGAAAAGTTCAGATAAATGGCGTCGACTTCAACCCACCATCAGCCACTTACGTCCAACTACCTCGTGCAAGCAGCAGGTTGGTGGTGTACGACCGGTGTTGACGGAAGCCTCGTTGCGCTGGTGCCAAGACGCATATTTTCTGGTGATTTATTAGCACCTCAGAGATGAACGCTTCCATCAATTTCGTGAGTACAGGGAGGAGAGTCATTAGGCCATAAATGACGGGGACTGAACGGCTACAGCTTTATAAATTTGGACTAATAATGCCACGCTTCCACATACGGGGGCTTGCTGTTCATCGAAGCATCGTTGGGCGAACTGTCACAGTGACTCGGCTGGCTTGGTAGTCGCATACTTCAGTGCTTTTGGGCGGATGTTGTCTACTCCCGCAAAGCTATGATCGCGCAATGAGAGTAACTCCCTTAGCACAATTGCTGGGTTACAAATTACATGTGTAAATCATGGAGTCGGTAATGTACTAGACAGTATGTGACAGGGATAGACTGCGAGTTCGAAAATTGGGGCGTATTGTAGCCACAGGGCATTAGCTGCTTATTCGAATTTTGTACTCCCCCGCCTGTTGTGAAAAGTGCAGGGATGCCATGCTTTACTTTACGAAGAGTGTTGTCATGCTTGTACAGTAATTTCTTGTTTTCAAAAAGCCTTTCGGCTGGGCACTTTCGTTAAGTTAATTTGTCATCACGGACAAGTGTGGTGATTTGTTTGCGATGAATCAGGAAGTAGCCCAAAGTCTCGGGGTCTGGGTTAGCTCTGTATGCGCCTTGCCGCTTCTCATTTTGCAATGCATATTCTAGTCCTGCTTCTTGGAATTGCCAGCACTTTTGCGCAACAGAGAGGCATGGTCTCTAATGCTCTGCTGATCATGTCAATTTACCTTTCAACGACCCCCTTCAAACGTTGTTTAGGGGACTGTTGTTCGAGAATGCCCAAGAGGATGCTTCGAAGAGAGATTTCAAGTCGTGGTAGTGTGTGATTGTACGCGTAAGTTCCGAGTGTTCCGATGGACACTGTGCATAACAAACATGGTTAAACTTTGTTACTACAAGGTTGCTGAGACCTAATGGACTCCCCATCAATAACTTGTCGAGCATGAACTCCTCATTTGTGGGCAAAGTCCAATTTGGACGGTTTGATGGCTGCCTTAAATCTAGTGGGCTTGGTGAAAAGATTGTACACGAGAATATTAGCTATAAGTTCTTGTAAGTCTGCTTTGTACTGTTTCGCGGAAGATGGTGATTCCTCCAGATTGTGTAGTTTGAAGTCCCCGGAGATGAGAATGTGGCTGTACCTGTTGCGTGTTACACTGTTCTAGGCAGGTATCAAGCTAGAATTCATTTCTGGAGTGGGCTCTGGATGGCGGTAAACGACAGCTAGGAGACATGCGTCGTTGTGTCCTGCTTGGAGATGGTACCAAAGTGAGTCTGTAGCAAACGTTTCCGGATCATCTACTATTTCACTTTGCAGGTCACTGCCGTAGTAGGGAAGAATCCCACCTCCTCTGCTAGGACAGTCATCCCGAATGATCGACATTCCTGCTATATCAAACTCAGCATCAGCAACCACTAGGTGTAACCAGGTTTCGCTTATGGAAATCAGGTTCCAAGCGTTCGCGAGTTGGTATACCTGAAGTTCGGTAACTACTAAGGAGCCTTTGGACGTTAGCGTACACACAAAAAATTTTCTCGGATTTCAGCAAAGTGTTGGGGGAATATATACCTGAAATTTCGCTGACCAGTGAGTGGCCAGTGACTAATCGTTTTCTGGTGTGCACTTCTTTTTTCATCGGCTGAGTAGTATTGGAGTGGCACGGAAGGCAAGAGCCACTGCCAGGAGGGACAGTGAAGATGAGAACCAACGAGGACACTGGGGATGAAAGTCGACAAAGTAGCTCGAGGTCTACGGAGCAAGCCGGCAATTGATAAGCAGTGACAAACCATGTCAGGCCCAAGCCAAGAAGAGCGGGGGACGTAGTGGTGCACAGCCGGATTGTCCGGAGAGATACACCTTTGGAGGAGCCTCCAGAAATAACCACGAGGAGAACAACGCAGCCCCAATTAAGCAAGTTAGTGGTGTTTGAACGAATATAGCCCGGTCAGGATAGGACGTACGGAAGCGCAGATACGAGGGCAAGTCGGCGAACAGCAACCTCTTGGGTCGGTTGAAGTCGGGGCATGAATAGGACATTGAGCGAAAGGACAAAGTGTGGTGCTTGATGGAGAAGAAATGTCCTCTAAAAGTGCGCGCTTACCTGCTAACCTGTAAATTGGTTATACGTCCCTGCCGTTCATTCTCGCCACTGTACGTCCCATAACTAACCTTCTACGTATAATGTAAGGCGTCTGGTCATTCAATCCATCAATAGGTTGCACGGGTCATGAGACGCACTACTGGTTTCCTGTTCTATTGTAGTCCCGATCGCGTTTGATTCTTTGGGTAACATCATCTCTGAGGAATCTTACTTCAATGACATCAATTCGGTTATCGAAAATTGTACGCTGATCTTATTTGATGATGAGATAAATATTGAATAAAAGTCCAATTAGCGAAGAGCTCTTTTCAATAATTCTCAGCAGACCATTACAATTATGTGAAAGAAACAAGCAAGTCGGCATGCCAGGAAAAGCTAAATTGAGAGCTCCTGCTGTTTGAACCAGATCGGTAAATTGCTACGATAATTAGACAGATTCACTGGAGGTGAGCTAGGCAGTCGACGTTACGCTGCTATTGTCGGATATCAAGGAACAGCCGCGGGGCCAAGGTAACAAGAAGGCTTTCACTAAGGATTTCTGCTTGCACAAATCAGGCTGGATCAGCAAAATAGCAATTGCCTCAGCCGTCTTTAATGGACACTTTCTGAGCGAATTACAGTGACGCAGCGGCATGGAGTAGAAAACGCTGAACGCGTCTGCCATCCGGACTTCATGTCCACCCAGGAGTAAATGCTTCATGATAGCGCTATTGATGCTTCTAGGCAACACTTTCGTAATGACCCTGGGCAGTGTTCTGCTACCCTTTTTAACAAACACCTGGTCGTACATCCAATATAACTTGCACCACAGATGCAAGTAAATTGATAGAACGTATGATTTGGACTGGACCGGAAGTCTGTCTTTCAGATTTTGTGTTACAACTGTAGCTGTTTGCACGAGCACATGCTGATGGGCGGCTGGGCAGTTTTTGGCCACTTAATTAAGTCAAAAGCGATATCCCCTTTAAATAGAACTGGGAGAAATACGTCCTTTTGGTACATTCATCGTAGTTTCCAAACGCAACCGGATCGTAGCGTTCTTTGTGATGGAACAATGGAACAATGGATTTATGCGGGTATAAAAGCTAAGGCTTGACAAATCCCGTAGGGTGATCAGTGCGAAAATCATAGAAGTGTGAAAAATTCAATGGAAACCAATTCAGTAAAAATCGTTTAACAACGAGTCACTACAAGCTTGTGGACTCACCGAGTTTGAAGTGTCAAAATAATAATCCACTATAACTCCGGAGGGGATCATGAGGTATGGAGTATTTGGTTAAAAGAGTCACCGCCCCTTGAACTTCGCATGGGGCAAAGTGTTTGAGTTTAAAGCGTCAAAATATAAATCCACTGATGAAGTTTGCGTGGGGGAAATTTTTTTTAAAGTATGGATTTTGGATCTCTTAAAATTAGACTGTACTATGGGAGATAGTGCAATGAAGTGAGTGCACTATCAACTCGATTTTTGAACTCGATCATGTTGGGTGCACTGACTACAGATTCTGGGAGAGAATTCCAGGTTTGGCAAACACGCAAGGAAAAGAAATTCCGTCGACATTCCAAACGACTGTACTGCACTGCCAGCTTCAGATGATGACCTCTCAGATTGTTGTTGTTACTGAGCTCCAGCAGATGGCGGCAGGTATGATTGGGGTCTGTCAGAATCTGATAAGCCAAAATCAAATCTCCCCGTAGTCGTCGATATTGACCACTAAATATCCCGAGCAATCTCAGTCTGTCTTCGTAGCGTAACTGGCCTAAACATTTCACGTTCTTCGTTGCGCGTCGTTGAGGTTTCTCTAAATCAGAGAGGTCTTTCCTCAGCCACGGCTGCCAAACTTGTATTGCATACTCCACGTGTGGTTGTATGTATGCACCAAGAAGTTGGTGAAAAACGGATGGATCGAAGCGTCCAAATGTGCGCCGGAGAAGGCCCAAATTTCGAATGCTCGCTTTCGATGCTTTCTTTGCCTGGGCTGAACAACCAAGGTCGGACTGAATCAAGACTCCTAAATCCTTTTCCTCAGCAGTTGTGTGAAGCACATGGTCACCCAGTTTATAGAAAAATGCTGATTGGTGACGTAAGTGTAATACTCTGCACTTTTCTGTCTTGAGTGGGAGTTGGTTCTGAACTGACCACGCATACACCTTATCCAGATCCTCTTGAAGTATTGCGGAGTCGTCTGGTGTATTGATCGCTCTCCAGACCTTGATGTCGTCGGCGTAGAGTAGGCAGTTGGAAAGTATGAGGGCCGCTATGTCGTCAGTATACATCAAAAACAATCGTGGCCCCAGTACCGATCCTTGTAGTACACCATATTCGACTTGGATTGGGTGGGACAGGGACCCACGCACTTTTACCTCTAAGTTCCGGTGGATGAGAAGGCTTGTGATCTATTCTAGGAGCGGATCACCAATGCCGAAGCTCTGAAGTTTGCAGATTAGGATTCCATGGTCTAGTCGATCGAAGGCCTTTGAGAAATCTAGGTAGACCACGTCCACTCCTGCACTGCTGTCAATTAATTTGGTCCAACTCGATCTTGCTGGCAGCAGATTTGTGGTGCACGATCGATTCCGTCGAAAACCATGCTGTTCATGTGCAAGGAAGGCAGACTCTTCTAGATAGGCTGTTAATACGTCAGTAACAATAGCTTCCATAACCTTTGACAGGACCGGGAGAAGGGTTACAGGACGGTAGTTGGCTGGATCAGAACGGCTACCGCCCTTGTGAATTGGGGTTATGATCACACATTTCCACATCTCGGGTACATACATCTGATCGAAGCAGCGTTGGAAGAATCTTGCCAGAGGCTCTGCTAAACTTTCTTCCATTACCGCAAGGGACTTAGGGTGAATGTTGTCGATTCCAGGAGAGCTGTGCTTGCGCATACACAACAACTTATTTAATACCATCCCCGCCGTGAAAGTTATGTGCGCAAGTTTTGATTGTAAAACAGCTGCTGACAAAGGAACAGATGACCAAGGAATGCATTGAAAGTTCGAAGCATATTGCAGCCGCAAGGCATTCGCCGCATCCTCCGTAGTCAACGTCATGCCCTCTGGCGTTTGAAGAGGAGGGATTCCCCGTTTCACTTTGCGCAGGTTGTTTACATGTTGGTAGAGCAGCTTATGATTCGAAACCATGTGCTCCGTCAGATGCTGCTGGTATGTCAGTTTATCCTCACGAACGAGTTGAGTGCAATGATTACGTTGAATTGCATAGGCCGTCCAGCTCTCCGTGCTCGGGTGTTCCTTATAGATACGCCAGGCCGAGTTCCTCACTGCCATTTCCGTGTCCTACTTCGCACAAATGAAACAGTCTTCTTCGAGTGGACAACCTTAGTTTCGGATGCCTCTTCGACGAGCGTGCTAAATTGGTTGACGAAATGTGGCCATGCGATTGTCGGTACTTCGTCTGTCAGAAAGTTCCAGTTGGCTGTCTCTGCAAGTCGAGCCAGCTCATCGTGCCGTATGATAACTCGGCTTTCCCGTGTAGTATCCGGAGGGTATTCTGCGTAGCATATATAATCGAAGAGTAAAACTGCATGATAGCTGCAACCCAAAGGAGCGTCGATGATTACTTTCTCGACCATGAGTTCTTCGTTGGTAAATTTCCGGTCCAGGATGGACGGCCTTTCTGCTGCTCTGAATCTGGTGGGATTGTCGATATGGCCATAAAGCGGAAAACTGGAGACAAGGTCTTGTAGATCCGCTTTGAACTGTTCCGTTGGTGTTGCTTGGGCATCCAGAGCGTGGATATTGAAGTCACCAGCGATAAGAATATAGCTGTATCTCCCGCTGATCACAAGCCTCAGCGCAGACGCGAGATTGAAGTCCATCTCGGGTGTAGAGGATGGAGGTTGATAAACGACCGCCACCAGACAGACGTCGTTGCATATTAAACGCAGCCGACACCAAAGAGTATCCTGCACGTTAGTGTACATGTCTTCTATGGGCTCACATTGGAGGTCACTGCGGTAGTACAGAGCCACCCCGCCCCCTTTACTGGATCGATCGCGCCGAACGACGGACACGCCTGGTAGCTCGACCTCCGTGTCTGTGATATCCGGGCGCAACCACGTCTCCGTTATAGCGACGAGGTCACACGATTTGGACCTTTGACGTAGTCGCAGTTCGGGTAGTTTGTTAAGTAGACTTTGAGCGTTAGTTTACACACAGGACAGCTGCTTGAGCACCAAAAGAGCTTGTGGAAGATTACACGAAGTTGGATTTAAGCCGGCCGATGAAAGGCCGGCACCTGATCGTTTTTTGCGCAGTTTATCGATGAACATTTTGCACGGGCCTGCAGCCCGCCTAACGTCGTTCCTGCACACGCAGAACACTCTTCAATAGCGTCGTTTTCAGTGGTTGATAATCTTGATGCAGTGTCTTCGGTTCCGTTTATTTTATCACATTGAGCCACAGATGGTGTCACATCCTCCGGTGGCTTCGATTCAATAAATGGTACCTTAAATCGTAGTTCCGATGGCAGTGCATTGTGCATGTTATGCCAGTTACGCATTAAGTTCGCCGCCATCTGCTGGGACTGAACCACAAGTTTCAGTATCCTTGGACCATTACCTTTGTAATGAGGTGAATCGTGCAGTTTAGAAATCGGCTGAAGGATGACGTCGCCTGCAGACAGAGTTTCACGGATGTACCGCCATTCTTCCAGATCGTGAGCATGAGCCTCCTCGTCCAAAGCTGTTGGTAGCTCGGGCACACCATGAACTAAAATGGTTTTTCGCCAGCTGGCCGTGTTGCAATCGTCTAAATTGTTTGTTTCTCGCTGACGTTCGCTCCATGGAACATCCGGAAAGATGCGGATCTTACTGTCTTCACCTCGGAGGTGATATGCCGATAAGAGCACCGCCTCTACATCGTCAGTGGATGCCAGTGTTATCCGCAGAATTCTGGGCTCACCATAGTGAACGGAGTTTGGATGTCTCGTCACACGCGTGACGTTAGTCGGCTTGACCCTAGCACCTATGCGATCGCAAATGAGATTCCACTGGTTCAGATCGTCCTGTTGCTTACCTCTCAGAGAATTTGCTTTGGATTCAGGAACGTTGGTGCATATGAGTGTTAGAGCACCGTAGTTCCTCCTGGTGTTCAGTAATGTGGGAGACGTCGTGATGGATGGACTAAAATAAGTCTCTGAATTTCGTGCTTGGTCTTTTACACATGTCGCAGATATTGCGCTTAAAGTCTTGTTTACAGTGTATCTAGCAATAGTCGCTGCGTAAGTTGATTGGCCTTTAGAGATACTCAGACTTTGTTGGTCAGTCGGAAGTATGGATCTTACCGAGGCTTTGAATAATGGCGGAATGGCTGAGGAACTGAAGATGTTTTGTTCGTACGTGATGCCTGATTGGTTCGGGGTTCCCAAGGTATTCGCCGCTGTGATTTCGCGAGAACGTCTAGCTCTTTTCTTCGGTTTAGTGGTGGTGAGTACGGGAGATGGTGGAGATACAAACCTTGCTATAATAGCCTCTAAGGAAATAATTCTTTCATTTAGACATAATTCTACTTCTGCAATCCGACGGTCGTAATCTTTCGACAAAGCAAGTACGCATTTTACTATGGGAACCGTTGTGCAATTAAGACAGAACGAAACAGACTCGGACAGATTGTTGTGTTTGTTAGCCTCAGTAATCGGACTATGATTAACGGAACACAACGCACAATGCTGGCCCGATTCCACTGTCTGGCCAAGTGACTCACCTCCACTTGTAACTTCTCCCCTTGTTACATTGGTCATGGTCGGCTGCAGCGAAGTGGCACGGCCCGGTTCACGGGCTAGTTTGGTGTCGTGCGTGGTAGGTGTGCTTCGCCATCATGTCCGCTTGTGGTCGGAGGACACGTTGATCGACTTACGCGTGATGGGCCTGTGCGTCATGCGGTCACGTTTGAATAAGCCGTGTAAGACGTGCTTGGGTCGTCTGAGTGATTGAAATTGATCCGGCCGAGATGTGATGGCGAACGTGAAGTTTGCTGGGCGCTTGAGTGCGCAAGTTAAAAATGAATTTCTTCTGTAACTGTTATTCACAGTGGTGCTGTGAAGCGACTGAAGGCCTGTTAGCAAGCGGAAAGATTTCTCTATCGAATGATATAAAATCCGAAGGGTTGTAAAAAAAATCCACAAAAAACTGCAGACTGGAGAGGTTTTGCGTGTGAATTCCCCGGTAAACTCTGCGAAAAACACAGACACAGCTAGAGGTTGAAGCGATGGGAATAATCCGGGTGGAATGGATCCACCGTGTAGAGAAGATGATTCCGAGTAGAATGAATGCACGCTAGGTGCTATGCAGTGAAATGGTGATGAATGGTCCACAAAAAGGCGAGAGCCGTGAGAAGTTCACTGACTGCGTGACTGCGTGATAAACGGAACGGGGTACCCAATTTTGAATCACAAATAATAAATGTGTCATGTACCTGAGATAGGAATCAGATGCTGTGATGATCGGTTGCAAGGGTTAACGTTCCAGTTTCGCCAGGAAAACATCAGCTAGAAGCGGTCCTAGGGGGACCGCAACGCTACATCATCAATCTGTCTGTAATAAATTCTATCAAATATGAACTGTCTATTCCTTTATGCTGCCTGCTGGAATACGGAGGTCTAAGTTATTCGCGACAATGTAATCACAAAGAAAATTGACAGTCTCTGGGAAAGGAACGTTTATAGAAGGCGATTCTCCGTAGAAAGAAACCATGAGTTTGCCATGGACATTTCAATTTGCTACATGTTCAACCAATTCAAATGTGTCTTTTAACGAGTGAGTGCAAAGTTCTTTCCGTACTGGCTCCAACACTTTTACAAGCCACTTCGCGACAGAACGGAAGGAATTATAGGTTGTATAGTTACCTTAATTCCATGTAGACTGGAGGGTATGTGAGCCCATAGTCGTCGGTCAAGCAAAGAGTCGTTTATCAACTTCGCATGTCTTAACTACTTCAACAACTTTGGGATATTGATCCCATCCTGCGCGGTTTTATCTTTTTGAACTGTTTTGCGCGCAAACTTGATCGTGGCTTATATAATGTCTAGAAGATTGGTGATGTAGTCAGACTTATTCATTAGCCCCCAACCAGAACCTTTGTCTGGTCTAGAAAGTATCACATCAGGATTCGCCCTCAATTTTCTGACGGCGTCTCTGTGTTTTTTCGATAGGATATTCGATGACTTCGCGTCACCAGCAAAGTCTTGTTGTGCGGGATAACACCAGCAAGCGAGGACGTAGGCGTCGGATCCGTTAGTTGCTGCAGTAAGTCGTCGAACTGGATGTCGATATGAACTTGTCCACTGGCTGCTTGTGTACAGCAGAATTTCGGTCCCAATGACAATAATATAGCTATTGTCAACAAGTTCCGACGAGCTGACCTTCAGAATATGCCACTACCCACTCAGGATGATATTCGTTCTTTTGAGCAATTTTTCGACAAGTGGATGATGAAGTTCTCAGCATCAAATTCAAGCATCATGCGTCGCGGTTGCTTGATACCCGGAGGATCTATCACACTCAGCAGCGAATTCATCCGGGTAAAATGGTCCATATGCGACCACAGAATCTGATATTCCTATACCCATAACTTTTCTGAACAGATTGAGTATCAGATAGCACGCGCCAAAAAATCCGTGGCCTATATATCTTAAGGTGTACGCATTCTCAGCCAGAGTCGCACTATTTAAAATCCGCACTTGTCCCATATTGCAGTAAAATCTATGGCAACATGATGGAATCTAGCAGAGCAACAACAGTAAGTCTGCAACTGTCACTTCCTAAACAGCAATTAAACAGAAATGCGACCAAGAACTATCGGAGCAGTGCAGGCAACTCCACACGGTCCGCATTGGCTGCGAAGACTAAAAAATAACCTGTTACTGCTATACAATCTGATTCATGGTCATGTCTATTGCACTCTATCAACATTAACACTGCAGTTCCACACGGGACCTTCGTAAGAAAGACTTTACCCTGGTTATATCAGGACAAATTTGTGATTTAAGTTATTCCTAGCCATATATGCTTCTCTGCGTAACCTGCTTCCAATCACCATCAGTTGGTGTGGGACTGTGTAATCATTTCGCAGTAAGCCAGGTAGCTACCTGCAACTGGACACCATTACGTCATTCTTTCTTTGGGAAGATCACATGACGTTCTGTTTACTGAAGGCCCGAATAACGTCTATTGTGCATAATTCCACAATCTAAGGCAATATATTTAGCCCGCAGTGTTTGCGATATACTCAAACCACAACAACGTCTACCTTTGCACAAAACACAAACATATAAAATATACACCTTGCAATGAAAACTGCACATGCAAGAGCATGACATTAGCCGTAAATATATCGTTTGCGCCCAGTATGGACACTAGATGTGAACTACACACATTATTATTATTATCGGTATAATAACAGAGTGGGCCCAACGACGGTGCGTTGCATAACTCCCCTCGTTTTGTACGTATTTGGGACTTCAGATTATCCAGTAAGAGAGGTTGTGTGCGCTCCTTCAAAAAGAAGGTAAACCAAGCCAGCAGCTAGTCGCTAACGCCAAAGGCTTTAAGTTTCAACAAAACTCGGAGTTAGGATGTGCTATGTAGCTTGTGAGATCTTGGGTCGAAACCATTAAAAGTTAGGTCGTCAAATTAAGCTTTATCCACCTGTATAGGTGCATTCTCAGTGTTTTCACCTCAACACTGTGGAATATAATACAGCAAAGCGTGGCTCACTTTGTCGAGAATATTTATTTCTTTATAAACAAATAACGAATGGGAGCAGTGTAGGGAACTTATCTTCAATTAACCAGACGCTTATGCGATACAGATTTGAAGGCTTTGTGCAAATCAAGAAAGATCACAGGTGCCGACTTTTGATATATATAGCCGTGGTGACGTAATCCAGAAAATCCAACTGGCAGGTATTGCATGAGCGTCCATTCATAAATTCGTGTTGTTGAGCGCTTCAGATTCGGTGAGTCAGATTTT
This sequence comes from Dicrocoelium dendriticum, assembly GCA_944474145.2. Classification (NCBI taxonomy): domain Eukaryota; kingdom Metazoa; phylum Platyhelminthes; class Trematoda; order Plagiorchiida; family Dicrocoeliidae; genus Dicrocoelium; species Dicrocoelium dendriticum. The sequence goes on from OX104061.1 coordinate 22,412,886, forward strand.
GCGTCCTTGGCGTATTTTTTAAAGGTTCTAGATAAGATGAAGTGTGATTAATGGGTCGATACTTACCAACTTCGGTCCATTGCATTAGATTTGTGTCATGGAATGATGAGATGATCTTTCAACTGGGGCGGATAAAACACGTTTAATGGAATGGCTAAACATGTTTAGAGCAAAGAGAGCGTCTTCAACTTGCCCGAGTGCAAATAGGAGAAGGCTGTCCGGTCCCCCAAAGGTAGACGGTTGAGCTAATTTGATGGCGGATTTAACCTATGGGAGTGTTATAGTTGCTTCCGAAAACATGCACTCCATGTAATTCGCCTGACTGACAGCAGCAACCTAGGGAAGGAAAGTATTCACTGAACACGTCACATATACAGAGCAGATCGGTGGTATTTATGTCGTTGTGTCTAAGTGACATGGGAATTCCGTCGGTGTGCCTTTGATTTATTGTGTGTAGCAGCTGTGTAAGCGTAGGTATCTTGCGATAACTGGAAACTGCCAGCCGTTTTTCGGCTGTGCTTGAATCTGTTTTCTGTAGTGACTTCATTGCAAAGACTGTTAGTAAGCAAATTGATAGCGAAATCACTGGTCACCTTATACCCAGTACTAAGCTTGCGAGGAGTGCGACATACTCTTGGAGGCAGTTGGCTGATTGTACTGCTCACTGGGATTCGCATTCATTTGAAAGCACGGATATGTCTATATATGTTAAAAAATAGGTTAAAGGCTCTAATGCAGAATATTCGTTATTCATTGTCAGAGAAACTTATCTCGGCTAACGCACCGGAGCAGCCTAGTAAAATGAGACCAGTCAACACAGCGTAGAGGACGATATAGTATTATGGAAATTCGACGGCTTCATGAGGAGGCTATACGGCATTCAACTTTGTTATACTCACTGCCCTGAAATTCACCCAGGACAGAAACATCAACACACGAAAGAGTAACTACCAGATCCTGGCCGTTATTCATACGTGTGGCAGAGGCAAGTTTTCGTGTTCAACCTGTCAAACCGACGCTTGATACGAAGTCTGCATATTTCCGAGAACCAGAGAGTGGTGCACACGACAATAGTGGCATATCGAAGTCCACGGCCACAGTCTTCCCTGTGAAGTACTGTGTCGCTGCAAACTAAGAAGAACTTCTCAAGTATAGTCATTGCGATGTCATTACAAACTGGTGGATTATAGACAGTCCACGAAGTAGTCCTGATTGTTAGAGGTTATCCTTATCCAGACAGTCATAGAATAAGCCCAGTTGAGGATCAGTCAATTCTTCGACCCAGAGTCTTGTAAAACGTAAGTAAAATAACCCCTGCTTATTGCACGACTTTGCAAATTAGTTTATAGCATAGTATTTGAATAATCGTATCGTGTCTCGTGACTTCACCAAGTTAACCTAAAAAGAGTAGTGGTCAACCGAATGTGCTCCGTTAGAGACCTCCAAATTAGTGTCACCTACACCTAGATGTGGAATTCTGTTCAGGTAAGAAGGCAGATTGATGACAGATGATGTAACGGTATGAAGACACTGTGTTTGTGCAACCGGTACCTTAGTGAATGATACTCGTTTTTGGATGATGATGTTCTTGAGACTGTTGGGCAGACGTATACTGTGCTCTGCTTGTAACAGCGTTCACATCATTTTAATTCGTCAAATGCACTAGTATTGGTCAAGATTACGTAGGTGATCACCGGCCTAATTTGCGCACACGCAAACAAGAGCCACTCGTCTAACGTGTTAATTCTATGGTAGCTATGCTCATGGATTCAGGGACCTTGAGTGCCAGTAGTTTGCGTAAACTCGAGTTTACTTGTTTCCATCATGCTGTTAAGTCAATACTACCAACTGCCTCACTAGGCTGTTTGGACGGGTTCTGAGAAACGGGTTCGCAAGGGGCATCTGGAAGAGAAGATGTTGATGACTTGACAGTAATGCAACGACGCGGCTGGAGTCGATGACGGCTGTACTTATGGGAATCGTCTTTGACGCAGGTCAGTGGTTGTAGTCAAGATAAATCTCTACTAAAGAAAACATTTCTTATGGGCAACAACGTGCGGATAACAGGTAGCGTACTGAACCTAGTGCTGAAGACAGCTTGACCATTCGAACTTAGCTTAACTAGTACTGGAAAAGCCTAGCTCATCTTGGGCATTCTGGTGGCTGTGACCAAGTATGGTTGTATACCGGATGTAGTTCAAATGCATCTGCTGCCCCATAAACGCCTACAAAATCTGGGATGTTATGGGCTAATACATGAGAATAACATTAAGGTTGAGATTTCTCGTGCGATTCATTTGAGTTGTAGTTTTGGCGTACGTTCTTGACAAACCACTTGATTCATAAATGGCGAAGGTGGTATGTTGGCACCTTTTGCTCGATTTATCATCAGCATGCATTACCGACCCTCCACTCGAAACAATGTGAGTCGGTGATGTTTATTGATGCCTTTTGACAGATGGTTAGGTTGTCATTTTCCTTTTGCGGGTTTAACAGATAATCATTCGACAAATGCCTAGAAATTTCCAAAACAAAGTCGACACTGGGCAAACGCGCTTGTTTAGCTTAAACTCCATCGAGTATCTTGGATTTGACTGGCGGATGTGTTTCATTTGCCACCGAAAGCGTTTAGTTCATAAGCTGTAGTATCCCTTGTTTTTGGATTGTCAGGAATACTTACTAAGCTAAGAGAAGGTGGGTAAGTGGTTTCAACGGTAGGTAGTATATCGTTAACATTCGTCAATTTCAGTGTTGTCGTCGAGTAGATTAGTGGTTACTTGCAATGTGATGATAATAGCTGAAGCACAGACAACTGTGTTGTTGTGTAATGTTTCTCGGTGTAGATTAGAAACATCCTGCCTTCACCAGAGTTCTCTTTGCAAAGGCGTTTCTTCTTCTGCAATTTTCGGGGATTTAGTGTTGTTTTATAGTACTCATTAGTAGCAGGATTGTTTCAGTTGTAAATCTGATAAGGCTTTCATCCCAAATGTTCACAAGCTACATAGCTACCAATGAGTACTATAAAATAAAAGCCTCCCCTAGGTTCAAATGCTATAGATATTGCGTCTAGTGAGAGGACGTCATCACCTTGCAGGCTAACCACTGTCAGTGACAGCGGTAGACAGGTGGTGCTATATCCCAGTTAGTTTGCAAATTATGCAGCTCAGCCAATGCTCCCCATGGATCAGTGGCTTAAGCTGCTGGCTAGTTGGCATCTGCCTCTAGCGGTCATGGGTTCGATCCTCCTTAGAGGACCGAGGGAATGCGCGCCACTGACGAGCCCCGATAGGGCGAAACGCGTTTGGCGCTTTTCCGGACTAGGCTCTGTTATGTTGCTTGTGAACAATTGGGACAAAAGCCTTATCAGATTTAGTGTTGTTTTGTCAGAAATGTGGTCACATTCCGCGATAAAATCCGTGGCGTTCAGGGCATCCGCAAACTGAAAGAGGAAGGGACAAGAAGGGCGTTGGGTCAAATTTCTTAGCCTCGTGCAAATGCACGGTATACCTGCCATATCACTAGATCTGAGCAAAATATTACGTGCGGAAGTGATGGCGGTTTTTCCATGAATGTTGCAGTTCTGAATTTTTGAGCACCGCACCCTATTGAGATTTCTGTGGCTATCGTATCAACAAAGTTCAACACAGAAATTCGGCGACCTACCGCTGGACTGTTTGGTAATTCTAGGAGATTATCCAAAGGCACAATTTTATTAAGGTCCAATCAAAGACCACCAATGGTTGACAGCTTGGTTTTTATCCCAGCCAATTCGTCGCGAATAGCCTGCGAAATGCCCATGGTGCTGAAAACAAAATCAGATAAGCTAACCTGGATATATTTAAGATTGTTTACTAGTGCCTGCGGCTTTTGTTGAACGTTGCTTTGTTACAACAATGACTGATGAAATGCTTGCATTGGTACCCGTGTTTTTCGTAATCGTTTCCGGTTTCATCTACCACTTAATTAAGGAGCTTCTCGTACTCAAAATGGGAACAAGAATTTCTAGTGAATACCCTGAAAGTTGCCAAGATTATATATGTACAACTGTTAAGTGTAATAATAATATTAATATTAATAGGTATAGGTGTATTTCGCATTGAGTGAGCAAGTGTGGCCATATTTGGCACAGATCATATTTTACAGAATATGTCCTGCGCATGCATAAATGCATGCAGTTATGTGAGTTTCATTACTTTTGCTGTTTCAAGGGTCTGTATTAACCCACAGGTGTGTTTCGGTGTAATGTGCATTAGTTGAAATAGTGATCATCATCATCATCAACAGCAGTACATCAGCCATTTGAACTGATGCTTCGCTGCCATACAACCATGAGGACCTATGAAATAAAGAATAAGAAGAGGGAGAGAAGGGGGAGTTACCTGAAAACATTAATGCCCTAAGCAAACATTCAGGGTTAAGGTGCCTACAAATTGTGTAGACAACATACCGTCACAAACAGCTGGCTATCGTGCAAAGATAAGGCGGCATCGGCGAGACGGCTTCCTTGCGGCTTTCACTGCCACGCGTCATAATCAGCCATTACCCCGCAGATAACTTAGCACCAAACACACTTTAAATAGGCAATCCGATTAGGAGACGGCAGCTGACGCGTCACTGGTGTCGGTTGCGAGCCATGTCCTGTAAAGTCTCGAGCCAAGCACAAGGCGAGTCACGTGGACATCATCCCGGAAGGCGAGACAGACCAACGGCACCCAGTTTGGTCGTCAGTGACTTCATTTCTCGTTGACAAGTCAACTTCTGTCCACCTCGAGCCTTGCGCCACCCTACACCTGGTAGACTGAACAAGGCCCTCTTAGGTAAGCGGTGACCAGGCATACGTAGCACGTGCCCGAGCCAACACAATTTATTCAGTGCTATATGTTGTTTTAACGAGCTAGTATGATTATCATTACCCAGTACTCGGCTACGCACATCATCGTTGAGGACACGCTGGTGCCATCCGACTCCAGCAATGCTTCGCAGACAACGATGATCAAATACTTGAAGGCGCCTCAGCTCTTCAGACCGAAGGGGCCAAGTCTCACTACTATAGAGCAGAAAGGTTCTCAGACGAAGGGAAACTACCTTGTCGCCAAAGATGTCGCTGGTTGAAGAAGATAGCTCTGGCTTTCGCAATGTGTGAGCTAACGTCACTTTCCATGTGCTTATCATTGCTGATGCGGCTGCCAAGATAAATGAAATGAACAATCACCTCGAGTTCCTCGTTAGCAAGCGTCAAGGGTCATCAAGTGGCTGGTGGTCTGCAGCAACACATTGCACTTTGAAGGTGCGAAGTGCATACCAAATAATGGGACCACTCTGAACAGGCTAATCAGGGTTGATTGTGCCGCCCCAACATTGTCGAAAAGCAAGACGATATCGTCTGCATAATCTAGATCAACTAACCTTTCACCAGGCAGCACTTCGACGCCTACATCGTGAGATTCCATGATAGAATCCAAGACGAAATTGAACCAAAAAGAGGAAATCGGACAACCCTGACGGACGACACTTGTGGTCGGAAAGCTATCCGACAGGACACCGTAGACCCTGACGCGGTCTGTAGTGTTGGAGAATAGAGCACGAAGGATTTCCACATATTTCGTGGGAACACCTTTCCGCGCAAGTATTTCGAACAGAAGCGATCGATCGACTGAATCGAAGGCACTGTTGAAATCGAGGAACACAGCTGTTGTCGGTCTGCGGTATGCGTGGCGCTGATCTAGCACCTGCCGCAAAGTGAATATATGGTCTATACAGCCACCTCCTGGGCGAAAACCTGTCTGCTTTTCCCCAATCCGAGATTCCTGTTTCGCAGTGAGGCGACGAACGAGAATCGACGCCAGTAATTTTGTTAGAACTGGCGTTAGGCTAATACCCCTGTGGTTAGAACAGTCTGTGCGACTGCCCTTTTTGTATCTTACCAGTATAATCGATTCGCTCCAATTAGCTGGGACGTTCTCTTCTTTCCAGATACATTCGAATAAAGAGGTCAGTGCTTTGCAGAGGACCTCAGGTTCATCCGTAAATAGTACAGGTAGGAGGGAATCCGGGTCAGCCGCATGAAAACGATTGAGGGCTGTGATCGCGTTTCGAAACTCGGCCTCCGAAGGAGGCTCTAAACTAATCGTCCATAGCTCCTCCTGCATCATCTGTGCAGGAAGAAGTCCGGGAGCAAGAGGCCAGCCGAACTTATCTTGAAACTGTTCCGCCCAACGAGCCATACGGCGCTCCTTATTGTGTATCAGCGCAATCGCGCTGTCTCTGATTGTCTAACTGTCGCCTGGTTTCCTGGGACCAGTGGTGCGGATTAGCTGGAAGAGCTTGCGGTAATTGCCTACTGCTCTTGCCTCCTCCATTTCTTGAGCACTACGGGTTCACCAGGCATCATTGTCAGCACATAGGCTCTGTTAAGTTCGCGCCTAATAGCCCGTCTGGTCACATTGTGCTCAGAGCCAGTCGGGAGGTGTTTTCTAGATTCCAACAGGTTCACCGACCTCTCAGATATCCAGTGACTGGTGCGGCAACGATCGCTGGTGCCACAAGCAGACGCTCCTGCATCGTGCATGGCGGCCGAGATCCTATTCCACTGAAGCTCAGTGTCATTAGAACAAGACAGCGAAAGTTCGGGACCCAGTGGGTCTTGATACGCTTGCCTGACCGAGGGCTGAGAGAATTTCTCAGTTGCCAATCGTAGGGGACACTTGGTGCGCCTCCTGGTAAAGTTCATGGAGAAACGACAGCGTACCAAGGCATGATCAGAGTCGACGCAGGTACTTCAGTACGCGCAGCATTTCTGGGTGGAACCATGCCACCGTTAACTTATGGCTTGTGATCAAGTTGGGTCCATTCGCTGGTCAGCTACAGGAGGACGTCAAGTGGCACTTCGGCGCCCACTGTGTCTAAAAGCCGTGCTACTAAAGAAACAACTGGTGCTCCGCACACAGTTGCAGCAGACGCTCACCGTTGTCAGTCCGTTCGAAGTTAGGCCCATAATTACCACCCAGCTGAGCTTCTGAAGATCTCAGACGCCAAACTTGTGCGTTCATATCCCCTGCAAGTACTATATTATCTGAACCAGAAGCACTGCGTAATACCGCATTCAGTTCGTGATAGAATGTGTCCTTTGCAGCATTTGAACTGCAGTCGGTGGAAGCATAAGCGGAAACCACAAACAAACGGGCTGCACATAAACGTCTGTTCATCGGAATCCAATCAACCAACGATCGCTCAGCCTTGGAGCTTAGAATGATACCTACACCAGCTTGACCCGTGAGTGCTGCGTCGGCGTCTCAGGATGCGGGCAACCAATAACGGGAGGATAAGCCGGGTGCAGTTAATTCAATAACCTCGTTAGGGTCATTGACCTTAGTTTCGGACACACAACACACATCAATACCCAGTGTGTTCAAAGTGCGTGCGAGTGCAGCCTGTTGACCTGTTTGTCTTAGAGTGCGAACATTGAATGTCGCCATAGAAACAGGGTAGCGTGGTCTTATAAGGGACCTTTGCCGATAGGCGTCCGATAGGTGCGGTGGGATGGTGACTACAGATGGTTCTACTCCAGTGGAACTTCGGTTGATGTCAATTAAGCTAGGAATTATAGAAGGAAGGTTAGCAATGGGGGTCGGGATGGGAGTAAGAGAAAAGGTGGAAAAGAAAGAAGGGAAGCGCCAGCAGTAGCATGTTTTGATTATCCGCCCTGCTGTATGCAGCAGATAAGGCGACCCTTGATAATCTGCGCGACGGCCGATGCATGATGAAGTTTATGTTTGAAGAAAATGTCATGGTTGTATGTGGGTTGAAATATTGCCAGGGCGCCCAGACCTAGACAGGAGGACGATTAGGATCCTCATCCAAAGCCTTTGGCCCAAAGTCTGTCGGCAAGGCAGTGGGGAGGTGGCAATGATTTAGTTTTACAGAAATGGACGCCATCCTGTTTCAAACCCCCAACCAGGAGGACCAGGAGACTGAGTTTGTCTGACCTCTCACCATTGACCAACCTGGTAGGAGTAGCTCTCAATGTGCCCGAAGGCATCACCCAGGATAGCTCAATGGGTCAATGAGGTACGCAAACCGTCGCACCAAATTAAGGTCCAGTCTCGTTGCGACGGAGTTGGAATAGTGAATAGTAACAGCACTAGGAGTGTGTCACAGTATGAAATTATTTTTGAAACACTGAGTCCCCTTCAACCACTTCATTAACCCTGTAAAAAGACAGAGGTTGCGATGTGTTAACATTCCGATTGCTCTCGTCAGTCGCTACGCAATACAGGCAGAAAAAACACGCAATATATAGGGTCCACACTTAGTAACATAGATATGCAGATAAAAATGATGGGAATGACGTAATCTGGACCAAGGCAATTTAATTGATTGTCTCAGTTGTTTCTGGGCACAGAGCACGGGACACTTCAAGCTTATCAGTAGCGCTTCGCCAATTGCCAACAACGTCGGGTTCCTGTTGCGCAATAGCACCTTAAATGAATCGATTGGGTTAAACTGGTGACCAGTCAGTATGTGTTTGGAGATAGACGAGGCAGGGTTCCGGTTCATACCTTGTTTCGCTTCGCCTTGGTTAGACAGCAACTGCCTTAGCCGCAATGGGAAGTGTTCCGATACCCTTTGCGCCAGCCGGCGACCAGTCTTGCCTATGTAAGTGTCACCGCAACTGCAAGTGAACTGGTAGACGATGTTAGAGGCCGAACTGATTGACGCCCTGCTCGAACGGATGTGGAGAGGAATGCTTCGTGTGGTGTGAATAAGTCGTAGTTGGGCGGTAGAGTAAGTGCGCATTAGAGCGTACCTGAGCTTGTGACCAACTTCATTTGCTAAGTGACCCCGCTTGAAAGGTAAGAACAGATAAACATTCTTCGTCTCCGCAGTTTGGACGGGCAGCTTCTCCTTGGGGGGCCTGTTATGAGTCTGAATGCATTTATCCGGATACCCATTAGCTAGCAAAGTCCGGTATAAAAACTCTTCTTCAGCCTTGTGTAATTCCGGATTGCATATCCGCCTGGCCCTGTAGAAGAGAGTTTTTACAAGGCCGCGCATGTATGCAACTGGGGCGAAGCTGGAAAAATGCAGGTATTGTCCCCCAGGTCGCTTTTCTGTACACCGTGCGCTGCAATGTGTCATCGGTCCTTCTCTTGATGAGCACGTCAAGAAACGGCAGTCTGTCTTCTTGTTCCTTCTGTGATACAGAAAGGTTCGGGTAAATTGAGTTCAGGCTGGCAGCAAGACGACCAAAATGTTCACCATTAGTGAAGACGAGAATATCATCTACATAACGCTTATGAAACTTGGCTTCACCTATGCAGGCAGCAACTTTCCTTTCAATCAAACCTAGAAAGATGTCTGCCAGAACTGGTCCCAAAGGACTGCCCATAGCGACGCCGTCAATCTGTTTGTATGCCGTCCCTTCAAAATCAAATCGCAAATTTTCAGTACACGCAAATATCAGGCCTCGCAGGAACTCTAGTGGAAGGCCCACAGATAGGTTCCGACTCAAAAGAAATTGGCATAGGTCGTCAACCGTTTCACGTAGGGGCACATTCGTGAACAGTGATTCCACGTCTATTGAATACATGAGCTCCGCGTCAAGTGTTGTTCGTTTCAGTATATTCACCAATTCAAAAGAGTCTTTCAAACAATGTTGGCTCAGGAGCTTACGCATGGGTTCTGGGAGCTTTGCTAACCACCGGACTACTTTGTGGTAGGGTGAGTTATTTATACACCTTATTGGGCGTAGTGGAATTCCCGCCTTGTGCAGCTTCGGCGCACCCCTCATTCTTGGTGTTTCCGTCCCTGTCGGTTTTAGCTGCCTATATTGTGACTCGGAGATATAACCATGAAGCAAAAGAATTTGTAGATGTCTCGTAATTTGTTTCTCCACCAAGGTATTGTTGTCCAGCCTCTTTTCAATACGAAACTGGAGTCCATCTCCGAGAATCAGCTCCATTTTTGCAGTATAATCAGCTTTGTCCATTATTACCACACCTGTGCCTTTATCTGGTTGCAGGAAAATTACATCCTTCATTTTCTGCAGCTCCTTGATTGCAACATAGTGTTCCGACTTCAAGCAGCACCTTTGACTAATAAGCGCGTTCTGGAACTGGTGCGCAATATCTACTAATTTTGCCCGAAACCATCCTGCATCATCCGTTGATTTCGGCGATAGGTCGCTGAGTTGATCGTACAGGTATTCGAAATTAATCTGTGTGTGGATCCTGTTCATATTCCTCGGCGGTTTTCGGTATTTAAATCACAGCGAAAGGACCTCCAACTGTTCTCGCGTGAACCGAGCTGTAGACAGATTGTACACATGCTTCTGGCCCTCGGTAGGGAAGGGAATGTTGGCCGCTCTCACAAGGGTACCTTGAAGGCCGCGCAGGGTCTTGGTCCTAGTTATTAAGTGTGAACCCTATATATTGCGTGTTTTTTCTGCCTGTATTGCGTAGCGACTGACGAGAGCCATCGGAATGTTAACATATCGCAACCTCTGTCTTCTTACTGCGTTAATGCAATTATTTTTACCAATTAGTATAAAACATTGGTACAAAACAAGTGATCTCTCCCAAGAGAACAGGGTCATAATGGTGTTCAAATCTAGGTAATTGATGACCTTAACACGAAATGTCGTTGCGCTCTCACACGAGCTGATTGCGACCGGGAGCTTATTCCACATGACAGTAGATCTGATAAGGAAAAATGTTAGACCGCAGATTTACCCTGCACCTAGGTACACTCAGGATAAACTCCTTTTTGCGTAGCTCCCTTGTCGAACTATGTTGTAGTTCTAGGGAGGGCAAATTACAGTGGGCGTTTCGATGAATCATGTTGTGCAGCAGTATCAGATTATGTCACAATCTTCGTAGCCAAAGCGGATCGAGCTGGAATTGTTGGCAGCGCTCCTGATAGTTCTTAGTGGATGTTTTGCCTATCAGAGGTTTGGTAAACTATTTTTGCATGATTTCCAGAGGTACTCTGTCAGATTTCTTCATGCTGCCACAAATGACACTGCAGTATTCCAAAATGGGTTGTGTAAGGGTTTTGAAGAGTTCTACTCTGGCTGGGGTAATGATCTTTTGTCATACATTAGCTATTGGTTTTCTGGCCCTAGCCAACTGGTATTTCATTTGTTCAGAAAAGTTGAAGGTGCAAGTATACCTGATTCTGAGGTTACGGGTAGACAGTTGTACACAAAGGTGTTCGTCGTTGAGTGTAATTGATCCCTCAGATATCGAACATCCGCGATACATGATGCTAGGTTTTTTCGCCGCGAAGTTAATCATCCAAGTGGCACATCATTTATCAAGGGAGTGGAGGCCTTCCTGTATGAGATGTAGTGTATCCTGAAGTTCAGCTCTTCGGTATTTGTAGACTATCTTTATGTCATCTGCAAACAGGAAAGGTATACCATGACTGATAATCTCACTGATGTCATTGACGCAGAGCAAGAATAGTAATGGACCAAGTACACACCCTTGAATAACACCACTAGTGATTGGACGTGGGGAAGAGTGGTGGTCGGCTATGGTAACTACCTGAGAACGGCCGCTCAGGTATGACAATAGCCAGCCTATGAGTGGGTACTGAATTCCAAAGGAAGCAATCCTTTTCAGAAGCCGTTTGTGGGGCACTCGAACGAATACCTTTTCCATATCCAGGAACAGAAGTATGACTGCGTATCCTGAGTCAGTAGAATCCGAAACATGGTTTAGATAATGCAATTGGCAGGTTATCCACGATCGTTTGTCCAAGAAACCATGCTGTGACTTGTCTATTAGCTCTAGCGAATTGATGAATTTCATCACACCATTCTTAACCAGTTTCTCTAATATTCTGGCTACTACAAGAGTGTGGTGGATTGGCCGGTAATTATTAATTTCTATTTTGGGGGCCACAGTTGTGATGGGATGATGAACGATGTTGTCCACTGGTCTGGAAACGAGCTTGATTCCAACGAAAGGGTAAACATGTTCAGCAATAGTAACGGCATGTCAGGCCCTCCCAGTGTAATCACGGCAAGTGGGATAGCATCGGAATCCAGGTGGGGAGACGGTTTAGTAGAATTCATTAAATGATGGAAAGATATGACAGAAAATCCAATGTTGCACAGGGCGTTGGTTGCATGCACCCTAATGCTTGCATTTAACGTGGTCGTCTCCAGGCTCATGGAGGTAGCGAAAGATGAGCTAGATGCTTCGTAGATGTCGGCTGGATCATGAATTGACCGTCCGCCTGCACTGACCAGTCCACTGATCAAGGGATAGTAGTTATTAGTTCTGCGACAGAAATGTAACAACTTCCTTCGTTTTACATGTCGTTCGTAGAGCCATTTGTTCTTCGTGCATCCTCTTCGTCAGCTGTATGTGCTTGACCCTGTCAAGGATGTTGTGCAACTTGAAAAGCAAGGCGATATTGCCCGTCTTTCTGTATCCAGCATTTAGGCTTCTGTGTTTCCGGCTGACTGAACTTGCGATTGCGTCTTTTTGGACACATGTGATCTTCTCGTCTTGGGGAGTAAGGAGAGCAATGGCCTGATGCACCTGATGATAAAATTATTCTACGGCATTGCACACATTGTTAGAGAGGAAGAATGCATCCCAATCGGCTGATCGAATAAATTGTAGGAATTGCTTCCAGTTTATCCTCTGGGATACATATTGAGAAATGAAAGCATGTTTGATGGCCAATTTGACGCAGGAAGTGAATTGTACCATCTTGTGGTCGCTACCAGAGAGTTTGTCTAATACCTCTGTTTGTGCAATTGTGACCCCCAAAATGAATATGAGGTCAAGTATACTGGCCGCTCTTGTTGGCTCAGTAACCCACTGTATCCAGCCACCAATTCTGAAAGAGGAATGGCTGAAAGGACCAGTTAAATTTTTGTAGGTTAAAATCACCAACAATTATCTTCTGTCTGTGTGGCATCTCAACAACAAACTCGAAAGCTGAAGTGATGATGGTAACACTCGTGGTTGACGCAGTTGGAGGGTTGTAAACACATCCGAGTAGAATGTGAGAACCGGTTCCTGAGACGGACAACCAAAGAGATTCAGGCACATTTGTTAGTTATTGTTGTTTGTTGTTGTTTGGTTTTGTTTGTTTGATCAAGAAGTTCTGCTGCAAATGTATAGTGTGCCGCGGTGCTTTCGGAAGAGCTGATAGGAATCATTAAGGTAGAGTCTAATGTATCGGGGGAGCACCCCGTTTCAGTAACGAGGATTGCTTGTGGGTCGTTGATATGCGCAAGCATGCCTAGGAAGTACAATTTGTCGTTAATAGATCTGGCATTAAGTAGAAGCACAGAAAACGGACTATTGGGTGTGGGGTCATCCTATTGCGGTTCATTGTTATACGCGTTGTTCTAGTCAGGTTTTATGGACACAGGAGATATGAGTGGACGTACTGGGGTCAGGTCTACACTTAACAGGCTTAGTAAAACTGGTAATATGTCACTTATGATTGCCAATATTGCTGTGGACGTAAAGGTGGTTGATGGAGCAAGTCTACTTTGCAATTGGTGTAGCAGTTGACCAGCCAATTCATCTGCAACAATTGCAGAAACAGTGGGAACAGGTAGTTGGCTTCTGCCGGGTATGCAAGCAGTGGGAATGACCGCGGCTGCTTTCCCTCCTGTACTAAAAGGGTCATACTGAGGGGTGTTGGGAAGGGCTGCGCACACATGAGACGGGATGGGAGGTGGCCTTGGCTTCGTGACAGTTTATTTTATCACTAATGAGCTTGTTTTTGTGGTATGGAAGGGAATTATAGCGAGATGTATCCAAACGACATTTGTTTCTGGTTTTTGTCGACTCAGGATGTCGCTTTATATAGTCTTTATGTGATGTATGTTGGTAGATCTTGTTAATTATTTCCGTGTTCATCAGACTTAAGTCTATTGTTGGTTCCGGTGAGTGGCTGTGTGTTTCTACATTATTGGTTGGACTGCCCATGGGGGTGCTTTTGGCGTTGAGTTCAACTTGCGACACTGCTACAGGGCCCTTGATGGTTAGCTATTCCCAATGGTTAGAAATTACTCCATCATTTATGGAAGGTGAATTCACTTCAGTTGGCTCATAGACGTCAAGTTTGAAGAGGTAGCAGTTAGTAAGAGTTTGCTTAGGTGACATTGCAGTATCCTCAGAAACAGTGGTGACCGAGGTCCTTACCATATGAGATAAGCTGTCGAGATCCACCTCAACGTGCGAAGTTACCACGTTAGATAAATGATATTTTTGAGCTTTGGTCTGAGAACACTTAACCCAAACAGCTGTTTGAGCTAATGATTGCGACGAAACATCACTACGGGATCTTCGTAGACGCGTGCAATCTGGTTGAATCAATAGGTGTTTTTATTGGGTCCGATGGGCTATAGTGAGCTGATTACTCAACGGTCAGTTCGCGGATTCTTCAGTTGGAAATTTAAAAACGATCGGGCATCAGTGTTGAGGTGATTTCTTTTTCAACCGAAGGTAGTGGTATTCAATCTCGGACATATTGCAAGTCATAAGTACTGCAGTTTTAACTTTACCGAAACTAAGTCTGTCAGGAAATGTCAAAAGGGACCACATATTTTAGTCCATGCATTTGTTCACGTACCACAGACGCAATTGAAGCGATTAACTGTCCTGCCTTTCCCATTTGGGCTGGAGCAAGGCTTTCTCATGGGTTACTAAGACAGTCTAATGAAGCCAAGTGATCTCGTATTGGTTCGACAATGGTTACTATATTTCTCATCTCGAAGAGTTGGGATTCCAAAGAGTTGACCTTACCGCTGAGTTTTGAAAGAAGAGCAGCAATGGGATCAGGAATGGCTCGCAGTTTGGTCGGGACCTCAGTTTTCGTTGGCTTTGTTTTCTCGGTGTATGAAAAATTAATTTGACTTGTCGAGTGAGGCTAGGCCTAGTTGGTGTCATAATAAACTGAACTGTACTGATTCGAAAGCTAGATGAAGTAGCTAGGTAAGGTTGATGGAGATAAACGGCTCAACCAAGGTCTTAAGAACTTGATCTATGGGAAACTGTCAATGCAAAAGTAAGCGAATGCGATACAAACCAACCAGCTTTTAGTTTTGCACTATCGGTTTAGTAAGAGTTGGTTCCGGCAGATGTTAGCTCAATTAAATCCAGACAGTTGCACTTTTCGAGGTTGGTCTATGATGCCAGTTCTGCCTGAGGTTAAATGACTGCTCCACACATGTTAGATTGCTGTAGTAAATATCCAAGATAGCAGACACCGACGGCAGTTAGGCAATCAATGAGATCTCCGAAATCAGATAGAGAATATTTACCCAATTCGCATAGATTGTAAAACACCACAAAAGAAAAATACTAGTGCAAATTTCACACGGAAAGAACACGTGTTACACAGTAATCGCGGAGTAAAAGTGGGATCCAACACAGTAGTAGTAGTGGTAATGATAATAATAATAGTTTTAGTAGTAATAAAATCGGATAAACCCGAACCAACCACCTGACACTCCGAGGAGAGTGTTGACTAGCCAGATGATTATATTTTTCGTAGTAGAGCTGGGCGCTGCATCAGCATGTCGTGAAGTCGTTAGTAAGGATATCCGGCGCTCTTGACCTTATAACTGCATTTCACCATAGGTATCGGTTTCAGTGTTTTAACGCTAAGCTGTGTTGTCCAGAATCTATTCCGATTCAAGGTGAACAAATGAAGTGTGCTGCGTCTACGGCATAATTTGGTTCATTTCTAAAAACTCGGCAACCACGAGCTTCGGAACGTCTACTGGCGAGAAAGGTCTGGGTTTTTGTCCAGGTAAACCTTGGATGATCGAATCAGACTGAAACGGCATGAAGGAGGAGCATCCAAAACGTGGGCTTCCTGAAGCTTGCACGGGCGATTCCACCATACGATTTTTCCACAACTTCTCGCCTCATACATACGGCCACATGTGGAATACTCAATACAGGTTTGTCAGCCATGGCTGAGGAGAGATCTCACCGCCTTGGTGATACCCCAATGCCAGGCAACCGAAAACGTCAAGGATCTGTATGATTTGCCGTATAAACGAAAGCTTCGAGTGCTCGGGGTCTTTAGCGGACAATATCGGCGATTGCGCGGAAACCTCCTTTTGGCTTAGCATATTTTGTGAGATCCCAGCCACATGTGGCGCCATTGGCTAGAGCTCAGTCATTAAGCGCAATTTGAGAGCTCACTATCTCTAGCTGGCACAGTAGCACAGTCGTTTAAAATGTCGTCGGAATTGCTTTTCAGTACGAGCTTGCAGAACGTGGAATGCCCTACCAGAATCTATCATATCTGCTCCCACGCTGGCAGAGTTCAAATCCAGGGTTGATCTTGCGCTTATTTCGCTGCACCATCTTGTATGACCCAGTACCCATGGATAAACACAAGTGTCTGTAAGAGTTTTCACTTGCTGTCAAATCCTAGATTTCGTTTCACCTTTTTCACCTCTTGCACGTGTACACCAGAAGGAGACACGATTTTTGTCAACATCCAATTTGCAGATTTTCTCATGGATTTACCTTGGATTTACAGGATTTTACAGGGATTTTACAGGATTTACAGGATTTACAGACTTCAGTGAGTTCACTGTGTAAACCCTGTTTTGTCAACAATTTATTTTATAATTTGCATTTTCACCATAACCATCCTAAGAGACCTGTTAAGCATTAGCTTTCCTTCCCGCCTAAAACCGTTGTTCCATTGTTCCATTGTCTATACAGGGATCATTTGTGAGATGATTCTTCCAGTAGGTTCATAAGTCCCAGGGAGACGGTAAATAAATTGATTATGGGATCGAGTTTTCTGGAAATGGGGAAACACTTCTACCCACCGTGCATCAGCCTATATTTATTTACAGTTCTAATGGAAAATTTGGTCTGCTGATGCAAGCCTACACATGATTTTATTTTCGTCCACCAGCTCGTTGTCCTTGATTTCCAGGTCTGGGAGTGTAAATCCAAAAAGACTGACGCTTGCTTCAACTTTCTGCCGACACGGTGGTTGGTCCAATGCCATCCACTTAAAGCCACTCAGTTCATGAATTCGGTTCATTCTTTTCTGTAGATAATCGACGCAATTGTCTTAGAAACTTGTGCTCATATTCATCACAACTGTTTTGCTGATGAGATCCGCTTGTTCGAGTTGGCCAATTCGAATCTTTACCTCGTTTGGAACCAAGCTGTGTTCTTCCCATGCAATTCTGCAGGAGTTCGTGCATTGCAACGACACTACCACTGCTGAAATATTTTATTCCTTAATAGTACAGTAGCGTGGAAAATGACAGATATTGTGTATACAGAAGGGCCACACTTCAGGGTAGGGATTTGCAAAGCAATATTGTAATAATATAGGACACTTCTGTCGAGACACAAATAGGTGTTCAACGCTGAAAATACCTTCTGGATTATCTCCACCGCTGGCATAATTGAAAGTTATGTTGTTTTCGCGTATCGTAGAATGCCTTGGTATTCTACCATTTTAGAGTCACAGAATTCCTTTAGTTCTTCAACACGAACAGCGTAAATGTAAAAGTAATGGGATATTTTCGCCACAACTGTTTCAACGTCAATGGGACAAGAGTCACCTGGCGTCTGCAATGTGTTGTGGACAATGTGAGCCACGCAACCAGTTCCCATATGTGTTTCTCTAATGGAAAATTTCAATTTCAGTTACATTGTTTTGTCCCATTCTCTGAGTGCCACCGAAATTTGTGTTGGTGTTGTCAGCACAAAATCCCACAATTTTATGCTCATATTTTCGGCTCATATTATTTTGCTAGGTAGAAATTCGTCACATCTAGGCTCACTCAGATAGCCATCACACGCCCGGAAAAGCACCGTACACGCGTTTCATCATTTCGGGAATCGTCAACAGTGCACATTCCATCTGATCATCTGCCCGGCAGTAACGTGTAAGTCAGTGGGTAGTGAGCGGCGCTATGTCATGATTGGCGGCATCCGGTTTCGGATTTGCCTCTCACTGTGGCCAGCCACAGGACGCCTGCGCCTACAGAGGGACCATGGATGGCTTGCGCTGCACCACCCACAGCTCCATCCACACCCCCCATATCCAGTGTAAACCCGAAGGAATAAGACCGGGAGGTATGCGGATGGGAGCCACGTTTCATCAACGGAGCCGGCCCACACTCCTTCACAGGCAAACACAAGCATGCTGTATTTGGGGAATCAACCGCACACAAGGCGGTGGCTGGACCGTAGTCCGCTCCACACTGAGTGCATGGAACCGCTCTTCGAGCCTAGCACGGCCACAAGGACCGTGCGCCGGTCCCCTCCAGCAACGACCAACTGTCTCCTGGAGCCAGTATGGACGAGGTAGTGTGTAATAGACAGGTAGGCACCTTGTCAACATGCACATCAAGCGCAGCCACACCTGGGATGTCAAACAACAGCCAATCATTCGAAATGCCGATATCGAATAAAGTAAACGAATATGGACATAAATACTCGCTAAATGAGCAAACGGAAGAAATTAGTTAGATGTGAATACGCAATAAGTACAAAATGTCCGAAAGTTATTTAAAAACTACCACGCTATAAAATTAAGCAAGTTTACCACAATTTGCATGAGCGAAGCGCGTAAGTTGGGATAAGATTGACAAGCACGCAGAACAAACCAGATAAAATGTAATGAATTGTATGCACATTAAAAAGACCTAGTTTAAGTGTAAGTCGGTTTAGCCCAACTGCGTTGGAGAAGCATCATGAATGCGACAGCAGCCTCAGCATGGCGCTATGTCATATATAGTAACTTATTAACCATGGACGTTACCGTCCCCCGTAGCTCAGTAGTCTCAACCACGGACTGGCAACAGTCGAGTTGCGGGTTCGAGCCCTACCAGGATCCAATGGAATGCGCACTGCTGACGATTCCCGAAAGGATGAAACGCGCGTACAGTGCTTTTCCGGATGTGTGATGGCTGTCTGAGTTAGTCTAGATGTGACGAATTTCTACCTATACTATTCAACTCCCCCTACTACTCTTCTGTAATCATATTGTTTTGTTCAAACACATGCTCTATACATTGAAAACTGGTGTCCGATGTGTCATTACTAGGTGACTGCAGATCAAATAACTTGACCACAGTACGCAATGTCGGCACAGAATATCTCACAACGAGTGCGAGCAACTTTACTTCCTTGAGAATTCAGGCGTCTGTGAATATTGACACGAATTTTACCTTCTTGATTTCCATGAACATTACCTAGCAAAAAGGTGCATGAAATCAGCTCTTTTTATTAGAGTATCCATAATATTATAATGATCAGTATTCCTATAATCATTAGTATAATTAGGTACTTATTATTATTGCCTCCCATTTTGTGCGGATATAAGCAAACTTCCACACAAACAATTTCCCTACCAACCTGATGCAATTCATGGAGTGGAAACCGTGCTTATGAAATACAGCGTGATAAGAGAAGGCACCTTCTGCGACTGCTAAATTGGCTTCTGTGTTTCCCAACGTTGCTGATCACAAATAATTATTTCAGGGGCGGAAGATGCTGCTGCAGACACACTATCCGATTTTAAGTGCTTTATATTATCTGATCTGCCACCGTGAGCCATAGAAAATTCGGATTTGCATGTGACACACAGAGCATGCGAGTCGTTGGCGCGTGTTGCCTTCTTAATGAATGGAAAATCGCTCTCCAGTTGAGTAGTCAACTTACACGTTCGTTTAGACATGGTTTTCCTACCAAGCTAGACAAAATGCAGGCATTCTCCACTAAAGTTCCAAAAATCTCATCTTCGCTATTCACCCCTCTTTTTATATTGTGGTACAATGTTTCCCAGCCGCGTTGTCCACCCACGCAGTCGACTATCCCGCCAAACACAAGCCGGCCCACTTATTTTGGTATTATTGTAGCAATGAAGGGCAATGTTATTGACGCGAGCACAAGCTATATGAACACCCACGCAGACGTACATTAATGAGTCACCTTTCCTTCCCACGACGCACCAGCTCCTCGGGCTTCCGCTCGCGACACTTCCATGCACTTTGGGGGCCTCGTGACGGGGTATTCCCCGCCCATTAGACCCATGTATCTCCGCTTCTACGCGGCCCATTCCGACTGGCCCGGGTGTCCTTCGATAGCTCGTGATTTACGTGAACGAGGATGCAACACACAGTGCTTGGGGTTGGTCCGGAATGCCACAATAACTGCGGTTTTGTATTATTTGTTGCGTGCTCGAACAACACTCTCTCCGTTCTCCCTGATTCAGGCTCACTACCGGACGTCGCTCGTGCCCCGTTCTCGTCTTGTTCCCTCAAGCCAGTGTTGCTCCGTTTGCTCTCCTCACTGCGTCAGTTCTCGTTTCCGACCGCCCCCGTTTCAGTGGTCTTTTTGTCTTCCGGTCAATCACTGCCTTCTGCCTCCCTACATTATGGTGTGCCCGCACCACCCGTGTTTGGTTCTGGTTTTTCGCCTGCATTCTGCATGCTCAAAGCGGAACATTCTGAGGTCTACAACCTCAAAGCGGTACATTAGTGCATCCCGTCCAGCATTTTTAAAATAGCGGGACAGCAGCTTGAAATGCGGGACTGTCTCGCCTAAATCGGGACGTATGGCCACCTCGAGTGCATATGACTTAACCGGATATTGTCGTGGAAATTAGGCGGGAGTTGAGGTCAACCCTCGAAGTTTTGATCGCTGAACCACTGTGTCTATCAACCTGTGCTATGTGCACATAAACTCTTGAGGCAATCAATTCGGTCGCCATGGTCTTGACTGTGACAGTTTGATTGGTGATCTTTATTTTTTCCATATATCTAATCCTTTGTGTGTTTCTGCTCGTATTGTGTTTGCGACTGAAGAGAACAATCGAAATGTTGACATATCGCAACCTCTGTCTTCTCTCTGCCTTAACCAGTGTGCATCGCCAAAGCCAATGGTTACATGAACAGACTGGATGAGGTGCAGCTATCGAAGGTGAGGCCGGCAGGTCATGCATGCCAGCTTCGTACTCCGCAGCCACAGACCGAACGTACGTGCGGGGTCAGCAACCGTGGACGGTGGCGACAGACACCTAATCCACCTGTCGACTGAAGCAGGGGCTAAGTAGGGAAAAGAGCTGGTGGCCACATGTACAACTGAACGGACACTTTCGACAAGACCTGAGAGTCTGTCCTTACGTTGCATAGCGCACCGTGGCCACAGGTGAACACGTGCGAACGATGTAACTAGGGCATGACGTTTTGCTAAATTTGGCCGCCCAGTATAACTCACGGGTGAAGGCATGCACACCATCGGTTCAAATACTATGCCAAAGTTCGGTTTGCGTCAGTGGGACACTACTATTGCATGTGTGACCGGTCTCAGGAAATTCACTCATGTCATCATTGACTTGTCCCTATACCGTCACAGTATCTCACACCGCTGAGATATAAACTATTTGCTTTATTTGACAGTTATTTCCCTTCAATAGTTTGAGTAAATGCGTGCATTTCGTATTGTCTCATCAGTACCAATACAATAAGTACAATTATCTCATACCGTCCCATGCGTGTTAACAATAAATCAAATGCCGTGTGGTAAACGGCGACAATCGTCCCATGACCGGGGTATCCGTAGGTCAACAACTGACTGTTTCTGCACACACAGGGTAGGTCTTAGCTGGCTTGTCGTCACGGCTTAGGCGAACCGTAAGAAGCGTGGATCGGGATTGTGTAATAGTAGTCGCAATGCGGATCCGGGGTCAGTCCGATAACGGGTCAATAAAACATGTCAATCTATGCATGATGCTGGCGGTTTGCGTGCACACCGAATATTGGGTGTGAGATGGCTGACCCACCTTGAACCCATTTGGTCAGGTGTTCGTTCATTCTGGAAATCAAAACCGCATTCTTGTCTCTCTAACTGACGCCGCAGGTATAATCGAATTGGTGAATATCGTGTGACTTGGCGCTGATTGGTTCCACTTCCTTTACCGAAAGTATAAACAGTTTCCGGATTCCGTTGTTCATCACAGCTTCTGCAGCACATTATGCTCTCTGAGTGCGGACTTTAAGCTTTTGGTTGCCCTCCTTGAAGCATTTTTACCCTTTAATGGTAGCACGAGGTATACATTTTCCTTAGAGGTTTTCCACACCGTTTCTTTCAGTCGCCTGACTTAGCTATAATTCGTGATGAGGCCCGTTAGGGTGAACGACTTCCATGAGCGTGGTGGTTATCGTTTCTATCTCCTCAGTCAGACTATCGCTCGAGTAGATACGCCTGGGACGAGTTAACAAAGTTTTCACCAGTACTCGCTTGTGGTCCATCAGTATGAAACTGGTAAACCATAGGTACTGACCTTATCATGTTGGGTTCCATCGACGGACCACAAAACGAGCTCGGTATCCCTTCGTCTGCAACCACCCAGTTGTGTGAAGCAACGTAGTTACGACGCAGCCGAGATTGTTTCAGAAGTGAACAACCCCTGAGAAGACACCTTTCACGCGACCGTGAGCGAAATCCTAGCTCTGTTCTGAATAGTGGCTCCCATAAACCAGACCCGAACTCACTCAGAAACAAACAGCTTACCCCTGACTTGGATCACGAAGTTAACATTGATGCGCAAGATGATGCTGACGACAAACACTTTGCTGAATATGCAACGTTTAATGCTACGTCAGTAAATAATGCCAACTCTAAACCAGTTATCGTTAAGACTGACCAGGCGCTCCGGAAACTTCATATGTTACGTGCGCATAAACGATACTGAAGCCCCGCTTTATCAAATCGCTCGCCTAGCATTCATAAAAGCCATCCGGTAACCATGCGTCTAACACTTGACACATAATGCCAAACGCTCCGTCCTTCTGTTTGGTCAGTCCCCGGATAAAGGTTTCGCGTCAATTACGATATGGTGCCAACCACACTGTATTCATGCCCTACTGTAATCCAATTGCCTATCGTTGCAAACTAACCTCAAGCTGTTGAGTGTTCAATGCATCGTGACTCGTCAGTTGCAAGCCCACCTAAGCGATCGAACAGTTACCCTTTATTATTGCACAACGTAACCTCACGACGCCTTTGAACAAAAATGCCAGTAAAGGGTACAGACACCTATATCGGTGAAAGCACAAGGGTTTATAAATCTGTGTGGTGTATTGTACAAGCATACTTCGCTCTTACATGTTCTACCGTTTGTTTACAATGGTGTTGGGACACGCAGGCTCGGGCTTCTGATGCGATATATTCCAGGAACTTGATAATCCATTCCGTTTTGCTCAGCACACCAGATGGATCCCGTCGAAGCATTTCGGAGCATTGCTTCTTCATGAGCTTTTCACATAGGACTTGATGACACCCCATATACCTTCAACTGGGTTTAGTGCAGGCGAATACGGTGCAAGTCGTAGGAGTCTTCCGCATGGGTAAGGTGCTTCCTGGAAAGCGCATTCTAGATCAGTATGGCACAGTGCGTTTTCACACGTAATCAGGCACTTATTAGTAACAGCTGCACCGCTGACATCAAGCAGCAGCAAATCTTGTACACACCTTACATTTAAATTGTGGCCCCTGATCATCTGCGTCGAGACAGAAGATTGATCTAATGGAACCCCACCGAATTCTTTCGTAATTGACGCTCCTGCCTCTGTATCTACCACCGCACGCACTGGCACCCAATGAATAGTGACCTCTCCACTGGCACTCTCCACTTACTGGGTATGAATAAGGTAAACACTGAGAAAGTCTTTCTTCCGTACAGTATCAGGCCAGATGGCATATGCGGTTGCACAGAAAACAGCGGCGGCCACGTCGGTTTCCGTATTTATTGCTTTGTGCATCCATCATCGACATTAGCTTTTGCACCATCGCTGTCAATTGACAAAACTTACGTTCTATTTCCGAGGGATGGATTCTCCCCATGGAACATGGCTCTAAAAGACTGAGACACTGTCAAGAGCTCCTCTACTTTTCTCAATCCAATGATTGATGCCAGTTTTACCCTGTCCTGGAGGGGTTTGTGTAGGCTCTTAATGAATTGTCCTTTAGGGAGTCATTCCTTTGCGGCTAACTCTAACCCAGGTACACCTACTGCCAAGTTTCTATGCAAATTCTGGTAGAATACAATCAAGTCTTTCTGTTCCTTCCCTTTCGCCTAGTGAAATTTCTCAAGCGCCTGTTGTCGGTCAATTTCCTTTTTGAACTACACATACGATGCCGCCTTCACTTCGCTGAAAGACCACCCATTTGGGAACTTGTTAATGGATACGTCGCTCTCGCTCTGCCGGATAACAACGTGCCCAACACCGTTAGCAAGTTGAGATCTCCCTTGACTCCGGTGGAAGTCGCAATTGCCTCGAACTGGTCACGCTATGCCTACGCATGTGCGTCTGTGACTTGAGCTTGCAAAGGTAGCTTCAATCTGATTGGTCGCGGCACCAATGTAGGGAGAAAAAGCGGTAAGGGTGCACAGTATTTGTTGCTAACACACAACAAGTTCACAGGCTAGCACGCACGCGCGCATGGATAGAGACATTTCCCGACGACCACGCACCACTCTCTCGCTCAGTGTCACATGCATGCCCCGACATCAGCCGCTCAGGGAATTCACTGCTCACCGCTTCTGCATGTCCTATTCTGACCGGGCTGGATTCGTTCTAATGCGTTTGACTTGCTTAATCGGGGCTGCGTCGCTTTCCTCGTAGCGATTCCTAGAGGCGCGGCCAAACCCGTAGCTCTCCGGAAATCCGGGCAGGCGACCACTATGTCCTCCGCTCTTCCCAGCCTGGGCCTGACATCTTTTGTCGTTCGTTGTCCATTTCCGGCTTACCCCGTAGGCGTCGAGCTGCTTTGTCGACTTTCGTCCCCGATGTTTTTGTTACTTTTCAGCTTCCTTAGTTTTCGCGACTTGTCCATTCCGCCTGTGATGCATGCCTTCATTGCCATCATAATATGACAATACAATTTGCCGGTGGCTAAACACAAACGTCTAAGATTTTCCACTGACAACCAACTCTCATGATCCGTTCCAACTTTTCACCTTCTGGATGTGTTCACCAGGAGGCGGCACGACTTTTCCCAACATTCGATTTGTCCTCCTTCCTCATATATGTACGATGGATTTACGGTTTTTGATACTCGTACTGTGATGAGTCCACCGGTATGGACCTCCTTTTACTGACACTTTATTTATATTGTGAATGTTACCATAACAACCTTACGAGACTTTTTAAGCTTTCGCTATTTTACCCGTATATCGTCATTGTTTTTTACTTGCTTACGCTATGCTTCATAAACCATATGTATTAGATAAAATTATATATCTTGATATGATGTTTAATCTGAAAGACAGGCACAGTGAACCTCCTGATTGCAAGCTGAATAAACTAACGTCAGCACCGTTGGATTCACGTCAGTGGATGAAACAGCTGCATCGGCACACGGTACTTAAACTGCCCTTCCTGTTATCTGTTGGCAATGCTCGCCAGCTCGCCCAAAGCATTTTGGACTGATTAATGTATGCAGCAGAGTGACGATAGTTTCGCCCTATCCAAACCCCTACCAGTGCAACTATAGTGTATTTCCACCTTTCGTAATACTAATAAAGAACAAGAAATCCTTATGCTGCCGTTGGGATCCCCTACACCCAAAAAAACATGTTCATTCGCGTAAGAGTTCATCAGATGTGAGACCCGGGCAGCTGTTGCACACTAAGTTCTCAGTATTGTATTATCGTAAATCCAATTTGCCTTTGACGGTGCGTTATAAGACGGTGTGTGAAAAATTTGCACTCGCTGGCACCTCGCTCTAGTAGCTGACTTCGTTGTCGGAATGCCGATCATTCCAGCCGGAACATTAGAACAACGCCATCAACATGTGACTCACGCAAACATGTATAAAATGTTGTATAGTTGACGGGTGCTGGTTTGTTTACGAAGTTTAGATTTACACGTGATATTGTAAGTTTATATCTGGGTGTATTCTTCGGAGCGCGCACTGCAGTTTTGCTATATTGCACCAAATACCCGATTATGGCCTTACTGAACGGATGGTGAATCGTCTCCATCGACTTGTGTGAACGCGCGAATGTCGCGCCCACTTTGAGCTTACAGTCCATAACCGTTTGGCGCAATCTAAGCCGGGTTGGATTATGCTTTAAAGCCAGCACTTCCCTGTGACTGACATGATAGCCGTTTGGGGGCAGTTGAACTATTTGTGTTGTGAGAAGATCGTCAACTATGACAAATAGTAGCAATACACATTTGAAAAGTGAGAGCATAAATGCCACCGATACATTCACGACTAGCAAAAAGTTTTAGATAATTCGGTTTAGGTAACTCGAATACCTTTCCTTGAATTACTGCGAGCTCTGGAGGAGGACAGATTCTTTATGTTCCCATGTACCCAGGGATTGGCAGGTTCTTTTTATGTAGACTTGTATCAATGCGTCGTGGTTTTGCTCCACTGCAGGTAAACAGCTAAGACAATCAAAGAATCAGAAGGGTAGCGAAGAACACGCTACATAAGTTACATCAAATTAAGCAAAAATTCAAGGGTATCATAGAAATCTCTTTCCTGATAGTCGATGGACTACTGGCCATCATAAGATAGATCCCGCCCCCGACTACGTACCAAGTCTTACCAAAAGACAACCTGACAACCTGTAGTAAACTTGGAAACCTTTATATACTTAATCAATACGAACTTCCGGCACAATGCACTCGGTTCTATTTGTAATAAGGCTTCAAAAACATACTCTGATAGCCGTGTTCCTGTGTGCGAAGTGTTTAGTTCATATTTCAAAAAATCCCCACCTACCCAGCAGTTAAGCTTTGTGTCACTCACCGGTGCTCGTTACAGCGAAGGATACTTCGATATCAGAACGGGTTACTTTCTGATATCGCGTCTAAAACCTTCCTGTTTTTAGGGATTCGATAGGATGTTCTCTGTGCTGGTTAACTACTGAGGACTAGACCGCTCGCAGACGGCATATGCAAAATCAAAGCTCTGACTCTTTGATGGTTTTCTCTGCAGAATCTCAACGGATCACGGACTATTATATACCATTTAATACCGACTTGCGTTCTTTTTCCCTAATCGGAAACAACCTCCTTGTGGGAGCAGAAAGGTGGCTCGGGTTTAACCCGTTCCAGCAAATAGTTCGGCAGCAGTGTTCCAGAACGTGATGGGTTTTTGCCTGGCAAGCGTTCTCCCTATAAAACCACAAAAGTCTTCTTAACAACACTGTGATATCGTGGTCGTTTCTCGTTACAAAATAATGTCACTGCCCCGTGGATATCCGGATAATGTTTTCCAACACACGGACACCAATCTTCTACTCGCACATTGCTGACGATATCAAATATTCAAGAATGAAGCAGCACAATAAAAGGCACAAACTATACAGATACATATGGTTGACGGCATCCGGTTTCGGATTTGCCTCTCACTGTGGCCAGCCACAGGACGCCTGCGCCTACAGAGGGATCATGGATGGCTTAGGCTGCATCACCCACAGCTCCATCCACACACCCCATATCCAGTGTAAACCCGAAGGAATAAGACCAGGTGGCATATGGATGGGAGCCACGTTTCTTCAACTGAGCCGACCCACACTCCTTCACAGGCAAACACAAGCATGCTGTATTTGGGCATCAAGCGCACACAAGGCAGTGGCTGGACCGTAGTCCGCTCCACACTGAGTGCATGGAACCGCTCTTTGAGCCTAGCACGGCCACAAGAACCGTGCACCCCGTCCCCTCCAGCAACGACCAAATGTCTCCTAGAGCCAGTATGGACGACATAGTGGGTATTAGACAGGTAGGCGACTTGTCAACATGTATATCCAGCGAAACCACAGCTGGGATGTCAAACAACAATCAATCGCTTGAAATGATATTATAAAAGCAAACATATGTGTTAAAGAGTACGGTTATGTCGACATAACTCTTCGATAAATGAATTAAGTTAGTTATCAACGAATGAGCGATAAGTACAAAATATCCACAAGTTACCAAAAAAATACTACAAATACAATAACCTTAACGAAGATAAGCACAATTAGCGTAAGCAACGTGGCCATTTGATAGAAGATTATTCAGGTAGGCAGAATAAAGCAAATTAAGTGGAATGGAATATATCCGACTTAAAAAGACCTAGTGTACATGTAAGTTGGTTTAGCCCAAGTGCGGTGAAAAAGCATTACGAATGCAAAATCACCCTTAGCGAAAGGCATAACACAGATACATACACCTACAATGGCATACTTACCTACACCCCTACACAAACATACACTTTTATAGCAAACAAAGAAGATTTTTGCACCTTCTTGAGCATGCATTGTTACGTCAAAATGACCATGTCTGTAAAGGAGTGCCTCGCCTTTACGAAAATAAAAGCTTTATTTTTTTATTTAATAGATTACGGTTCTTGCGAAAACTGCAATGTAGCGGAAAACAATTCCTTTCGGTTTTTTGCAAAGTTGGATTTTACCGTTGTTTTAACCTTCTAAACGTCCACTTGTTTTATTGACGGCACATCCGTTGACACAAATTGTTTTGGTGAGTGCCTTGCTGCACTGTTTCTCGCTCTGGTTGTTTCGCTTCCTATTTTTGTAGCCTGCACAATAGACGTTTGGTTCAATCGCCTCCAACTTCTATACTGTCCCGTATTTGGTACGGCTCTTACGTGTCATTGATTTCCTACTAGTATCCCAGGTGCCACCCAACAATTGTTGATCCCAGCCCATAACACGCCGCCCACCATTTTGCATTTTTATTTTTGTGGGCTCGTTTCAGTGACTGATTCATTATTCGCTATCGTTTTGGTTTCCTACCTGCGGCAGATACTTATTCATTTCTCCTCACGAATAGTCCTGATAATAAACCATCTACGTACGTGGCTAGTACAGTAGAGCTAGCCTCTCACCCTTTTTGGGAGAATGACCCGTTGTTATGGTTTTCGTACTTAGAATCCACCTTTTACAATCGTAGAACTTAAGTCTGGGCTTCCGTAAACTGTGTCCCCCCAAGTGAGAGACATCATAGCTTGTAAGTAGCAGGGGATTCATTAGTTGTTATGTAGATGCGTCGGTTAGATACAGTCAAATAGACACCACACATCCAAGAAAGCGCTAGCCGGTCGTTTCGTCCTATTGGGACTCGTCAGTAGCGCGCTCCCGTCGAATCCTGCCGGATTCGACCCAAGATCTTACGCTTGCGAGTCAGCGACTTATATCACTGAGCCATGGGCGACAGCAGCGGACCTCCAGGACTGATAGCTAACCGCGATATAGCGCGGCTCATCCTCCACTGCCTTGCATGTTATCAACTGGTAGAAAATATAGCTGCCTCCTACTACTTACAAATAATTAGTAGGCACCTTAGCAGCTTAAATGAAATCACGATTGGTGGCGGCTTGCAAAGAAAGTCGTTGCTCTGGGGGCCAGTAGCCACCTACGGTATTCGGTCGCTCACCCTGGACCTAGGTCTGCGGCGCACGTTCCGCTGGGTATTCACTGTCGCTGCAGTCCCCTTTGCCATCATCGGCGTTGACTTTCTCAGGCATTTCGACCACTTGGTCGATGCGAACCGCCAGATGATAATCGACACTGCAACGAAACTCAGTGTACGTGGCGTCACCGCCGATATCGCATCAACAATACCAGTATACACCTATTCTCAGACCTCGCCAGACTACGCCAACCACTTTTCTCAGTATTCCACTCGCTTTCAGCCAATGAACGCAACCTTGCCCTGGCATCCAAAGTCACGCACCATATACGGACGAATGGTCCACACGTCGCTTGCGGTCCACGCCGACTGCTGCCCGAGAAACTAAAGGTAGCTGGGGCGGAGTTTGAGCACATGCTCGAACTAGGAATAATCCGCGCTTCCGACACCACTTGGTCCTCTCCCCTGTAGATGGTCCCCAAGAAATCTGGTGACTGGCAACCTTGCAGTGATTACCGCGCACTCAATCGGCTAACCGTCCCAGATGGGTATCCCATCCCACACATGAAAGACATTACCGCATGCCTCACAGGTAAGACGATCTTCAGCAAGATTAATCTGGTTCGCGCTTATCACCAGATACCTGTGGAAGACAATGACATTCCTAAAACAGCCGTCACTCCTTTCAGTTTGTTTGAATTTTTAAGAATGTCACTTGGACTGTGCAACGCCGCACAAACCTTCCAACACTTCATCCACGATGTCATTCGTGGCCTAGACTTCGCCTATTCCCACCTCGATGATATTTTAGTAGCCAGTTCATCGGGACAAGAGCTCCTCGAACATCTTCGAACTCTTTTCTAGCGATTGACCCAAAACCGTGTCACAGCCAACCCGACTAATTGCGAACTCGACAAATCAACGGTAGAATTCATAGGCCACCTTGTTTCATTGTCTCGTATCAACGTCCTTTCTGATAGGATCCAAGGAAATCAAGGACTTCGCAACACCGACTTCGTTCCAGCACCTCCGTCGATTTTGTTGTTTGATCAACTACTATCGACGCTTCATTCCGTTCCGCGCTTAGCTTATGCAGCCTCTGACTGAGCTACTCAAACGGAATGAACGTAAGTTCGCTTTCCCTGACACAGCACAGGCAGTCTTCGCCGAGCTCAAGGATGTTGTCTTCAACATAGCCCTCCTCGCGCATTCCAAAGCGACTGCACCCATTTCTATTACGACTGATGCCTCAGAGGTCGTCATCATCATCATCATCATCATCATACACGTTAGCTAGAGGTGGGGAACACCTCAACTACTGTGCCGCAATACAAAGAAAAAAATGAGAGGAAAAGAAAACAACTGGTGAAAGCTGGCTGAGCTACCGGTAACGGATGGGCATCGTTCCGGTAAGTTACCAGCCGGCTGCTGTGCACCCAAAAAAATTATTATGCAAAATTAGATAAGGCAAAGTAATGAGATCGTGGTTGGAAGAGGAGGCTAAGAGGGGCTAAGAGGGATGGGGTGGGACAAAGAAACTCACAGCACGAACGCCACTGAGATCGGCTCCTAGCCATATCAGCAAGTGTGTCCAACCAAACGTGTTCATCGTCTTTCGGACCCCAACCAGGGAGCCGAGATGCTCCAACCGAGGCCAGTTCAGAAGTGAAGGTCTTCATTACTCTGGACCAAGTCATCGCTTGGCCACCTCTCCTCTTCTTCCATCCACACCCCCGGCGCGCAAACAACACACGTCGCGGGAGTCGTTGGGCTGGCATGCGTAACACGTGGCAGAGCTATCGGAGCCTGATGCGGGAAATAACGGTGCTGAGCGGTTCAGATCCTTTTCCTGTGCCGTAAACAAGGCGTCTAACAAGCTCGTTACTCACGCGGTGTTCCCACCATATGTGAGCCACACTGCGAAGGCACCGGTGGTCGAACGTAACTAGCCTCTTCAGGTCCGCTGCTTTAAGCGGCCAGGTTTCACAACCGTACAGTAAGGTCGAACGTACCGCTGCATTGTACACTCTACCCTTCAGGGCAAGTGTGATGTCGCGCCGGCGCCATAAGTGGCGAAGGTTATCAAAAGCGCCCCGAGCTTTTGCTATACAATTCGTGATTTCATCTTCAATCCCACGGGCGCTGATACAACTTCCCAGGCAGTTGAATTTTTGAACGACTTCTAGCTGATCCCCACCAAGGGTCAGCGTAGGAGGCGGTCTAGACCAATCTTGGAGAAACGTTTTTAGAGGGTTGCCTATTCCGGGAGCCCAGAGAGCGATTCCAGAAGACGGATCGAGTTGCAGGGAAACTTTTATTGGTTCAGCAAAAGATTCCCTGTTAGCTAGCTATAAACGAACGACACCGTGGACGCTCTAGCTAGGGAAACGGAGCAAACACAGCACACAGAGCAGTCGCGCGTTGCAACCGAAGCGAGCGCCAAGCAAAAATGGCGATGAGCAAGTAAAGCATTCGAACTCAGCAATCAGTTCAACAAACCACACCGGTTGCCTAAGTGTACAATTATAGAATTTTGGTTAGAATTTTACACAGGCAAACCGGGGAATCTCCAGACTGCTACACGTTTTGCACTTCGAGGGTGCGAAGCTAAGCCCGAAGTGACGGACAGCTAGTGCTAATCTGTCCAGTGCCGCTTGGTACGTTTGTGAGCTGTCACAGATGAGAGCAATATCATCAGCATACTCTAAATCAAGAAGTCGTTCTCCTGGGAGTAGCTCCACACCTTATAAGACGTGTCCTGTAAACGCGATTTTCATGACTTCGTCAACAGCGAAGTTGAAGACGAAAGGTGACAACGGGCATCCTTGTCTCACGCCGCTGGAGATATTAAAAAGCGACGACAACTTGCCGTAAGACCTCACTCTGCCCGTGCTACACGCATATAATGCTCGGATAATATTCACATATTTCTCAGGTACACCTTTCCTGAGTAGACAGTCCCAAAGTGCATGTCTATTCACCGAATCGAATGCGCCTTTGATATCGAGGAACACGACAACGGTGGGCCGCCAATATATGTGACGGTGCTCCAACAACTGACGCAAGGTGAAGATGTGGTCAATGCAGCTACGATCTCGACGAAATCCAGCTTGCTCTTCACGAATCTGGCTTTCACGAGTGCCAGTTAGTCTGTGAAGGATGACAGACGCAAGCAATTTGGAGGCGATGGAGATCAGACTGATTCCTCTATGGCTGCCGCATTCCGATCGTAAGCCTCCTTTGAAAATTGGGACTATGATGGAGCAGCTCCAATCGGTTGGGACAGTTTCCTGATCCCACAGTCTCACTAGTAACGCGTGTAAATCATCCACAAGAGCAGGGCCTCTGAATTTGAAGAGGGCCGGAGGAAGGTCATCAGGTCCCGCGGCTTTATTTGACTTCAACAGTTTGATCTCATGTTCGACTTCTGAGCGAGAGGGTGGATCCAAAGGAACAGCCCACGGAGCAGGGCGATCACTGGTCGGCGAGAAATCTAACAATTCCGACCGATTAAATTGCCTTTCAAAGTGCTCAGCAAAACGTTCCAGGCGTTTTGACAAATTGTGGATAGGCTGTCCACTCTCGTCACGTATAGTTTCACTAACACCAGGTCTCCTGCTGCCCGTTTCCCGTATCAGACGGAATAACTCACGATGGTTACCAAGGGCAGCGGCCATTTCCATCTCTGTTGCACGAGGAGACCACCAGGATTCGCGGTCTCTCTTCAGGCTAGCACCCAGTTTCACCCGGAGCTCTTTGCGAGTTTCACTGTGTTCGCTTCCAGCTGGAATATGCCGGCGAGCATCTATAAGTTCCAAAGACTGTGAAGAGACCCAATGTTCATGTTGGCGATTAGACATACCACATGAGGATTTGCCTGCTGCTAGTAAGACCTGTTGCATATG
This sequence comes from Dicrocoelium dendriticum, assembly GCA_944474145.2. Taxonomy (NCBI): domain Eukaryota; kingdom Metazoa; phylum Platyhelminthes; class Trematoda; order Plagiorchiida; family Dicrocoeliidae; genus Dicrocoelium; species Dicrocoelium dendriticum. The sequence goes on from OX104061.1 coordinate 22,446,195, forward strand.
AGACCAGTGAGCTTCAATTGCATCCAGTGAGCGTTTATCCAACTCGGATGACAGCGTAATTTGATAGGTAATTAGAACAGCTGGATTCACCAGTCTGCCGGTGTCAATGCGCTCACAACATCGTCGCGGGCGTCCGCCAGAACGCATCCGCAGGTCTGCACATACAAGTGCATGATCGGTGTCAACACCTGTGCTCCAAATCGAGCGACAGTTCTGGACGCAGCCTCTCCAGCGGTAGCTGATAGCAATGTGATCGATTTGCGTCCAAGGCTGGTTCGAGGCTGGTGGGCGCCAAGTAACCCTCTGGCGGGTGCTGTGTCGGAAATTAGTGCTCGCAAGAAATAAGCGAGCATCCTCACACAAATAAAGTAACCGCTCACCGTTATCATTACGGGAGACTATACCATGTTGGCCGCCCAGATGCAGCTCATCTGTGGATAATTTTCCAACTTGAGCATTCAGATCCCCAGCCAGCACTACAGTGTCCGAGCTTCTTCTGTGCCGAAGCAGTTCGTTCAATTGGCGATAGAAGTCATCTTTTACGGAGTCATCGCTGCAGTTTGTCGGTGCATAAGCAGCGATAACGAATAAACACCTGTTAGTCTCACGCGACTTCGAAGTTTTGAACGAGCCAGCCAATCGGACCGCACACATCCGGCTACTGATTGGAATCCAATCAACCAGAGCAGCTTCAGCCCGGGGACTCAGGGCAATACCAACACCAGCTTGGCCGGTGCTCGAAGCTGCATCGTCACCGGATAGGCGCAATGAAAAAGTGCTGCTAGTGTCACTTGAAGGGGATCGCAGAGTGAGTACAGAGCTCGAGTCTTGCAGGCGGGTCTCTGATAAGCAGCAGATATCGATCGAGAGGGTCTCCAATGTTCGGGCAAGTGCTGCCTGTTGACCGATCTGAAGCAATGTGCGAACACTGAGACACGCCAGTCTGAAGGAGGATTGAGGGCTCCAAATGGAAGCCGATGAACTGGAATGGGCCGCTTGCTTGGACATGGGCCTGTTGACATTGCAGGAATGACGCTCTGCGTTCACCTGTGAGTTAAAACTAAAAGACAAGCGACTATTGAAGCAAGGTTGGGGAGGGCCGAGAATTGGGGGGTTGAAAACAGGGGGGGGTAAAAGTAAAGCTGGAACGGGACGATAGGGATGAAAAAGCGCAAGAAGGGGAATAAGGAGATGGGAAGGCTTGAGCAGTAGCATCCAAACCCCTATCCACCCTGCTCGATGCAGCAGATAGGGCACCGTTGATTATCCTCTGCGGTGGCCAGAGCATCAGCAATTTGTTTGAAGTGTGATTCATTGTATTGCGTGGGCAGGATACTGTCAGGTTGCCCAGGCCTAGACAGGAGAACGATTAAGGTTCTCAACCAAAGCCTTTGGTTCAAAAACCTGGCCGCAAGGCAGCGGGTTTGGCGTTGGACTACAAGGAGTCCGTTTTAAGGAATAAGGGGCCACCCTCATTCCAACCCCCAAGCTGGAGGACCAGGAGGCTGAGTTTGTCTGACCTCTAACCATTGAACAATTTGGTATGAGTGGTTCTGAAGGTGCAAAAGCACCACCCAGCATAGCTCAATGGATCGTTGAGGCACACAAACCATCGCACCACAGTAAGGTCCAGCCTCATTGCGATGGCCTCAGAGGTCGTGGTAGGAACCATCCTCCAACAGCATGTCGTTGGGCAATGACAACCCTTTGGGTTCTTCTCCAAGCGCGTGCGGCCAGTGGAATCCGGGTACGGCAAATTTGGCAGAGAACTGCTCGCCGTTTACCTAGCGATTCGTCACTTCCGGCACACACTCGAAGGCCGCGCTTTCACCTTCTACACTGACCACAAGCCCCTCATCTTCGCCTTCAACGTGCTTGCGACAAATATTCACCACGGGAAACAAGATACCTAGACTTTGTCACGCAGTTCACTGCTAACATACGCCATGCCTCAGGTGTCGATAATACCGTCGCCAGCGCTCTCTCACGCGTTAACCTCACTCTGAAGTCTTTGCATGCCGTAGACGCTGCCGCCATGGCATCAGCTCATACTCGAGGTGGAGACATACAACGCAATCTGCAGTGTACTTCGCTGCATGTGCAACCTATTTCTCTCCAAACCACGGAAGGAACCATTCTCTGTAACACTTCCACGGGTTATCCTAGACACCTCGTGCCTGTCTCCTTCAGACGCACAGTCTTTGACGCACTACACGCACTATCACATCCCGGTATCCGTGCATCTTTGAAATTGGTCACCGAAAGTTTCGTTTGGCGAAGCGTAACCAAAGATTTTCGCACATGGGCTCGCGCCTGCCTTCAATGCCAGCGCTCTAAAGTACATCGTCACACCCGCGGTCCTCTTTGTTCATTTCCTGCACCGGGCTCTCGGTTCTCGCATGTACACTTAGACCTGGTAGGTCCATTGCCTCCTTCACGCGGATTGGTAGACATTCTTACATGTGTCGACCGCTTCACCAGATGGCCAGAAGCCATTCCCATAACAGACTGCACAACTGAGACTGTTATCCGGGCCTTCTTAGATCGGTGGATCTCGCACTACGCATATCCATCCACCATCAAAACCGACCGTACCTTCGTAACTTCACAATTCGATACGTTCTGCAAATTTTTAGGCCATCGCCGCATTCATAACATAGCGTAATACCCAGCAGCCAACGGGTTAGTTGAACGCTTCCATTGGCAGCTTAAAGCCTCTCTCTACGCCTCCTCCGACCCTAGCTGGAGCGAAAGCGTTTCGCTCGTACTCTTAGGCATTCGCAGCAGCATCCAAATCTGACTTGCAATGTGCACCAGCAGAGCTGGTTTGCGGCACAACGCTCAAGTTACCAGGAGAATTCGTTTAACCTTTCTCATTGTCGGATATAATTCCGCCTAACTTTGCGTCCTCCCTAGCTCAACACATGCGTTCACTACGCTCGACTCCGCCCCGTGAGCAGACTAGAGATGTGCAAATGCACAGCTGACTCTCTACCTGCACTCACGTCTTCCTCCGCAAGGAAGCAGTGGGCCGCCCTCTCAAGCCTCCCCACACTGGCACTTTCAAATTCCCGCAACAGACGCCGAAACATTTATTTTAGACCAGAATGGTCACCGAACAACCGTGTCCATCGACGGCCTCAAAGTTGATTTCTTTGACGAGTCACTTGCAACCCATCCCGATGAAAACACACAAGCACCCGCACATGCGCTGACTTCCCGGGCACTGAATATCTCGAAACCCTCTGTTCCCCTTGACTCTCAACCTACCCAGCATCAACCCCAGGAAAATGATCGATGCGGTAGACAGGTCAAACGTCCGGTCCGTTTTTCAGATTTTGTAAACGTTTCCCATTTCCTTTAACATGCCTTTTTCGTCTTTAGTGATAATCGTGCGTTTTGTTCACAAAAATTCTGAAAAATCAACAAAAAAACACAACACATTTTGAAAACTTAGGAAGTGCATTTGCTTTTATCATGCATGCCATTTACCCTCTCCTGCGGCAAGCCACTCCCCCGACCCTTGCACAGCCCGTCTGAGTTCTAACTTACAGAAACTCCAACGCCGGAACTGCCAAGATCACCCTCGAGTGACTCGTCAACCAGCTCAGCGCAACCCTCAATTGTCTCGTCAGTCGACCCAAGGCCCCTTCCTGACCCAAGGAACAGTCAGACGCCCACGGCCGCGGATGGCCACGAAAGAGTTGGTTCTTAATCGGCTGGCTAGGTGTTGACGACGAGGACGCCTGGATTTCTTCGTAAGACGAGGACCGTGGAGTGGAGTGCGGTGGTAGGAGTGACACCTCTCAAGAGCACCGTCGGGTACGCAGCAGAGGGAAAGTCCTGTCGGCCCTTTGCTCTGGACTAGCTAGGTTTTTCTGCAGTCTGACCAGCCCACCCCGACGGCCTCCAGATGATGTACTCTGGTCCACAGGATCATCATTTATAATTAATAACAAAGGCCTGGACCCAACGAACTATGCTACACACCCCACTTGGAAGCCATGTCAGCAAATGTATCCAGCCAAACGTGTTCATCATCTTTCAGACCCCAACCGTGGCCATTTTCGAAGTGAGGGCATTCATTCCTCTCGAGCAAGTCATCGCTTGGCCACCCCTCCTCTTCTTCCATCCACACCTCCAGCGCGCACACAACGCACATCATAGTATTCGGTAGGCTGCCATGCCTAACAGGTGGCCGAACCATCAGAGCCTTGTGCGTTAAATAGTACTGCGGTACAAATCATTATAAGCTTGTTCCATATTTCCCCACTCGGAACACTTTAGACTTGATAAAACGAGCACGGCCACGGCCGTGACGTGCATGAGAACCACCAATTCACATGCGCGCATGAGTTCGGAAACCGACTACCCTTTCTGGATATAGACGTTCTCCGCTACTCCGATGGATCTATCAGCAGGAAAGTGCACAGAAAGTATACATGGACTGGTCAATACATGAACTTTTGCAGTGCAGTGCCTCTACATTACATGAGAAGTTTGGTCCGATCTCTCTCCTTCAGGGGGCTTAGCATTTGCACACCAGATACCGTTAACGAAGAAGTGCAAACAATCAGTGATGCCCTGGGAGAAAAGAGCTATCCGGACAAATTTATCTCGAGGCCCCTGAAGGGACATAAAGGCAAGCTACCTAAAAGCATTGCTCCCAAAATAGAGCTGTACATGCACTTGCTATTTAAGGGTAATTCTGCTGCTGATACCTTATCGCGACGCTTGAAAGATGCTGTTGTGAAGACTTATTTCGCGGCCCGATTGAGAATTGTTTACTACAGCAAGCCCTTGTTTGCAAAACTCTTGAAGGATGAATTGCGCGCGATGACCCGTTCAGTGCTCGTTTATCAGCACTTGTGCTCCTGTGGGGCTCGAAATGTGGGTTGTACTTCGAGGCGCCTATCTCAGAGGATTCGCGAGCACATTCTGTTTTGGTTCTACAAAGGCGGGATGAGATCTTCAAATAGCTCTATTCCGTCACACTTCCTTGATTTTGACGATACAGCCTCTAGGGATGACTTCAATGTCATATACTCTCTGCCTAAGCGTTTCACACAGGATTTCCGCAAGCTACTCCTATCCACTTCTGAGGCTATTTACATCCACCATCCAAAGACCTAAGTGTGTACACAAACGTGGTACATGCCGTTACTACTTTCTTGACCAACGGACAGTTACCTAATCATTTGATTGCCATCCCAGATTCTATGTTGTACACTTTTGGTTCGATTACCAGCTACAGTCTAACCTTGAGCTGTCGATTGTCTGTTCGAACCACCCAGTGACCAATTTTCAGCCCGAATTGCCGCTAATAGCACGTAATTTCTGCCATGTAAACATTGGAGTCCGATAAGTTTACAAGAAAAGAATTCTTAAACACTCATTTGGTCTTGTTTTGATCACTTGTATCTCAGCTAAGTTGCTCACCATTCCATTGTCCCAATCTGTCACCCCCTGAGGTTTTCGTGCAGCTACTACGGAAAAACTTTTGAAAACGCTTGGCTGATTGGCGTCTTGCTTCCATGAAACAATGCTGGTGTACTGATCCTTTCATATAAAAGGCATGCCAATCATTCGACCTCAAACCGCCTTCTTTCGTATCACTTCGCTCTCCATTCATCTACGCACTTCGTCGCCATGATTGAATACACCGTATCCCACGCAGTTACAGGCATGTCACTAACACAAGGAACTGTTACTTTCTATTTTCTGTGTGAACTACTAACCAACATGTAGGCGATACATTGCTGTTCGTATGGCTGACCACGTTGCTTGAGGTGTGTCTCACCAAACCGAGATCACGCTCATTTGTCTGTATGCTTGAATAGTCAACTGTCCTTGCATCCCTTGTGATATTTGATCAGACCAACAACCTGGACCGTGTCGAGCGTGGTCCTGAGATGAACTGCTTATATTTTTATTTAAATAATCTGTTTCCTTGTGAGTTAATTAAGCCAACTATCCAATTTAATTTCGTGTGAAAACCGAGGCTGTTTTTGCGACAGAAATATATTTCCTTTCATAGAATTATTTGGATTGCCCACTCCATATCCATAGCATTTATTTTGATATTTGTCAAGTTCCTCGGCCGTATGAAAGACGCAGATGGCTCCTTACGCATTACTTTTCAGGTTGCTGTCCAAAGTTTAATAACACTTGTATCCAGACTGCGGCAATAAGAGCTAGTAATGTAGTTGGTACGTATGTATATTATCAGTCCCATAATCTCGCTGACATATACCAGTATACATGTGACGATCTAACCGCAGCTCCCCGCCGGTTTGTAACGCACGCTGCGTATAGTGTGCTTTGTCGCTGCAGTTGGCCTATACCTGGTTGGCTGATGTGTGGTTGACGTTAAACCTCACGTGATACACCATGTTTAACCACTTTTGATGCAGATACTGACAAGGTGCAAAACTCGTCCAAGCGCCATCCTCTGGGTTTGTCTCGGGAGCGCGCGGCCCCTTTGATAATCGTACGAGGCGCACGTAGTTTTGACTGAAATAACTAGAAATTGGGTGTTGCCCCGCCCGAAAACACTGCATTACTATGACACGTTTCGATGTTATTACATATCAGATATTAGCAGTAATCGATCACGGGACGATTGGGATCTTAGGTATAACAGCTACCGCTAAGCCACCGGGTCACAACGAGGTGGAATGAGCGATTACCTTGAGGCCACCCTGCCACGCATGGTAGATAAAGTCATCTAGGGCGTTGGCCAAATTATTATAAATTCACTGCATTCAGCAAACGTTTCATATTTCTTGACATTTAAAAATCAAATGATTTTTACTGTAAACTTATTACCTTTTAAAAGAAAGAAGATATCGATTAGAGATTTATCAAGGTTATTATTTTGTAAATGATCTTTTGGTAATTTTCAAGGAGTTGACACGCAGAGGCATGGAGTGAATGAGTTTTGCAAATGATGACAAACTGATTGATGCTAAATATAGAGTAGTTAGGTAAACCGACGGTTATATTTTTATTATAATTTGTTATTTCCTACTGCAGGCTACAATTCTGGATTACAGTTAGTTGGTTTTGGATCGTTCTAATTATATTTAATTATTTTTATTTTTATTTTCAAGGTATCTTCTTAAGTAACGACACAAAGTATTGGTCGACAATTTCTAGATTGTACTAGCATATTACTGGGTAAATTACGTGGCCTAACCCCTCGAAAGCATGCAAAAATTAAAATTTTGTTGAAAGTACATGTTAAAGAATCAGAAATTGCTACCAAGATTGGTGTTAGCCCAGCGTCTGTATGCCAAATTCGAACAAAATTGCAAAATAATTTACCCTTGTTCCCTAAAGGTTTCGGTAAATGGGGTCGAAGAAAAGCAATAACAGCTCGAAACGAGGCACTTCCGCTTAGGGAATCTCGAAGGACAAGCGATGTTAAAACAGCATGATGTCGCTGTAAGTTCCAGCATTGTAAGACGACTTTTGGATTCTGGACTTCGAGCTTACTGACCTCTGAGGAAGCAAAATTGACCTAACAAATGAAAGAAAAACGACATGAATGGTTCAAAAACTTGACAAATGGTCAGTAGAAGACTGGGAGCGGGTAAGAAGCGAAAGATTTATTTTTATAAATATTTTCGAGAAAAAGTTTGCCTATGTTACTTAGGTCTTTCTAACAGCTTTTCTGTGTTTCATTTTAGGTGATTTACAGCGATGAGTGAGTTATCCGGTGCTCTGACCAGCAGCTATATGTGCGGTGATTACATGGCGAACAGATGACGGAAGACTATTGTTCAACAAGTCAAACACCCCACTCACTTTATGATATGGAGGGTTATGAACATCTACGGAACTGGTCGGCTCTACATCGTCCATGGTAACGTGAACCAGCAGCAGTACAAAACAGTACTAGAGCAACAACTGATTCCTCAGCTGTGTGAACGGGCAAAGAAAATAGGATTTGCAGGGACAGGAGACACAATTTTCATGCATGACAGTGCTCCATGTTACTAGATACATGAAGTAAATCGTTTTCTTATAGGTTATGGTTTCGAGGTGTTACCATGGCTCGATACTATCCCTGGCATGAATCCCGTAGAGAACTTATGGAACATTTTAAGGTCAGAAATGAAGAAAAAATTATTACGAATAAGTAGCAGCTGATTGAAGAAATTACAGCGACATGGACACGCAGTGAAAGCATGACTGGACATTTCAAACAGCTCATTCATTTCGTGAGTTTGCGTGTTAACTCCTTGAAAATTGTCAAAGGATCACTTACAAAACACTAACCTTGCTGAATTCCTAATCGACTTATGTTTTTCTTGGAAAATATAATCAGCTTACAATGAAATTATTTGCTTCTTACCAGAAATAGGAAGAAATATGAAGAGTTCGCTGAATTCTACACATTTATAATCATTTGGTCAACACCGTAACTTCTGTATCACCAGGCTTTTTACTGAACGAATGTGGTCCGAAGCCGAATGAACAGTTTATTCTATCTTGATGACCCCCAGATTATTCCTTCAGGTTTGCTGCGACTATGCGGTGCGTGGGTTGGTTGGGGCTGTAGATCGTGATGTTAAGGTCACCCCTGACGGCTCCGGGGGCGCATTTGTTCGGCGAATGTTTGTATTCGCATGCCCAGCAGGCCAAGAGAAGAATGTTGCCAACCATTCGCCCACTTTAAAATCCGAGAGCAGTGGACTGCTGCTACGTTGTTTTGATCGAAGTGCTGCCGCCGGCACCAGTAACAGAGTGGTGTCGAGTCGTAGTGGTCAATAAGTGATCATACACATCAGATCTCTCTTTAACGACTTCGATGCAAAATTCTTAGCGGCTGGTATCGTAAGAATGAATTTGGTGGTCTTGTTTATCATATCGCTGTTTATACTAGAGTACCGTGACCGCACGTTAACTCGTTCTTTTATTTAAGTGGACAGAGTCCACGATGGACTGCGGCCCATTAGACGGTCGCGGTCGGTGAACAAAGTGTGATTCGCCAAAAGTTTCAAGGTCATTTGGCTGAAGGAGGCTTGGGGTTGTGAAAAGTTACCATTGTTTATGTCAGCTGTTAAGGTAGCAACCGACAAGCGTCAAACGGGTAAGCACCATGATTTGTATGGTTTTCAAATGGGCATGCTCCTACGATACACACGACACGGCTTTAGCCATACCATAATCAATCGAGCTCATCTAATGGTTACACAAGAAATAAGCCTGCGGGTACCTTTTGTTAACACCATGATGAATACCATTGTAAAGGATTAGCTTGAATAGGCAGAAATTACCGTGTAGGATCCAGCGAACTTAGCGGGAAGTCAAAACTCACTTCCGCCTATCAGAATCGTACCGGATCAAGTCGGGTGCGTCCTACAATCTTTCTAACGATCTGTTGTTCTGATTGGGAAACATCATCAACGGTGTGCTGTGTGTAGTTGAAGTTGGCCGCTAGTCAAGGAACGCAGTATCTGTTTTTGCGTGTATACAGAAATACCATACGTTCCATCCTGCTCTGCAAGATTGAGAGTATAAATCGAAAGAGACAGTGCATCCAATTCTTTTATGTTCTTTGTCATCTGATTAAGTTGTATGTTATTTGGGTCTGACATGTCCGCGACCACGACATACACGAACGAGTATTAGGTCGTGATATTCAGGTTGGTGACTGAGGGCAATAAACCAACATGTATAGGCTGTGTTGATGTAATAATGATAATGATGTGGAACAGCTTATTTTCCCCTATTTGTACTTCATAAATCCATCTCAAATAGAACTTTTATGTCTAATGGAAATTCCCTCATTTACCCGGATATAGATTGTCATTTCTTGTCATTAATTGGCATGCCCTAATAGCTTCAGTGTCCCTAGATATGCACTTTCTAAGATCTAGTTGGGACGTTTACTCTCATAAGGTAATTTTGTTCCTCTGTAATGTTCACTCACATATCACTTTTCTTTCGGCGACTGTAAAAAATGCTACTTCAATGAAATTGGTACGTAATTGGATCAATGTTTATAAAGCGACATCGCACTAATATGCACTGCCCAGTTAAGAGGATCTTGATACTAACTCTGGCATAATTAAAGGACCAAATTCAGATATCATGTCGCGTGAACATTATCTTGAATCATCGGATAGCCAACAGCTCATCCCTTCAGATGTCAACCATCTTTCTATCCAACCAGCAACTAAGCTAGGCTGCAATTTGAGTTGTTTAATCTGTAATCCCTTGTAGGGACTTGGTGATCCCCCTGTCTGACTGTGCATCTTATTCTAAACTATAAAATTATAACCTTACTATTTACTAGGGAATTAGGTGGTTTGCTTGTTTGAATGTTTCTTACGTCTGTTTGAGACTCATTCGCATCCACAGCGCTACCAAGCGGACGCGACATGTGATTGGCGCCCATCCTCGCCCTCAGCACACGCCACATCTTCCTTCTCTCCTGGAGCCTCATTTTAGCCTTAGCTAGTTTATCGACCTTAAAATAAACCTGTTCTTGCTTATTTTCGTGTGTTCTCTTGCTTGATTTTGGTTGGCCGTTTAACTACGAATCTGATTTACAGATTTCGCTGCATATCCCTACTACATTTCTAAGCCCGAGATCAATCCCTGCTTCGGCCATCTTTGATAGAGGAGTGCAAACGAGGACTAAACCGGTGGTGAAGTGTGGAGTAGGGCGTGTGGAACGCTGGGAACTTATCGCGTTCACACAGGCTTGGCTCAACACAAGGACAGATGATCGTGGAAAACCTTATGTCCAATCCATACCATAGCTAAAAGAATTCCGTACCATGTCTGGTCTGATTGAAGACCATGCTTAAATTGGCTTTCGTGGCGGATGGTGTTGCAAGCTTTCGTGGTTTAATAATATAAAGAACCATTGACACAATCACTCGACTCGCGTTCCTTAATTTTTGAATGGACAGTGGAATGATTACAACTTCATTTGGCCCCATTGTTAACAGTTAGACACATGTAAGTAACTTTTGTTAAAATTCCTCGTCCCCATTTTGTCGTTACAGTCAGAAGTAATGAGCAGTAGCGATGCACTCTATCGTCTGCGTTAGAGTAAACTTGCCAATCTACACAAGCTCAAAACGAGCTGCGCGCAACCTAAACATTACAGTGCTATGCCGTGGTGCGCAGTGGGTTATTGACCAAGGTCTCGGACTCTCTAATAGCCTACACATAGTTATAAAGGAGTTTCGTACTTTTACACGGTTACAAACATTAAATACTTCGGTTGCAACAGCATACATTAGCGCAGGAAAATAAAAAGCAGCGTATTTCCTAAAGGCGAATTGTTGCAAATGCTAAACGGATATGCCACCAGTGACAGGCATTGAGGGAGCAGATACATGGTAAAAGAGTTTTCATGCAAATCATAGTTTTCCTAAGAAGGAAAATGTTCGCTTAAACTTTAGAGGTTACTGCAAAAATTCTTTCATAGCATTACGTCAAATGGATACGATAGTACAGTCCAATCTACTGAACTTGCAAAGTCTCATAATCTGGTGGATAAAATGGATTTGTTGATTCCACAATCAGTGAGACTAGGTGAAGGGTTTTGGTTTCACAACTAGCCACCAAAAAGCCGTAGCTTCAGTACGCAGTTCTACAAGTCAGCCACATTTCCAACATTTTAGGAATTCTTGAAAGATAAATCGTAACGATCAAAGTAGTCATGCGTTCCGAGAGGATTAGAAACAATCGGTAGATATAGTAGTTTGGTAACGTTTCGCCCTTGACACAACGGCTTCGTCAGACCAGGTGAAGCCGTGTGCAATTGGAGTGGGATTTTATTGCGAACAGAGGCGATAACCGCGTTACCCGAGAGTTGAACCAAGGTGCCGTTACGGTAACAGTTCGTGATGTCACCTCAAGTGGTTCCATCACAGTGGGAATAGTCCAGGTGGTATTTTGTGCGTCATGATATTGACAGATAAGCCCATAGTGTTGACAATGGGAGTCGGTTTGCACTTTCCAATCTGATCCACACACCGATGCTCGTCAGGCTGGTCGGCCAAAGATCGCACACCACGCATTAGAAAGTTCAACCCCCTCCATTCTATTCACACAGTCGTCAGATTTGGCAATTTCCACCGCCTTGACAATCAACCGCTGAGGCGTTGATCCTATAGGCCTCCTAATGACCTCTACGTTTTCCAAGTCTATCTAGTGACCCGTATCTTATACATGCCAACCACGACCGTGTCTCTTACTACTGCCTGGTATTCAAACTCGTTTCTTCGTGGTCTTGAAATGTGCCTCCTGTGCTCTGAAATTCGTGTGCGTAATTCTCTCGATGTTTGGCATATGTACACATGTGCACGGTCCCTACAATTGAATTTATAAATACACTTAGTCGTCCTATGCTTCGGAAGGGGGTCCTTCAGGTGTACCAACGCCGAACGTAACGTTCGACCTCGTTGAAAGACCATCCTTATATTTTCTTTGTTTAGTACCCTTCGAATGGCCTCCGATGTGCCTTTCTTGTACAGACTTCCTACCGTCCCTATCCACTCGGTTGTGGGTCTTGACTGCTGGTTTAGCACTTTAGGCATTTGGCGTTTGACTAGTCTCCGTGGGTAACCACTTTCCAATAGTTTGCTCATTGCCACTTTCCGCGCAGCCTTTTTGTACTCCTCTATCATGTACAAAGTTTGTGCCCTGTAGAACAGCACTGAGGCTCTCCCAACGTAAACATGTTTCGGATGACCCGAAGTGTAGCGAGGTACGCCGCCAGTATCCGTTGGCTTGTGATATATTGTCGTCTTTAAATTCCCTCATTCTTGTGAACCAGTCAGTCAAGGAATGGTATTGTATCGATACAAGATTTCAACTCAGTAGTAAACTGTATCCTCTCATCCATGGAATTAAAGTGATCAAGCAACTCGTCCTTCTTATCCCGTTTAACGAGTACAAAGATGTCGTCTACATAACGCCACCAAACATTTGGGGAGTTGATGGTGTTTGTTAACGCCCTAATCTCGAAGTCCTCCATATAGATGTTAACCAGTATAGGGAATGTTGACAATCCCATGGCGAGACCTTGTTACTGACTGTACACCTTCGACTGGAAATCGAAGTAAGACATGCTAAGACACTCTATCATAACCTCGAGTATCTGGTTAACCGTTAGTTTCATCCGATCACTAAGTGACGTCTGCATTTAGACAACGTCTTGTTATTCCTGGCACCTCTTCTTTGGGTACATTGGTGGAAAGTGATGTGACATCGAAGCTGACCATCGACTCAGTTGACTCGATTTTGAGACTTGCAATCTTTTGAGCAAACACATAATAGTTTTCCACTAATGTACACATTCGCAGTGTTGGAGGCTATAATAGCCTTGCTTAATATCTAGAAAGTTCATGTGTCGGGGATCCTATACCGTCCATCGCAATGAGGCTGGACCTTACTATGGTGCGATGGTTTGTGTGCCTCAACGATCCATTGAGCTATGCTGGGTGGTGCTTTTGCACCTTCAGAACCACTCATACCAAATTGTTCAATGGTTAGAGGTCAGACAAACTCAGCCTCCTGGTCCTCCAGCTTGGGGGTTGGAATGAGGGTGGCCCCTTATTCCTTAAAACGGACTCCTTGTAGTCCAACGCCAAACCCGCTGCCTTGCGGCCAGGTTTTTGAACCAAAGGCTTTGGTTGAGAACCTTAATCGTTCTCCTGTCTAGGCCTGGGCAACCTGACAGTATCCTGCCCACGCAATACAATGAATCACACTTCAAACAAATTGCTGATGCTCTGGCCACCGCAGAGGATAATCAACGGTGCCCTATCTGCTGCATCGAGCAGGGTGGATAGGGGTTTGAATGCTACTGCTCAAGCCTTCCCGTCTTCTTATTCCCCATCTTACGCTTTTTCACTCTTACCGTCCCCTTCCAAGTTCACTTATATCCCCCCGTTTTCAACCCCCCGATTCTTGGCCCTCCCCCAACATGCTTTGCTAGGCATTTATCTTCTAGTTTCAACTCACATGTGAACGCGAAGCGTCACTCCTCTCCTGTCGACAAGCCCATGTCCAACCAAGCGGTCCATTCCAGTTCATCGGCTTCCATTTGGAGCCCTCGATTTTCCTTCAGATTGGCATGCCTTAATGTACGCACACTACTACAGATCGGTCAACAGGCAGCACTTGCCCGAACATTGGAGACCCTCTCGATCGATATCTGCTGCTTATCAGAGACCCGCCTGCAAGACTCGAGCTCTGTGCTCACTCTGCGATCCCATTCAGGTGACGCAAACGGTATTTTCTCATTGCGCCTATCCGGTGACGATGCAGCTTCGAGCACCGGCCAAGCTGTTGTTGGCATTGCTCTGAGTCCCCGGGCTGAAGCTGCTCTGGTTGATTGGATTCCAATCAGTAGCCGGATGTGTGCGGTCCGATTGGCTGGCTCCTCTAAAGCTTCGAAGTCGCGCGGGACTAATAGATGTCTATTCATCATCGCTGCCTACGCGCCCACAAACTGTAGCGATGATTCGGTAAAGAAAGACTTCTACCACCAACTGACTCAGCTCCTTCGCCACAGAAGAAGCTCGGACACAGTTGTTCTGGCGGGGGATATGAACGCACAAGTTGGAAAGTTGTCCACTGATGAAATGCATCTGGGCGGTCAGCACGGTGTAGGCTCCCGTAATGATAACGGTGAGCGGTTACTTCATTGGTGTGAAGATGCTTGCTTATTTCTTGCGAGCACTAATTTCCGACACAGCACCCGCCAGAGGGTTACTTGACGCCCACCAGCCTCGAACCAGCCTTGGACGCAGATCGATCTCATTGCTATTATTTACCGCTGGAGAGGCTGCATCCAGAATTTTCGCTCGATTTGGAGCACATGTGTGGACACTGATCATGCACTTGTATGTGCTGACATGCGGATGCGCTTTGGAGGACGCCCACGACGACGCTGTGAGCGCATTGACACCAGCCAACTGACAAAGCCAGCTGTTCTGAATGCGTATCGATGTACGCTGACATGCGAGTTGAGTACTCGCTCACTGGAGACAATTGATGATCACTGGTCACATGTTCGCCAGACCTTACTAGCAGCGGGCAAATCCTCATGTGGTATGTCTAAAAGCCCACATAGACATTAGGTCTCTTCTCGGTCTCTGGAACTTATCGACGCTCGCCGGCATATCCCGGCTGGAAGCGAACACAATGAAACTCGCAAAGAGCTCCGGGCAAAACTCCGTGCTAGCCTGAAGAGAGATCGCGAATCTTGGTGGTCTCATCGTGCGTCAGAGATGGAAATGGCCGCTGCCCTTGGCAACCATCGTAAGTTATTCCGTCTGATACGGGAAACGGGCAGCAGGAGACCTGGTGTTAGTGAAACAATTTGTGATGAGACTGGACAGCCTATCCACAATTTGTCAAAACGTTTGGAGCGTTGGGCTGAGCATTTTGAAAAGCAATTTAATCGGCTAGAATTGTCCGATTCGCCGGTCACTGATCGCCCTGCTCCGTGGGCTGTCCCTTTGGATCCACCTTCTCGCTCAGAAGTCGAACGTGAGATCCGACTGTTGAAGTTGAACAAAGCCGCGGGACCAGATGATCTTCCTCCAGCCCTCTTCAAATTCAGAGGCCCTGCTCTTGTGGATGCTTTGCATGAATTACTAGTGAAACTGTGGGAGCAGGAGGCTGTCCCAACCGACTGGAGCCGCTCCGTTATTGTTCCCATCTTCAAAGGCGGCTCGCGCTCGGAATGCGGCAACCATAGAGGAATCAGTCTGATCTCCATCGCTTCCAAATTACTCGCCTCCATAATTCTTCACGGACTGACTGGCGCTCGTGAAAGCCAGATTCGTGAAGAACAAGCCGGGTTTCGTCGTGGTCGTGGCTGCATTGACCACATCTTCACTTTGCGTCAGTAGTTGGAGCACCGCCACACATATTGGCGGCCCACCCTAGTCGTGTTCCTCGACATCAAAGGTGCCTTCGATTCGGTAGATCGATGTGCCCTTTGGAATTGTCTACTCAGGAAAGGTGTGCCCGGGAAATATGTAAATATTATCCAAGCATTATATGCGCGTAGCACGGGCAGAGTGAGGGCTTACGGCAAGCTGTCGCCACCCTTCAATATCTCCAGCGAGGATGCCCGCTGTCACCTTTCCTCTTCAACTTCGCTATTGACGAAGTTATGGAGTTTGCATTTACAGGACATGACTTGGAAGGTGTGGAGCTACTCCCAGGAGAACGACTTCTTGGCTTGGAGTATGCAGACGACATTGCCCTCATCTGTGACAGCTCCCAGACGTGCCAAGCCGCGCTATACAGATTAGCACTGGCTGTCAGCCGCTTCGCGCTTAGCTTTGCACCATCGAAGTGCAAAGCGCTCCTCCAAGATTTGCAGGGATCGCCTCCTGCGCTGACCCTTGGTGGGGATCAGCTAGAAGTCGTTTAGAAATTCAACTGCCTGGGAAGTTGTATCAGCGCCCTTGGGATCGAAGACGAGATCACGAACCGTATAGCGAAAGCTCGAAGTGCTTTTGCTAACTTTCGCCACCTTTGACGGTGGCGCGACCTCACTCTCGCCCTGAAGGGTAGAGTGTACAATGCAGCGGTACGTTCGACCTTACTGTACGGTTGCAAAACCTGGCCCCCAAGATCGGCGGACATGAAGAGGCTAGTTACGTTCGACCATCGGTGCCTTCGCAGTTTGGCTCACATATGGTGGGAACACCGCGTGAGTAACCAGCGTGTTCGACGCATTGTTTACGACCCAGGAAAAGGATCTGAACCGCTCAGCACCGTTATTTCCCGCACCAGGCTCCGATGGCTCTGCCACGTGTTACGCATGCCAGCCCACCGACTCCCTCGACGTGTGTTGTTTGCTCACCGGGGATGTGGGTGGAAGAAGAGGAGAGGTGGCCAAGCGGTGACTTGGTCCAGGGGAATGAAGTCCCTCACCTCGGAGCTAGCCTCGGTTGGAGCTTCACGGCTCCCTGGTTGGGGTCCAAAAGATGGTGAACACGTTTGGCTGGATACACTTGCTGACATGGCAAGGAGCCGACCTCAGTGGCGTTCATGCTGTGAGTTTCTTTGTCCCTCCCCATCCCTTTTAGCCTCCCCATCCATCTACGATCTCATTTCCTAGGGTAAAACATAATATTTTTTTTCTTTTTGCCTAGTAGCTAGCTGGAAGCTTACCGGAACGATGCCTATCCGTTGCTGGTAGCTCAGCTGGCATGCAACTGTTGTATCTACTTCTCCTTTGTGTATTGTATTGTATGTATGTATGTATGTATTTCCTTCGTGCCCCATGCTGAGGCTGATGTTGCATTCTTGATGCTTCTTCACCGCAGTTGGGCTAAACCAACTTACACTTAAACTAGGTCTTTTTAAGCTGGATAAATTTCATTCCGCTTTATTTGGTTTGTTCTGCCTCCCTGAATAATGTTCTATTAACTGGTCACGTTGCTTACACTAATTGCGCTTATCTTCGGTAATTTTGTTGCGTTTGTAGCATTTTAAGTAACTTGTGGACATTTCTTACTTATCACGGATTTGTTGCTAACCAAATTACTTCATATGGTAATTTAGCGCAGAGTTATGCCACCGTATCTGTATGCATTATTGGATTTATTTTATTTCAGCTTGTCGTTTAAGGTGAATGGCTGTTGTTTGATATCCCTGGTATGGTTGCGCTTGATGTGTATGTTGACAAGGTGCCTACCTGTCTATTACCCACTACATCGTTCATACTGGCTCCAGGAGACAGTTGGTCGTTGCTGGAGGGGACGGGGTGCACGGTTCTTGTGGCCGTGCTAGGCTCAAAGAGCGGTTCCATGCACTCAGTGTGGAGCGGACTACGGTCCAGCCACCGCCTTGTGTGCGCTTGATTCCCTAAATACAGCGTGCTTGTGTTTGCCTGTGAAGGAGTGTGGGCCGGCTCCGTTGATGAAACGTGGTTCCCATCCGCATGCCTCCCGGTCTTATTCCTTCGGGTTTACACTGGATATGGGGTATGTGGTTGGAGCTGTGGGTGGTGCAGCGCAAGCCATCCATGGTCCCTCTGTAGGCGTAGGCGTCCTGTGGCTTGCCACAGTGACAGGCAAATCCGAAACCGGATGCCGCCAACCATGTATTTCCTTCATGTATTGCGGCACAATAGCGGAGGTGTTTTTCCCACCTCTAGCTGATGTGTATAATGATGATGATGATGATCCTATACCGTCAACTATGAGCCGTGCGCTACCTTCGGTTTTGTGAACTTTTCGCAAGCCATAGACCCTCGGAGGTAAAGTCAATTTTGGTATAGACTTTACCACTTGCCTGTCCCTAAATCGTCTTTTCACGGTTCATAACTAATTACCAACCTCCGTTTTACTCTTGTTCATTACTGACGTCTCGGTCTTATCAACAACTACTCTATATGGACCTTTCTCCAAATGTTGTCCCATTTTTTCCACATATTCTGATCTATTCATTACAACCAGAGTTTTCCCCTTGTCAGCCATTGTAAGTACAATGCCGCAACCTTCCTCCAAGGAAGTTAATGCGATACCTTCAGTCTGCGGAAGATTTGGTTCATCCGATTGCTGAAACTTAATGAAATTTACTAACTGCCCAAATATGCTCTGCCTTCGCAGCGGGTAAATTTGTCACCCCGTTCTCAACACTCAGGATAATCTCTTCCGCATCAATATTACATTTATTGAGGGTAAAGATCAAACTATTTTCCAACAATCTACATTATGTTTCATTCAAAACCCTATCTGACATATTAACTACATTACAATAGCTACCAAGAGACCCCGACCTGTCAGTACGGCCGGTAGCATTAGGATGCATAGACATTAAACGCTCAAACTTACGCATTGTCTTTTCTTTGAATCCTGACCTTGTTCCAATTTGACGTCTGAAGCCTTATGGAAAATACGGTTGTCGTCGAGAGGTGTTATGACAGTAGCTCCAGGCTCAGCCGACTGGAGTCGATGCGGAGCTTGCATAAACACTTGGTGACTAAGTACATACACTAACTCAAAAAGCATATTCGTGCAAACCCTTATGTGTCTGCTCAAAAGATTGCAAGTCTCAAAATCGAGTCAACTGAGTCGATGGTCAGCTTCGATGTCACATCACTTTCCACCAATGTACCCAAAGAAGAGGTGCCAGGAATAACAAGACGTTGTCTAAATGCAGACGTCACTTAGTGATCGGATGAAACTAACGGTTAACCAGATACTCGAGGTTATGATAGAGTGTCTTAGCATGTCTTACTTCGATTTCCAGTCGAAGGTGTACAGTCAGTAACAAGGTCTCGCCATGGGATTGTCAACATTCCCTATACTGGTTAACATCTATATGGAGGACTTCGAGATTAGGGCGTTAACAAACACCATCAACTCCCCAAATGTTTGGTGGCGTTATGTAGACGACATCTTTGTACTCGTTAAACGGGATAAGAAGGACGAGTTGCTTGATCACTTTAATTCCATGGATGAGAGGATACAGTTTACTACTGAGTTGAAATCTTGTATCGATACAATACCATTCCTTGACTGACTGGTTCACAAGAATGAGGGAATTTAAAGACGACAATATATCACAAGCCAACGGATACTGGCGGCGTACCTCGCTACACTTCGGGTCATCCGAAACATGTTTACGTTGGGAGAGCCTCAGTGCTGTTCTACAGGGCACAAACTTTGTACATGATAGAGGAGTACAAAAAGGCTGCGCGGAAAGTGGCAATGAGCAAACTATTGGAAAGTGGTTACCCACGGAGACTAGTCAAACGCCAAATGCCTAAAGTGCTAAACCAGCAGTCAAGACCCACAACCGAGTGGATAGGGACGGTAGGAAGTCTGTACAAGAAAGGCACATCGGAGGCCATTCGAAGGGTACTAAACAAAGAAAATATAAGGATGGTCTTTCAACGAGGTCGAACGTTACGTTCGGCGTTGGTACACCTGAAGGACCCCCTTCCGAAGCATAGGACGACTAAGTGTATTTATAAATTCAATTGTAGGGACCGTGCACATGTGTACATATGCCAAACATCGAGAGAATTACGCACACGAATTTCAGAGCACAGGAGGCACATTTCAAGACCACGAAGAAACGAGTTTGAATACCAGGCAGTAGTAAGAGACACGGTCGTGGTTGGCATGTATAAGATACGGGTCACTAGATAGACTTGGAAAACGTAGAGGTCATTAGGAGGCCTATAGGATCAACGCCTCAGCGGTTGATTGTCAAGGCGGTGGAAATTGCCAAATCTGACGACTGTGTGAATAGAATGGAGGGGGTAGAACTTTCTAATGCGTGGTGTGCGATCTTTGGCCGACCAGCCTGACGAGCATCGGTGCGTGGATCAGATTGGAAAGTGCAAACCGACTCCCATTGTCAACACTATGGGCTTATCTGTCAATATCATGACGCACAAAATACCACCTGGACTATTCCCACTGTGATGGAACCACTTGAGGTGACATCACGAACTGTTACCGTAACGGCACCTTGGTTCAACTCTCGGGTAACGCGGTTATCGCCTCTGTTCGCAATAAAATCCCACTCCAATTGCACACGGCTTCACCTGGTCTGACGAAGCCGTTGTGTCAAGGGCGAAACGTTACCAAACTACCATATCTACCGATTGTTTCTAATCCTCTCGGAACAGATATTTCAGCGTTTTTTCTCTACTTCATTTTTGCAAACTTTTTTTACTGTCAAGGTTTATCTCGAACTAAGGATACTATTAATAAATTGTTAAATGTAGAAATTGCGAAAAGCTGATATGTGTGGGTCTGTTGTTTCTCTCTCCCAAGCATTGAACCCACGGTCAATTTGGTCCACGTTTATGCTCCTCATGTAGCTATAGCCGGAGCTGTTGTTGCAACTTCTGACATCACGGCTAACGGCTGACGCTTTGACCAGTTGGTCTCCAAGATCTGTAAGCTATGCTTGGCAAAGCACTTTTAAACATTATATTGTTTTTTTGATGACCTACATGGTGCTTGGATTAAGAAACGCAATATCTCGTTGGACCTAGGTTTCCCTGGAAATAAAGCTCTGTCATTACGATGGTGTTTTCCTTCTCACGCCTTTAGCCAATACGTTATGAGCAGTTCACACATTTTAGACGGCCTGTTTATACGCTTCGCTGGGGTTCGCCATCCCAACTATGTTTGCCGGATTATTAGAAAGACATAATATTTCCACAGAACTGAGCATTGAGCTTTGTTCATATCCGACCTCGTGATTTTTGCTGAAGAATTTTACAAACGAAAACTTATCCATTCCCTTGGTGTATTACCGAAGGTTAGATTGTTGTGGGGCTACCAGCCAGTTTAACCATCAATTCCGGCGGTATTACGCTTGTACATCTTACCTGCGAGTTGGCACTGGGCACGGCATTTTGAAAGGAACCAATTCTTGGTTTTTTACTACTGACAGTTACACGACTTGAACACAAGCACGCTGCGGCCCAAATGTTAGCTAATGTAAATCTTACCAGTCATAACTTGAGTGCTTTTTGACTCCTAGTTCAAGTAAGGTTGTAATTAAACACGAGTTGCAGCAGAATGATGACTCAATAGGAATCTATGGTTCATGTGTCATAAGCCGTTCAAATTTTTAGCACTGGAAAAATAGCTGAGCAATACTAGAACAGGCGCCAAACGAGAAAATACCCGCGCTCTTTACTTTAAATCGACAGCTGTTCAACAATTGCTCTGTGCTTTGTCGACTACATCCCCAGTGAATTGATGGTATACCGTCCTTATGTTAACAGGTTGTAATAAATTTGGAAAATACCGGTATGGGTTTCAATCGAACGCTCGGACTTACAGTGAATCTCCTCGCTCTTTGCTTAATCCATTCGGGTCAACCGATACCAGTGGGCAAGAAACGCGACGAGTTCGCTGACTGCGTTCAAATCTGTCACCACATTCGCATGGAATGTGAGCACATGTGCCACCAGGATGCACGATGTCTTCAGGATTGTCTACAGCCAAGTGTACCATGCATTAGAAAATGCTTCACTGAACACTTTGATGAAACCGAGCAGCTGCAACTAATTGACCCGGATTTGTATGGTGATATATGATGGTCTATGTGAAGATTGACAAGCTCCACCCCAGAACAACAGTTGTATTTGCATCCACACATTTTCTTCTTGGCATGCTGGTGTATCAACGACCGGACATATTTCCTAATGATGCGAAATTTTCTCAAATGTATAGAACAAGAATACAAACCACAACTCTCATGCAAACATTAATTTGATAAACCTATCACATTACAGGACAGAAGTGGGTAAAGACTAGGAAACTGTTGTGGGAATCAGCAAACGTACATCTTTAAAAATGTCGGTCTTGTTAAAAAAAAGGAGTTAGACAAAATGTAAACTGGTTTCTGCTGCGTTAAAAAATCAGCGAAAAAAGTAAGATGTTTGTCGGTAAGCAACCCGAGTCCTAACAATACGCGAAACGGGGTTCACCGGCCGCACAATCCGGCATTTCACATAACCTACTGCACGAGTCAGCGTATTCCAACTAGCCAAGGAAAAACGAGTATACCTCATTGACTTCAGTCGGCCACAACAGTTTTATCAATGGTAAGTGAACGTTACCTGTTATCGGCTCACAACACCACTCACCTGCGCTCTTCTAGTAGAGGGACTGCAAATAGAACCCTGGAACTAGAGGCTATCAACTGAAGCCGCTATTCATACGCCACTGATCAGCTGCAGCGCTTTTCAAGGCGATTAATAAACCATTGAGAGTTCACTTGCAGCACCTGCTGAACAGCAATACACGCAGCGAATAACAACACTGAAAATTTGGTGTCGTAGGTATAACGCTTTACAATACTAGCCCTGTGTATGTGGTCTAGGCTGACCTTCAGCAACGCCGCCGAAATGCTGAACGGATTGTGAAGTAAAACTGTAAATGTTAGTACAGCCGTCAAATGAAATCTAGATAACCTTGCAACTCTATCTTTTTACTTTTCTGCTTGAAGTATTTAGTTATACGCATCCAGTTACCGATGCGACTGGACTGCGTACATTGGAATGCAATATTACTAGGCCACAGGTAAATCCGCATAATCTGACACAGAGGGAAAAAGTAGTGCGACAGATAGTCTGAGTAAAAACAAATACGAAACTACACCTGGAATATAATTATTAACTTATTATTATTAACATGAAATAAGCACTCATTTTCAATGCCCTTACTGAAGCAGCTTCTTGTACCATCAGTTGGTGCTTGACTTATCGCACTTCAAACGTTGGCCAAGATTCTACGCATAAGATCGTTGAGAATACGAAATGTTGTTGAACTTTTTTCCTCACAGTTAGCTTCTACCAGGTAAGATATTTACTACCCAGATCTGCTGCGTTTTGCCTATCTCCGACTCCTTGTAGCTCTCAGTACGCTATACGATAGATCGAAACACTATTCTATTCTTAGTATTCCGTATTCGCACGCATCTTACTTGTAGTCTTTGAAGACTGATATTCGAGTCGTAACCAGCAAGTTGGTATAGATATGTTATGTTTGCCGTGGAACGAATAGCTTCATTTTTTGACACCCAAGGCTTCTCTAAACAAATCACCGTCAACTTGAAAGCCACAAATGCCCCGTGAAAAAAAGTGAATAACACCGGATTACTATCTCTGTGGACATAATCAGCTTCCCTAAGACGGTGAACACTGATGATCACCACCGATACAGTAGTTGTTTGTTCACATCCAACAAAAACGAATCCAAGGAATTGGTTGACGTCGGCACTGCCATTGTTCTGGCATTAATGATCACCACACTACTTACTGATCCTTATTTGGTGATGTTACGCGCGTCTTCCTCAACTAACATACGACCAGTTCCATTTGCATCGTCAAACGAGACCCTCTTTTGAGGACCACCGCGGGAAACGCCACACCCATTGGTGCTACATGACTTTAGACGGTGTTCGGCACCCTGTAACTTCTGCCCCACTCAGATGTCTAGGTAGTAGTCAAACTCGTAACGGTCCGGTTCACTTGACAAGATGTCAATCACGATGTTCGCACTTAGACCAATGCTCCCCTTCTGTGCCAAATTAAAATGGTGCGAAAGCACACAGTACCCTACAAATGCATTGATGATGCCAGACACCCTCACTTATCGCGTCTACGTAGACGTCGAATGTCTTCTGCAGTCTTGGAAAGGCTCCGTATTTCCAAGTTGAACCCATTAATTACGCCTGAATCTAAGTGCAGCAACTAAATGTCGTGCTCAGACGTACAGATTATCCGAAGATCTGACGGG
Source organism: Dicrocoelium dendriticum (assembly GCA_944474145.2). NCBI lineage: Eukaryota > Metazoa > Platyhelminthes > Trematoda > Plagiorchiida > Dicrocoeliidae > Dicrocoelium > Dicrocoelium dendriticum. The sequence goes on from OX104061.1 coordinate 22,470,473, forward strand.
TCTATGTAGCCGAGTGCCTATGTATATACAACGTGGAACGGGAAATATACTCATTTTGCCAGTTTCCTTTCACTCATGCCGAAAAGAAAACATGTTCAGTGCCTAACCTAGGGAGCAAGAAGGATATGTAGCGAGGATATGCTACCAGACGAGCTAAATTTTTGTAAGTAGCCTATACGATAGAAATGGCTCTCCGCGGAATTTCGTTCAGAGAAACATGGAGCTAGAAGAAGTGAAAGCTAAAGTGATTTCAGTACGAAGGAAACTATACTTATCGTTACCGTTCAAGGGGGACTGGATAGCTGAATGGACGTCAAGAATGCTTTCTAACGTCATCGCTCAAACCTACTATGCAGCAAGCCGACGTCTATGCTTCAACTCAGTTCTGACCGTGAATCAACAACTTAAGTACATAATTCCAATGTCAAGTACTTCTTCTATGCGCCCTCTTTCTCTTGTTCTTGTCAATCAATATATTTCGGTAGAACTACCCGGAAACTTTCAGAAAAAGCCAGGGAACACTATCCGGCATGGCTGTATAGCGGCGTGACTAAATCAGTGTCAAGCGCAGTGTCTGCACACCTGATCGCGAATCGATCAGGTCAGAGGGCATTAGACTTTATAGCCAATCTATCGCATACCCGGATGCCACACAAGAGGGTTTAGATGTCTACCGGCAGCGACCTACGCGATCGCCATTACGCATTCATGACCCTGACCTATGCGTGCACAAAAAATTTGTTCAGTCACTCACTCTACCCTGGTCCCCTGTAACACTGACACAGTTTGGATAACACACACACAAACACACTCTTGATCGCCGTGGGGTCCATCACTTAGCTTGGTCACTCAGACCATCTGGGCTTCTGATCCAGTACCCTTAACTGATGTTTACATCCATGTCAATCATTTGTGGTGTATAAGCCTGATGAGGAACCACTGAAAACAAGATAGTTCCCTAACGTAAGTTCTGATGTCTACTCCCGGGATATGTCACAACTGAAACAGACGAAGAATCCCATCCTGCTTAAAGGGCTTGACCAGTAAGTTAATTTCGATACAACACTTGCGGCACCGAAACCGACAGTTCAGTTCTGTGATGCGTGTATTTTGTGTTGTGAATATCTGAAACCATTTTGGGGAATATTATGACAGAATAGGATTAATCCTAGTAATACTACACTGAATCGTCATACATTAAACGAACTTGACACAGTCGCCTCTAGACTTGATGATTTGGGGCGTAATCAGTGCATTTATCATGCTGTGCCATCTTGATGCGGAGGAAGTCAAGCGATTTGAAGCATTTGTACAATATGTAGTCACAAGGCAAGTTGAAGGACAACTAATCTCAATGCGGCAGCAGATCGGAGGGTTAAGACAAATACCCTGTGCCCATCCGACTCGGAAAAGCTAGGTCCACAAATTTTCCTCTTTACTTCTGAATAACACGCCACTTGAGGCACTTTCGTTTGGTGAGAAATTTTGTCCTCCTCGTAAAAATACCAGCCAGATAGAGCCGGAAATCCAGTTTGAAAATGCGCATTCTGTTTTGGTCTAGGAAATACGGAAAGGTTTAGGTCTCTTAGGAAAGGGAAAATAATGAAGGAGTAGCTAACTCACAGTCAAATCACAGTTAAGTTCTAGTTACGGTGCGCGATTTACCTGTCGAGCAGGTCGGACGCCAATGAAGCAGTCGTTCAATAGGAATTCCACAGTAGGTATGCTGCTTTCAAGCAGACTCGAAGGCAGTGTACAAAAACAGCAGCAGCTCAACCGAAAATCTGCACGACAGGAGAGCGGATTTTTAAAGATGTGTATTCTATTAGTCTTTCGTCATTTCAAACTGGCTGCAGAATAGGTGTCCTGATAAAAGTGATTACGCGAAATAAAAATAATGTAAACAACAACCTCCAAGTTTTTATGCATACAACCTCGTCAGCGTTAGCGGCTGAGCATTTTGAATCCACCATGGTCAATTCATGCTATCAGTTCCTGGAGCACAAGCTAAAGTCAGGTATTTATTGACAAACGCGTACGTAGGCGCCTTCAAAGTGCTTAAACGGAATGTGAATCAGCTGCTCTCTAGACAGGATAAAGGAGCAGTGATCGTTCTTATGGATACATCTGAGTTTATCGCTAACATGACTGCCATCCTCAACGATCATTCAAAATTCTGGGTGATGAAGAAAGAGAAAGACAATATGGGTTCAACAGAAAAGACAGTCACAAAGCTACTACGCTGCCTGAAGCAAGAGGATGAGATTGACTTAGTGGAGTTCGAATACACGCGTCCCTCTGGGACAGTGATTCCACGTCTTTGTGGCTTACCGAAAATGCATAAAGAAGGACTTCCACTGAAGCCAATATTTGACATCTGTGATTTTTCATATAACACTATAGCGAAATGGTTCGCTAAGCTACTAGAACTGATCAGAAAAGTCCTACCTAAACACAGATACCTTCAACTTCGTAAACTCCATAAGCTATCTGCACTTAATCGAAAAAATGTGTTCTCTAGATGTAGTGTCGCTTATCAGCAATGTTCTGCTACAGGAGACGATTTGCTACCTATGCGATATTGTTCGACTGCACCATGTGGATGTCGACCTCTCTAGCGACCGACTTAACTAGTTGCGTCTGCACTGTCCCAGGAGCATACAATTTCTGTCCGACGTGAAAACCTACAGACATAAGGACGGAGTCGAAATTGGGCTCTCCGTTAGGACCATTGTTAGCAGACGTAGTTATGAGCACGTCAGAGAAAAACTAACTGAACGAAGCTATCAACAAGTTAGTCTAATATGGACGGCAGGTAGATGATATATTCTGCGTCTTAGCTAGTTATCTCCTCACGGAAGAATTAGTGAGACTATGTAACAGCCCACGCCAACGTAAAATTCACCCTTGAATCTGCATGCAGCCATTGAGTATCGTACTTAGAGCTTCAGATAAGCCGAAGATATGATGGGTCTATGCAGCGGAGAGTCTGTCGAAATATGACGTGGAACGGGCAACCTACTCATTTTAAAACAAGCAAAAGAACGATAGATTGACAAGACCGGTAGGATGACCAGCGTAAGGTTTATAAAATTAAATTTAAAAAGATGGAAAAATGGGAAATCACGGTTTTAAGTGACTCGCAAAGCAAAGTGGCTGGTCAGTTGAAGTACTTTTTGTACGAATGGATTCCGACGCGTAGTTTCAATGTGGACAGCGATTCGCACTGGTGAACTTCGGTAAATGCGGTCATTATGATCGTAGCCGAAGCAGATGGATATCGGGTACTGCTCGCCCGCAAAAACTTAAAATGCTCTTGAGAGGAATACAGATGCAGGATTCCTTACCGCTACGTTAAGGAGAGAGTTAGTACGTACGTAGTTTAGTTCAATTCCTCCTTCCCATGTAATGGGCTAAATCACGTATTGCAAAGAGGATACGTATCTTCCAAGCTTTTTATAAAAAAGGTTAATATTTCAGCAAAAATGTAGAGTTGAAAGGGCGTTCCATGTTCGGGGCACACCCGAAAGAAAACATTTGTGAGCAGTTAAGTCGGTGGTATTATGTAGCCAGTTGGGGCTATAGGCCTTAAAATTTACTACTGTAGCTGAGTTGTAAGTTCACAACAGACAGAATTGGAGTTGGCCATTAGTGGGTATACCGTACTGAGTACTCCTCACTGGTGTCGATATTCACTCCAGCACAACTTAAGAGCTTACAAACTGCGCTGATAGGGATGGTGGAGCAATGCACTAACAAATTTGATCGCTCTACTTTGTGGAGGTTAAGCACATCAATATCGTTTTTGAACCATTGACGCCAAGCTTGGGTCGCATGAACCACATCTGGTCTTATGTAGGCGTTCAGCACTTGCGCAATTATAGATGGCTTGAACTTTCCAAACGCCCTCCTTAAGAGGACAAGCTGTTGACTTGCTCTTCTTTATGCTTTTTCGGTCTGTTTCGAGCTACCTAGGTCATCCTACACAATTACTTCAAGCTCACTTGCTTGCGAAGCAGGTTGAGAAGCAGGTTGCAGCTGCTAGTAACAAAGTCGATATTCTATGTTACGGTGATGGCGAGGGTCCCGATTTTGTATTGTGCCATGTTGAACTAGAGCCGGTTTTCGGATGATCACGAATAGGCCTTGTCTAGATCTATTTATAGTGCCGTCTGATAATCTACTGTCCTGATGTGGTGCCAGATATTGACATCCTCCGAAGAGGGTAGAAAGTTTCAGTGCAGTATGTTAGCAAGTTCCTTGACCACTGGATTTCAATTAGGTCGGATATTGAGATGCAGACTCTCACACTCAGCTGATGTTGAGATGATGAGGAAGTCGCTTATCCATCCCAGGACAGGTTCAATCATCCAAAGCTCCGAAGCTTGTGAAACAGAATGCGATGGTCCAGATGATCGAATGCATTAGGAAAGTCCAGGTAGACAATGTTCATTCCTAATCCTGCATCGACTGATTCCGTCTAGCTTACTCGAGGTAGCAGAAAGATTTCAGTGGAAGCTGTACTGATGTGACAATATGATTTGGCAGCTCTCAATGTATTCAACAAAGGCCACTGCCATAGTACCTTCCATAAATTTGTATAGCACCAGCATTAGAGTGGTTGGACGGCAGGTTGAAGGCTCTGCATGATTACCACCGTTGTAAATAGGATTGATTGTTCCATGTTTTCACATGGCTGGAACCTGCATTTTCGCAAAGCATTGTTGAAATAAACCGAGCTAACATCTCGCCGATATTATTAAGAACAGTCTACAACGCTTTCATCTTTTACATCAGTGTAGATATGCACTCCGTAAAGGAGACGTGGCTTATTCTTGGGGGCAATGTGAATTACATTAAAAAAGTGAACTGACGAGTATCACCAAGGGTAGGAATTATTCCATCGTCTTACCGATTCTGGAGGAGATTTGTCAGCCAGCCGACCGCTTTGGTTGACCATTTTCACTGGTCTACTGCGATCAATCCACCCAGCTATCGCTTCAATCGGGTTGTCCTGTAGAGAGCTGCCAGTAAACAGTAGTGCAACTCACACCAGCAGTCATCTGACCGTGCTGTGTTTGGACCGGAGTGTGAAGTAAAACCAGCGTTTCAAGTGAGGGGAGGTTGGTTTTAGCGCGTTCTCTCTCACTCCACAGGGCAGTGAGTGACCAGGAAGCGAAGTGGCCGCGTCCACCCCTCTGGCTAGGGTGCGCAACTGGCAGGTCGGAAAAGTACGCAAACTCAATTAGCTTCCTGTGTAAGGTAGCAACACTATGACTAATGGTAGAAAGCAATCAGATTCGAATCCAAAAGGGGCAGCAGTCGAAGGGAAAATGCGGATCCGCAGAGTGAAACAGTGTCGGTTGCGAGCCATGTCCTGTAAAGTCTCGAGCCAAGCACAAGGCGAGTCACGTGGACATCATCCCGGAAGGCGAGACAGACCAACGGCACCCAGTTTGGTCGTCAGTGACTTCATTTCTCGTTGACAAGTCAACTTCTGTCCACCTCGAGCCTTGCGCCACCCTACACCTGGTAGACTGAACAAGGCCCTCTTAGGTATGCGGTGACCAGGCATACGTAGCACGTGCCCGAGCCAACACAACTTATTCAGTGCTATATGTTGTTTTAACGAGCTAGTATGATTATCATTACCCAGTACTCGGCTACGCACATCATCGTTGAGGACACGCTGGTGCCATCCGACTCCAGCAATGCTTCGCAGACAACGATGATCAAATACTTGAATGCGCCTCAGCTCTTCAGACCGAAGCGGCCAAGTCTCACTAACATAGAGCAGAACGGCCCTCACTGTGGCCTTGTATACACGGCCTTACAGATGGAGGGAAGTTCCCTTCTGTCGCCAAAGACGTCGCATGTTTAAGAAGGCAGCTCTGGCCTTTCAATGCGTAAAATGACGCCAGTTTCTATGCGCCCATCGTTGCTGATGCAGCTGTTAAGATAACTGAATTGATCAACCACCTCGAGTTCCTCGTTAGCAAGGTTCAAGGGGTCATAAAGTTGCTAGTGGTCCTGTAGCAACACTTTGCACTTTGAAGGTGCGAAGTGCATACCATATAATGAGACCACTCTAGGCAGGCAATGAGGGTTGAGAGTGCCGCCCCAACATCGTCGAAAAGCAAGACGATATCGTCTGCATAATCTAGATCAACTAACCTTTCACCAGGCAGCACTTCGACGCCTACAACGTGAGATTCCATGATAGAATCCACGACGAAATTGAACCAAAAAGAGGAAATCGGACAATCCTGACGGACGACACTTGTGGTCGGAAAGCTATCCGACAGGACACCGTAGACCCTGACGCGGTCTGTAGTGTTGGAGAATAGAGCACGAAGGATTTCCACATATTTCGTGGGAACACCTTTCCGCGCAAGTATTTCGAACAGAAGCGATCGATCGACTGAATCGAAGGCACTGTTGAAATCGAGGAACACAGCTGTTGTCGGTCTGCGGTATGCGTGGCGCTGATCTAGCACCTGCCGCAAAGTGAATATATGGTCTATACAGCCACCTCCTGGGCGAAAACCTGTCTGCTTTTCCCCAATCCGAGATTCCTGTTTCGCAGTGAGGCGACGAACGAGAATCGACGCCAGTAATTTTGTCAGAACTGGCGTTAGGCTAATACCCCTGTGGTTAGAACAGTCTGTGCGACTGCCCTTTTTGTATCTTACCAGTATAATCGATTCGCTCCAATTAGCTGGGACGTTCTCTTCTTTCCAGATACATTCGTATAAGGAGGTCAGTGCTTTGCAGAGGACCTCAGGTTCATCCGTAAATAGTACAGGTAGGAGGGAATCCGGGTCAGCCGCATGAAAACGATTGAGGGCTGTGATCGCGTTTCGAAACTCGGCCTCCGAAGGAGGCTCTAAACTAATCGTCCATAGCTCCTCCTGCATCATCTGTGCAGGAAGAAGTCCGGGAGCAAGAGGCCAGCCGAACTTATCTTGAAACTGTTCCGCCCAACGAGCCATACGGCGCTCCTTATTGTGTATCAGCGCAATCGCGCTGTCTCTGATTGTCTAACTGTCGCCTGGTTTCCTGGGACCAGTGGTGCGGATTAGCTGGAAGAGCTTGCGGTAATTGCCTACTGCTCTTGCCTCCTCCATTTCTTGAGCACTACTGGTTCACCAGGCTTCCTTGTCAGCATGTAGGCCCCGCTTTATTACGCGCCTAATAGCCTGTCTGGTTACATGGTATTCAGAGCCAGCCAGGAGATTTCTTCTAGATTCCAACAGGTTCACCGACCTCTCAGATATCCAGTGACTGGTGCGGCAACGATCGCTGGTGCCACAAGCAGACGCTCCTGCATCGTGCATTGCGGCCGAGATCCTATTCCACTGAAGCTCAGTGTCATTAGAACAAGACAGCGAAAGTTCGGGACCCAGTGGGTCTTGATACGCTTGCCTGACCGAGGGCTGAGAGAATTTCTCATTTGCCAATCAGAGGAGACGCTTGGTGCGCCTCCCGATAAAGTTCATGGAGAAACGACAGCGTACCAAGGCATGATCAGAGTCGACACAGGTATTCCAGTACGAGCGGCAATTCAGGATGGAACTACGCCACTTGTAACTTATGGCTATGTGGTCAATTTGTGTCCATCGCTGGCCAGCTACAGGAGAACGCCAAGTGGCACTTCGGCGGTCACTGTGTCTAAAAGCCGCGCTACTAAAGAAACAACTGGTGCTCCGCACACAGTTGCAGCAGACGCTCACCGTTGTAAATCCGTTCGGAGTTAAGCCCATAATAACCACCCAGCTGAGGTTCGGAAGTGCTCAGACGTCAAACTAGTGCGGTTTTATCTACTGCAAGTACTAGAAGATTTGAACCAATAGCACTGTGTAGTAGGGCGTTCAGTTCGTGATAGAATGTGTCCTTGACAGCATTAGAACTGCAGTAGGTGGGAGCACAAGCGGTAATCACAAACAAACAGCGCTTTGTATTACTTCGTGAATCAACCTTAGCTGATGTCGCCAAACTGGCTGCACATAAACTACTGTTCACCGGCTCCCAATCAAACAACGATGGCTCAGAATTGGAGCTTTGGATGATCCGCATGACGAACTGGCCTGAGGCTTAATCACCCATAATACATGTACAAAAGCAGCCCTAAAAATAACACAACATATGATAAACAGGTGTTGGCTCATATGCTACTACGCCACATCGGTACCCGGCCAGGTATTGCATGGAAGTGCGGGCGAAACCTTTCGACGGAATACCTTGCATGGAAGCAGGTCCCCTGGGGATGGTTCCACGTGTGGCAGTATTACTTTAACTAAACATCTGTTTAAATCTGCGTTTGTTATTGTTCCTAGATTTTTAATTTCTTTAATAAATTAAACCTGTCAATTACTTTACTATCCGTTTTGGATCCATTATAAGCAGCGGGAACAAATTGATTATTTTTGCGATCCTGCTGTACACATTGATCAGATCACATAGTTGGACTGCACCTCGAATCGCCGAGGAATAGACTATATATATATATATATATATATATATATATATATATATATATATATATATATATATATATATATATATATATATATATATATATATATATATATATATATATATATTTATTTATTTATTTATTTACCTACACCAACTTAACCCATGAGTGTTGCATCGACGTCTCCGGATGCGTGCAACCAAGAGCGATAGGGTAAGCCTGGTGCAGTTAATTTAATGACCCCATTAGGGTCACTGATCTTAGTTCCGGACACACAACACACATCAATACACAGTGTGTTCACAGTGCGTGCGAGTGCAGCCTGTTGACCTGTTTGTTTTAGAGTGCGAACATTGAATGTCGCCATGGAAACAGGGTAGCGTGGTCTTATAAGGGACTTTTGCCGATAGGCGTCCGATAGGTGCGGTGGGATGGCGGCTGCAGATGGTCCTACTCCAGTGGAACTTCGGTTGATGTCATTTAAGCTGGGAATTATAGAAGGAAGGTTAGCAATGGGGGGTCGGGATGGGAGTAAGAGAAAAGGTGGAAAAGAAAGAAGGGAAGCGCCAGCAGTAGCATGTTTTGATTATCCGTCCTGCTGTATGCAGCAGATAAGGCGACCCTTGATAATCTGCGCGACGGCCGATGCAGGATGAAGTTTATGTTTGAAAAAAATGTCATGGTTGTATGTGAGCTGAAATATTGCCAGGACGCCCGGACCTAGACAGGAGGACGATTAGGATCCTCATCCAAAGCCTTTGGCCCAAAGTCTGTCGGCAAGGCAGTGGGGAGGTGGCAATGATTTAGTTTTACAGAAATGGACGCCATCCTGTTTCAAACTCCCAACCTGGAGGACCAGGAGACTGAGTTTGTCTGACCTCTCACCACTGACCAACCTGGTAGGAGTAGCTCTCAATGTGCCCGAAGGCATCACTCAGGATAGCTCAATTGGTCAATGAGGTACGCAAACCGTCGCGCCACGGCAAGATCCAGTCTCTTTGCGACGGGAATGGACCTATAATACGAGGTGGTTAAGGATTCAGACTTACTGTTTTCCAATTCTCTTTGATGCCATCTGCACCTACATGGCAGAGACACCTACCTTAAAGACTTGGCATACCGCTCCCCAAACCCTTCACTGGAAATGGACAGCCACCTTGTACCCTAAAGCAAAAGCACGCTCACTTTCTTGTCATGGGTGATTTCAACGTAACTTTTTTAAAACCACGACTACAATCGGAAAACCATTCAAAGCAGACCTGAAAGTGCTCATAAGCTGGGTTTCACTTGACTCTCACGTCGCAAAGCCCACTCGTTTCAGAACAGGTAATAGACCATCTTTACTGAATCTTGTGTTCACCAACGAGGAACATATGATTGATGTGTTGAATGCAGAATGCCCTTTGCGTCACGGTGACAATGCACTCATCAGTTTCTACTTCCTCTGCTATGCGGAATATCGCCACCAGAACACTGCGATGGGGTGCACCATTAAGCGCCAAGACCGCTTACCCCAGCTCGTCAGTGCCACAACCCGGTCGTTCCTCGCTGAAGACCACCCGGAAGCCGCTTGGCTCGAATTCCTCAGCAACTTCAATAAACAGGTTACGGATGCCTCCGAGACAAGGGATTTAAATGGGCATAAAACGGTTTCTTTTGTGAGGAGCAGAACTAAAATTTGGATGACTGTACACAACTCAGCCTGGCAAGAGTATAGATCATCACCAAATCCAGGTCATTGGGACATATACTTAGCCCGTCACAACTATTGCATCCAACTGCTCAGATGTGACAAAGTCGAATGTTGGCAGAATATGGCGAAAACTTTCAGCGCTAGTCGTAGACAGCTGTGTAAGTATGTCAATGGACGTAGTAAGGTGAGGCAGAGAATTCCTCTGCTCCGGAAGACTAATGGTCCAACTAGGACAGCTGTAGAAGCAGCAACCGCATTGCGGACCCAGTATTCTCCCACGTTTCGGAGAGTCTTACCATCAGGCCATCTCCCAGCTTTGTTTTCTCGCCTCCAGGACTCCCCCACATCTCTTTTACTGCCAACGCTGTATTGCAGAGGCTGACGTCTCTAGGCAACACAGCTGCTGAGAGCCGACACCATTCGCCCAGAGGCACTAGGAGTAGCAGCCAGACAACTGGCAAAACCTTTGGTCCAGTTCCTTTAGCGCTGCTTAGACCAGAACCAGAATCCTTCGATGTAGAAACTTGAAATAATAACTATGATTCACAAAGACGGAAGCAGAACTGAGTAGTCAAACTACCGCCTGGTGTCACTTCTCCCAGTATTATCCAAATTCATGGAATCCCTCGTCGCCGGTGCGTTGATGTGTTTTCTAGAAAATTGTAACATTATGGCACCCGAGTAACACGGCTTTCGTCGACAACGTTCGTGCACAACAAATCTGTTAATCGCAAGGAGTAGTTGGACCGAGTCAGCTGATGCTGGAGAGGCTGTGGTTGGGATCTACTTAGATTGGTCGAAGGCAGTCGATCGTCCAGATCATGGGATTTTCCTTTCCAAGCTCTAATATTACGGGATCGGTGCCCCTCTCTTGAACAGGATCGTCGACTTTCTTGCGCAACGACAATTAGTGGTCAGGTCCGGAGGAATTTATCTGAACCAATGCCAGTCGAGTCTGGTGTGCCCCAGGGCTCAGTGCTAAGCGCACAATTATTTTTGCTATTCAGCAATGACCTTACAAGGAAAATCGCTTCAAATTACCTGCTGTTGATTGACGATATCAAGAAATGGCCCCGGATTCAAGTGGATACTGATCGGAATTTACTTCAGTGTGACCTGGATAAGGTACATAAGTGGTCAACCCGAAATCTTTTACAATTCAACGTGGACACATGCAAGATGCTCTCCATATGGAACAAGAGGACTTATTCCTACAGGCTAGGAAGTTACGTACTGCAGCAATCATCCGTCTAACGCTACCTTCACGTCCTTGTTCAGGATAACTTGGATTGTTCCATGCAATCCGCAAAAGCAACCGAAACTGCGAACCAACACTTCAGCTTGATAAGACGGACAACTAGGCTCTACTACTTGCAAACAGATGCTGAATGCGTAGGTTACCCCCCCCCCCCATGTCGAATACGCAATCCAAGCCGGGCAGCCACGGCTGAAGCAGGACCTTACTGCACTGGAACAACCTCACCGTCGGGCTTCTAACTACGTCAGTGGAATGCGCCGTCTTCCATACGAGCAGAAGCTGAAGTGTTGGAGAGTATTCAGCAGGTGGTATCGCCGACTGCAAGGCGACTTGATTAGGGCGCACTTGATTTTACGCAATCCAAATCATGTGTGTCACACTTTACTGCAACTCAGCAGGAACAGCAAACTTAGCGACCACTCCTTGAAATTAGCAGAAGCGTACAACCATCTGGCGTGCCGTAAAAATTAGTTTTCCATTTGTGTGGGTCTAACATGGAACGTTCTCCTTGAATCAGTTGTTTCTGCACCCAGGCTAGCCATATTTAGAAGTCTGTTGGATGAAGCACTCCGTCACTTACCTTTTGTTACTTGACCCTACACTTCCGGGAAACACAGATTCACTTTTTCGCCTATTGAAGCTGTGGAGACACTTGGAGTGCAGGGCTACTGCATTACATACTATAAGTCCATTCTCCTGACAGTAGAACTAGTAGCGGCATATTTTTCGTAAACGTTTTTCGATAACCAACCAGTCTACCCAACGGGACTTTTAAAGTAGTGCTTCTTAACCAGTATAAACTGATTGTTCATTGTTCATCTCCGGAAACTTTTCACTCGCTGGTTAGCTGTTGACGAAGCGTTGTTTTCACCTCTTATATGAATAAAGAAATGGTATATTCCTCGGCCATTCGAGGTGCAGTCCAACTATGTGGTCTGATCAATGTGTACAGCAGGATCGCAAAAATAATCAATTTGTTCCCGCTGCTTATAATGGATCCAAAACGGATAGTAAAGTAATTGACAGGTTTAATTTATTAAAGAAATTAAAAATCTAGGAACAATAACAAACGCAGATTTAAACAGATGTTTAGTTAAAGTAATACTGCCACACGTGGAACCATCCCCAGGGGACCTGCTTCCATGCAAGGTATTCCGTCGAAAGGTTTCGCCCGCACTTCCATGCAATACCTGGCCGGGTACCGATGTGGCGTAGTAGCATATGAGCCAACACCTGTTTATCATACGTTGTGTTATTTTTAGGGCTGCTTTTGTACATGTATTATGGGTGATTAAGCCTCAGGCCAGTCCGTCATGCGGATAAATCAATTATGGCGATTTTTTACGCTAGTCAGTTGATGACAATGTGTCTTGCATAGGTAAAGTCTTTTATAATCTGGAAACTCTAATCGGTCGCCACAGGAGATCAGCCCATTCGTGGTCAACAAGAAAATAAGGAAGAATGTAAAAGCAGAAGAATTCTATGAAAGACGTACTATATCGCTAATGTAAAAAAATAAGTATGTTTTTGCATCAGGGAAAAATGCATCGGGCCGATCATTCGATCAGCTTGTCTGACGTGGCAGCCCGAGACAGATAACTGTACGAGTTATCTATAGTCAAAAGTCGCATAGGGAATCCGTTATTGCCATCACTGAATCCCAGTATATGTTTAGGGACTATTAACTACAGAAAAGAAGGGGAGGTGATTAGCATTGCAGAACAAATGTAGCGAAGGAAATCGCAGAACAATATTACGAATTAGTCAATTTGTGGGGAGAAGTACGAAAATAGTTCCCGGCCCCACACTAGTAAATAATTTTGCTCTCGGTTTTAGACAGAAGACAGTTGGTATGAATTAAGTTTGACTGGCGTAAAACCGCACAGGGGGTAGCATTAAAGAATAGCATAAGAAGCGGTTGTAGCAGCCCATCCTAGGTGATCGTGTTTGCTCTGGTGCATTTGTTGGGTATGTTTCGAGTCGATGTTCTCCGATATCATACATGATCCGGTCCTTCTTCATACAGCTTTCCATCATCAAGTTAACTTTTTAAGTTCCATTTCACTTTGTCTTGAATATGCAAAAATGTTCAATAAATCAAATCTCTTTTGGCAGCCTATTCCATATGGAGCCATATATAAGAAGGTAGAAATTTCTCCTTAGGCTGGTCTTGAATTTAGTTAAAGAGAATATGCATTCACTATCACGCATTTCATAAATGGTATTATCCCGAAAGTGCAATTGATAAGTTCCAACGTATGCTTCCCACCAAGCGACTTTGTGGAGGAAGCACAGAATTAATTGCATTCTTCGTATCCACAGAGGTTCAAGATTCAGCTCCTTGCACCTATGTATGAAAGAGCGGTTGAATGACCAAATATGCGCTTCGTAAAGGCGCGTTGAACATTTTCAATGACTCTCAAGTCGCACTTACTTAAGTTACTGAACGTAACACAGTAATATTCAAGCAAAGGCCTAATACTGATTTTGAAAGCAATTAGTCTGGTTTCTTTCAAGGTCAGCAGGTGGCATATGAGCCCGACCGACTACTTAACCTTTTTCACGATATGATTTGTTTGTTTGCTAATGTTTAACGAATTAGGGTATCTTAAACCTAAGTCAAAAACAGACTGGTTGACGGGAATGACTACGTCATGAAGCCTGAACAATTCTGCTGTTATCTGACATCCATACGCCAGAATACTACACTTCGATGTTGCAAACGTCATCTGCCATAGTTCAGCCCATCTGTCAATGGCTTTCAAGTCGCTTTGGATATTGTTAAGTTCAGCAGCAAGCTGAGCACCTGGGAACGTGTAAACCACCTTTAGATCATCAGCAAATAAATAAGGTTTCCCAAAATATATAACCGAAAAAAGTCATTTATATACAGTAGGAAGAGTAACGAACCTAAGACACTGCCCCGTACCACTCCGCTGGGGATTTGATGCACTTGGAACTGGGATTCTGCGTTACACTCTCCGGCGCTTGTTGATGTGTCTGTACAGTATTTTAAGAATATTACTGTATCTGCTTGATACGTCTTGTTAACGCGAGAGTTTGCTTTCACTGACCAATTAGACGCTGTGATTGCGCTGAGCTAACGAGAAGTTCCAGCTGTGTGTGCAGAGCTAGGTGCGCCAGGACGAATCTTCTAATGTCATACATCTTTTTGTCCAGCTCCTCGGGAAGGACTTCGTTTGCTCCAGTGTAATCCGGAGGTAGATAAAAGTGCTGATGATATTTTCAAGCAAATCGCACACGGTGGAGTTTCTGCGATGTTACACTATCGTATAGGTAATCTATTGTCTAGTATAACGGAAAATTAGTATGCAGTGACATTACATCTAGCGAATACAGTTTATTTATTGTTAACTCCATATTTAGTAAGCGGCGCTCTATCACATCTAGTAACTTATTCACCATGGTCGTTACCATCCCCCGTAGCTCATTGGTCTCAACCACGGACTGGCAACAGTCGAGTTGTTAGTTCTAGCCCTACCAGGGTCCGATGGCACTCGCAATGCTGACGATTCCCGAAAGTATGTAACGCGCGTACAGTGTTTTTCCGGGAGTGTGATGGCTATCTGAGTGAGTCTAGATGTGACGAATTTCTACCTATACCACTCAACTCCCCCTACTACTCCGCTATAAGTCCATATATCTTATGGAGTCTGCCAAATATCTGTGTGGTGACCTTGAGAGAAGTTGCGTGCTAATCGCTCACTTGTGCACTCGTGGTATTTGCACTGTGGTTCAGCGACATTTTTCGCACACCTTTGGATCCATACTCATTCGTCGTGCTTCTACAAGTTCTACTTTGTGATACCATTTCCCGAGGATACTCCAGTACATCTTACCTTTACCCTGATTTCTAACTTCCGGGCAGTATTTCGCCGATATCCAAGCGCCAAAAGTTGCCTAACTCCAACCATCGGAGACATTGTTTGGTCTCACTCGATAGACCATTTCAACGGCTTTCGAACGAACTGTAACCCGTTCAAATCCAACATTGCTCGGTGCAGCTACAGATCTCAAAGCAAATTCACCCGGCGCGATCCATAGGCTTAACCACGGAACTTCTCCATCACTCCTTCGTGTATCCTGCCCCACGTTCAAGCTGACACATTCGACTGGCACGCCAGAGAGGAGAGTCTGCAAGCCCACAACTGCAACGTGAACACTGTGACCATACCGACAACGTCAATAACAGAACGACCTTTTAACATAAAGGGTGTCTTTCAAATGGTTGGTAACATTTGCTCAACAAGTGCGATACCCAGTGTGCCACAGTCTAAAGACCTAGATGGATCATGTTCCAAACTTGTAAAGGGGGCATTTTGTGCCATAACTGTTGCAAGTTCTTCCATGCGAGATGCCTCCGAGTTAAACCTAGTCAGGCCTAGTTATTAAACAAACCAGACTCGCTATGGTTCTGTGTGGAATGCACATCAATCCCACTGATAAATAACGTGCTCCTATTATCTCGGAAGTATGACCAGCTACTAGCCAAGTTTGAGGAAATGGTGACCACCAAAATCACTTGGGTTGGGGTAAGCATAGCAGACTGTGCAACCCAATCCTCCACCTTGGTTGCTGATCCTAAACCACGATAACTGTTAATAACACCGTAAGCAACACTACACCTAGAGTCCAGAACATAAACAGCTGTCCCAATACCACAAGCAGCTCACATTTGACTAAAGGGGTTTCCAGTTCGATCGGAGTAGCTACACGTAAGGCTACTTCCAAACTCCCGACAGAGTGCGCAGAACAAGAGCAAGCCGGTACGAGCAAAGGTTGGGTTACGGTTGCCTCAAAGAAGAGCCGTCATTTAAAAGTAACTTCACCCCCAACTGGATCGGAAACTGAGGAGCGTACTCGAGTTTTCCTAGTGCAAGCACCACTGGTTTCCTGTGGTAAATCACCGAGTACTTCAATCACTAACCGCGACATGTCGAAAGGTCTAAAGAAACAACTACCTGTACTGAGCGTACTGTGCTCCAATATCCCAGAAGCAAAGTCGACATCAATAGAGGCAGGCAGTTGGATGACCTCAAGCAGTGGGATATTATTAGTAACCTAATAATAGTTGTACTGAAACCTGTACACGTAATGTGTATTATACGACACCCAACTCTAAATATTTCGGAGAGCCAAGCCTTCTGCGTGTTGTGCTGAACTCCATCACTGAAGTAGAATCAGTACTACTGTCGACAGATAGTCTCAGAAATGAACGCTGCTCTATCCGTATCTTTCCATACATCCCATGGGGCGAGCGTTATCGAGTTAATCGCAACTTAGAGGACTACCGGAAGGAAACTTCAACCAGAATCATACTTCTTCATGGGGTTCCTGAAACTGAAGCATGTGATGAGCATGAGATAAAACCCATGATAAAGAACAGTGATGTTATATTCGTAAAACACTCTGCTTGGATGATGTGTTAGCGAAATCCGTGTCACGACTACGTACCTCACCGAGCTACAAAGGAAGTGGCCCGAGAGTGTTGAAGGTGGTGCTTCGGTCAAAACATATGATAACACGGCTGCTAAGGAAATGGTACATGTTCCGTTGCAGGCTAACATCTGAGGTTCTGCTGAAGACAATCAGTGATATGCTTCCTAGAGATGATATATCACTCAAAGAACCAAACGCGATGAGATCTATGAAAGAACAATGCACCAGTGCTGTGTCGAATGAGCCCATACAACCTGTAGAAGATGATATTGACCAGACACCTTACACTGTACATTGAAGATTAGACACGGGACTAACTACACGGAGGAGGAATAAGACGTTAAACCCTTCACCAAGTACAAATCGAAAATGATTACTCGCCGGCCACTCACTGGTCGGCGAAACTTTACGTATAAGTTGTACAACCTCCGAAACATTGCTTAAATCTGAGGAACTTTCATGTATGTACACTAACGTCCGAGGGCTCCTCAGTAAAATTACCGAACATCGGCTACCGCATGTTGCGAATGCTTGAGACCTGATTTCTATTACCGAAAATTGGTTACACCAAGTGGTGACTGATGCTGAGACTGAGATAGCCGGAATGTCACTCATCCGGAACGACCGCCCCAGCAGAGAAGGTGGGGTCCTACTCTACTACCACAGCGATCTGCAATGTGCAATAGTTGATTATCTGGAAACACACGTTACCGACTCATTCTGGTGCCGTCTCCGACTAAAACACCACGACGCATGTCTCGTAGCTGTCGTTTACCGCTCCCAGCATTCACTCCGGAAATGGATCTCCGCTTGATATGTGACCTGAACAGAGTAACACGCACTAGGTACAGCCACATTCTCATCTCCGGGGAATTTAATCTACACAATCTGGAGGTTTCGGCATCGCCCAGTGAGCAGTTCAAGGCAGACTTGCATGAACTGATCGCTAATATTCCTTCGTACAATCGTGTCACCACGCTCACTAAATCCAGGACAGCAAACAAACCGTCCATATTGGACCTCGTGCTCACGAATGAAGAGCTCATGGTTGACAAGTTATTGATGGATAGTCCATTAGGGCTCAGTGACCATGTAGTAATAACGTTCAGCTATGTGTGTTACGCCGAGTAACCATCTACACACTCGGAACTAACTCATACAATCACACGCTACCACGTATTGAAAGAACCCGCCGATGCAGTTGCTTGGGAATTCGCAAACAAAATTCCCCTTGACAACGTTTGGGCAGAGTTCGTTTATAGACTCAGCGACATCTTCAACAGAGCATCGGAGACCAAGCCCCTTCGTACCGCAAAAGTGCTTTCAATAATATGGAGCAGGACTCGAATATGACTGGCGATAAGGGATGCAGAATGGCTTGCTTACATGATTAACCCCGACTCAGAGACTTGGGACAATGTCCTGTCCCATCGCAACTAATGCACTGCACTTGTCCGTGAAGACAAATTAACTTATCAACGATGCCTGATCAAAATATTTATGGCAAACAACAAACTGCTATATAGAAAGTCGATAAACTTCGTGAAGTGAAGCATGGAATCCCTCCACTTTTCACAACAGGCGGTAGAGTACGAAGTGTCAAAGAAGCAGCTAAAGCCCTGCGGCTACAATACGCCCCAATTTTCGAAGTCGAAGCCTTTACCTGTCCCTTAACGTCATGCACATTACAGACTCCACTGTTTACATATGTACTTTTCAACCTATCAATTGTTCTAAGGAAGTTACTCTCACTGCGCGAGCTTAGTTCTGCGGGAGCAGACAACATCCGCCCGAAGGCACTGAAGGCTGTGGCCAACAAGCTAACTGAACCAATGTCACCTTTTTTCCAAAGTGCGACGACTGCTTGCATCACCTTCACGAACACCGTCAGGAGAGTCACTGTGCGCTAGTTTACAGGCTCTGAATGGCTACCGTCTTTAAAAATTGGGGTGACCATGCCACACTTCCACATAGTGGGGACTTGCTGTTCATAACAAGTCCCCACTATGTGGAAGTGTGGCATGGTCACCCCAATTTTTAAAGACGGTAGCCGTTCAGAGCCTGTAAACTAGCGCACAGTGACTCTCCTGACTGTGTTCGTGAAGGTGATGCAAGCAGTCGTCGCTGAGTCTTTAATGGGCTACCTGGAAAAATGCAACATTTTAGCACCGGAACAGCATGGCATTTTTAGTCAACACCGGTCATGCACCACCAAACTACTGATTGCACGAGGTAGTTGTACGGAAGGGGCTGATGATTGGGTCGGGGTTGACGTCGTCTATCTGGACTTCTCCAAAGCTTTCGACCGCCTTGGTCACCGCATTCTACTTCAACGGCTACAGTGTTACGGAATCGGAGATCCTGTACTTGGTTGGATTGGCAGCTTCGTTCACCAACGGAAGCTTCGAGTAAGTGTTAGGTGATCAGTCTCTAACCCGATTGATGTGAAATGTAGTGTTTAACAGGGCTCAGTGCTGGGACCGCGCTTATACCTGGTGTTTATCAACGACCTGGCATCAGTTATCTCCTCAAATTTCCTGCTTTTCGCCGATGACGTCAAGATATGGCGGGCGATTAGTAGCAATGAAGATCATGATATACTCCAACATGACTTAGATCGCATTTATAAATGGTCAAAGAGGAACATGCTTCAATTGATCATACCTAAGTACAAGGTGATACATCTGCATCACCAAATGGTGAGCGCTTACAAGCTTGAAGACCACACCTTGGAGAATTTCTCTCAGGCGCGTGACCTGGATGTATTGGTACAGGAAGATCTTGGGTGTTCAAACCAAGCAGCGAAAGCGACGAGAACCGGCAATCAACACTTCGGCCTTCTTCGCAGGGCCTTCGGTCGGTTTTAACCCTCAATTTTTCCCCAAATGCTTAACGCCTACGTGCAACCGCACGTGGAATATGCTGTTCAAGCGTAGTAGCCGTGGCAGAAACAGGATCATGTTGCTCACGAGACTCCTCAACGAAAGGCAACCAAGAATGTCAGGGGCCTCTTTCATCTGCCCTATCAGCTTAGACTGCAATCTATAAGAATCTACAGCAATCGATATCGGCTTTTGCCGGGGGATCTCATAATCGTTTACCAGATTCTGAAGAACCTAGACCACATTTGCCGTCCACTGCTGGAATTGAACCACAACACTAAACTAAGTGGTCACTCGCTGAAACTGACAATTCGGTATAGCCGGCTTGAATGCCGTAGAAATTTCTTTTCCCTCCGCATGTGTCAGACTTGGAACGACCTCCCTACTTATGTCGTCTCTGCTCCCAATCTGGGGATATTTAAAAAACGAGTTGACGATGCATTGCCACAGTTACATTTCATTTTATGACTTGTTAGCCAGTGGCTACAAAACGCAATCAAACGGTGTCTTGCCAAACTGCCAACCAATGGATTTATGGATTTATACGTTTAATACGCGAACATCTCCGCTATTCCACATAGGCCTATGGTGAGTCCACCACAACGCTTTTCACTTTACCATGCAACTAATTTTCGCAACCATTTCCATCCCATGGGAGTTGTTAAGCAATGCTTTTTCACCCGCAATAAACCATTGCTACATTGTTCCAAATTGAAGCCACCGCCCTACGACTTAGTGACGCTGACCTATTGAGCATAAAATATTCGTCTGAGCCCTCAGTTGACTGTGGACCCCTGTAGTACTTTCACATAGTGTGGATAAAATCAGACGCACACACTCTTTGATCGTCTTAGGTCCAATCGTCTAGCTTGGTTAATCAGACCATCTGGTCATATGAACCAGTTCTCCTATCTGATGTTTACAGTCACATCATTCATTTGCTGTGTATCAGCGTGATGAGGAGTCACTGCAAAGGCGCTTGCTGGCTAACCTTTTTCTGAGACTTTAGATGTTCATCCATTTTATGTTTTAACGATATTTTGGAAACCTACAAAGGAAGCAAAACTCCGAAGGAACATTAAAAGATTGAAAATAATTTTGTTGATATGTCCTTTTACTGCGGCACTGCGTACGTTATTTTTTTCTCGACGATACAGGATTTTACCGCCCCTTCCGATCGGCTGGCTTTTCTGAGCAACGTTTTTCAGAGGTCGTTGCATGCATCGAGATTCTACGCGAGAGGCACTGCTGCTGGCACGGGGTTCGCTTGGTAGCGGGGCGCGGTACGGGGTGGGACAGACTACTCCCAAGCGCACTGTTTGGCAGCTGCACAGGTTGAGGTCTTGTTGACCTATTGTCTGGACCAGGCCTTACTTTCGCTGCTCAACAAATTCGCCCAATTGCTCGCCGGATGCGACCCTTCTTGCAGATAGCTATACAAAAAAAATATATGGCACAGTAGACTCGCTTTGTGGCTAGCCCCAGTTTCGACATGAACGCTATCCTTCTTCAGAACAAGTCATGGTTTAAGTTTGTGAAACCCTGCTCATATTAATCCCGGTACCGAAGCCTTCCGTTTCATAAACTACGAAAAAGCGAGCTCCGCAACACCGCAAAAAAACTTTCAAACAATGTACGCACATATTTTATTACTGATCGGCAATACAATATTCGTTCTTGTTTCATTACCCTGCACACTTCGTTCTTGTCCAAGCACATTTTATGATCAGTGAAATAACGCGCTGACGCTGGCTATGCTTGCTTCATCGTATTTCATCTTATTGTCACCATGCTTAAATAAAGGTTGCGGTGTTTGGATCCATTCACGTCAAGATAGCACAACAAAATCTTTACGCATCCAGATTGGTACATCTAGAAAGCTTTACAAAATCGTCAATGAATTAGCGAAAATTGCATTAACAGAACGATGTTGTGGGTCATTGGAAGGTCAAGTTTGGACGACACGTTGTGTGATTGGATTGCGACGCGCAATCTCAATGTAATAGACCGTGATTCACATTGTAGTGAACCTTATCCACTGCGATCGCTGGGACCGTACTCCATTGAAACTGCGCGCCGCAATCCCATCACACGACGTGTAGTCCGAACTTGACCCTCCAATTTGTCATTTAGAGTTGTGCCAAGCGTTGCCCGCCGTGACCCGGTAGCCAAAGGGGTAAGGTTTTCGACTACTATTCCAATGGTCGCAGGTTTGAGGACTGCTGTCTCCACCTGATGAGATGAAATCACATCGAAACGCGTCGTAGTTGTGTAGTGTTTTCGGGCGGGCAACACCCAATTTCTATTTGATGTTGAGGGTCATTTTGAAGTACACATTGTGTGGATAGATTGCGATGCCCAATCTCAATGTTGACCGCAACACCTAATTTCTATTAGCGTTACCAGAACTTCAATTTTGTATGGATGGATAAGAGACATTTTTGCAAGTGTGATTTGACTAAACGGCCAGTATAAACCTTTCCGGATAGAATTATCTAAAGCTGCATTCTGTTGGGATGCCAGCGTTGCAAGTTAAATTTCCAATCGAGGCGGTCCATCTGCAAATGTGCTATATCTTGAATACTGCTCAAAAACTACAAGAAGGACAGCGGTGTTGACCCTGGAAATAGTTTGACAAATATCATTGTTGAAGTATTCTGTGAAAAATAATCTGTCCATAGCGATGTTGTAAAAACGATGTTCGGTAAAAACGGCACGGTCGATTTAAAGGCCCCGCCCATTCCCCTTCTTATATCATCACTCGATGACGAACCCGGGTCAATACTGAGATTTACTGGTCCTTCAGATACCAAGCACTACGTTGCCTTTGTAACAGTCAGAATATTTCCCCGTTCTAAATGAGGTCGTATTGCAATGCACTAACTACACTTACAATGCACACTTAGATGATCGGTGCGGAATTTTGAACTGCACGTTGGGTTCGGTTGTTTGAATCGAGCACAGCCATGTTGCTTTGGCACTCGGTTGTGTTGCAAAGCGCGACCTAGTTATAAGAGTCCATCCGCGCCGTTTTTATTGATAGGACAACAGATAACCTTTCACAGTACAAAATAATAGCTTCTCTACATTCGATCTGACGTATGGCACCGCTAACTGAGCTCTGGTCAATCCCTTCGTTGGTACGTCATTTGTGGTAACTTATTCACAGCTACTGCAATCGGAGCAAAACACTACAAGATAATCGTCAGTATGTTGGAAACTATCCGAGATAATAGTATGGAACTGTTAGTGTGTTTGTAGAGGAAGCAGTAGTGTTGGCCAAATCAGTCATTAGGGCGAAGGAAAAAGAAGCACACAAATCTTGCCAGTTTTGTTTTCCCTTCCTTACACAGTAACTCCCATTCAAAATGGTGGGAATGGAGTCAGGCTGGTTTAGTTTGCAAGTTCAAAGAATATGCAGTAGCTGAACTTGATCAAATGGCTGGATTAGTCCTTGTCAATGTATCTTTTCTGTAATTGCCCTTCTAGTTATTTTAAACTTCCAGGGTTTTGAAGGCATTAACTCCATGGTTAGTTATAGTAATGTTCTTGAAAACAAGTTGTTTTGTCGGACGAATCTAATGGTACTAGCGGAAGAATTTTTATATCGCTGCAACAGGCATGGAATTTGGGAGCTGGACAAACACCTAACACAACAAGTCAGAAAGTAGTAAGACGAGTAGCTATTGTCAGTGCGTAGTGACCTGCATGTGAGAAAAACGTTTAGTGCGTACATGAAAAATACGGAGCAAATGCCGAATGTTTCAGGTTCAGATTAGACTACTTAATAGTGTTACTTTCGTTGACTATTTAAGTCACAATAAACTTGTCCTCCAGTTGCAAATATTGTATACACAATTGGACTGCACCTTGCATCGCCGAGGAATATACCATTTATTTATTTATTTTTAACGTATCTAACAAAATCTTTAACATAGTGGTTAGGATAAGTATAACACTGGAATGCGTCCACTTTGACCATTGTTGGTGCTTATATGTAGAAAGACGGCAACTAATTCCAAGCCCTAACTTTGTTCCGGTAATACTGGTTGCTCTATAGATCAATCAATGAACTCCTGGCAGTTGCGACGGGGGTCTTACACTGACGTCACTATCACTGGTCCTGGTTCTAGTGCGGGCTATCTTCATCTCTACTTGAAATGTCCAGACAGGTAAGATTAGACTTGGTGGCAGTTAACAACACACAAATGACAGCACTCCAGGTGTGCCCCTAGCGATTGGACTTACTGAGTTTTAATTTAGCTTGTGTTGTGGACCAAAGTGAGCATGGTTATCACAGTCTAGGCAAAGGACGGAAATACAAAATCTTAAACGTGAATTGCAAATCAACCGGTGATAAACTTGTCGTAGCATCTCAGTGGCCTAACGTTGGTGTCTTTATATAAAATTGTTCTGACATATCTGGCCTGACAATCATCTAGGCCATCTCTACAGAGACAAAGTATTTGGGGGAACAGTAATACTGAACTAGTAATACTGAACTCCCATCATCGCGTTAACTAAAGTACAGATTTCTCTAGCAGGTTATGTGAGTGAGGGTAACAATCGAGTTAGAACATCGGAATCCGATTAGTTCACGGAAAAAGTCCCAACGCCAGGGTCGGCCAACAGATGCTGTAGGTGGCTTTGATTGATCACCGTATGTATCAAATTGTTTGGCACGGTTTTGGTAAAAGCGACGATGAGCAAAACACGAGAGGTCTTTATCGGATTAATTCTCTCAAACACAATGGGATAAATAATGAGGCATTTTAATGGCTTTACTTCTGAGGGCTGAATTCAGTGTTAAGCGGCTTACACTTTCGATTGGCCCGTTGAACTGGGCCCAACAAATCGGTTGCGCATGTTTACAATCGCTTTAATGCGGAAGGCACAGTAAGTACGCTGTGGAGTGCGAACTGCGCCATTTCATACATTGACCCTAAACAAACTTCGACGCTTGCTTAGAGGCCGCAGTAAACGCAACTTTGTGCGTTGCTTGTATAAGAGGGTCATGAACATTTTTGTGGTGGGAAACTCTCGAGGGTGAGAAGGACCGAATGGTGAAAACACTTCTTTCGAATGGTTACTCTGAACGTTTCGTCAAAAAGCACACCATGACCCGTGGGCGTGTTAAGTCCGTAGCAACGGTTTCGAAGAACGATGTGTTTCTCTCTGTTCCTTTTAAGGGAGATATCGCCTTTGACCTCCTGACAAGGAGACTTTCTAATGCGTAACAAGAAGCTACCCGGCCGCACATCCGTGCGAACTTACAAAGACCGTACTCTTTTAGAGTTCAACGTCTTAACGACAGAGTCACACTGTAGTCCGAATCATACATTGTTTACCAGTTTACTTGCGCCTTTGGTGCCAAGTACCTCGGATATACGACCAGGCGTCTGTCGGTACGGATGGCGGAGCATTGTCCAGGGTTACTGCGGAGAGGCACGCTCAGAAGTATCAACAGCTCGATCTTGGAACATTAGTTCCAAAGTGGGAATCAGAGTTTGACCAAAGATGCCTTCAAGGTCTATTATGCCGTACCGAGGCGATATCCGAAATGGTTAAGGAAACGTCTCTTGCAGACGGCTGAATCCATCGTGATCCGGCTACCACAACCAGAGATATGCAAACGTAGGGTACTAGTGCAAACCTTGACTTTGCCATGACCCTGAGGATAAGTCTTTCCCCGGATTATTACGCATAACCGGGTGCTATTTATTTATCTAATTATAGATTACTGGTGGGTTGCTTTGTGAGCAGTGTAATTTTTGTAGAAAGTAGAAGCCACGATTAAACCTTGCACGATAATCTGCCTCGACGGGGCATCGAACCCCGGACACACGGATTACCGGTCCGCTGCTCTACCACTGGGCTACCGGGGGCTGACGATCAGGTGCACAATTCAATACATGACTTCTGCTTGGTTCGCGACGTATTGCCAATAAGCTCACAGTATCTGTCCTGGTGTTGCAGTTTGGCTCACTCACTCGTCCCTTCCCAAAGAACCGAAGTATCTGTCCTCCTGATGTTCAAAGAACGATGATAAATGTAGATTACTGGCGGAAATTTTGTGAGTAGTGTACTTTTCGTAGAACGTAGAAGCCATGATTAAGCTTTGCACCATAACCTGTCTCTTTCTCCGAAAATTGCACTAATCACAAAAATATCCACCAGTAATCTACATTTATCATCGTTCTTTGAACATCAGGAGGACAGATACTTCGGTTCTTTGGGAAGGGACGAGTGAGTGAGCCAAACTGCAACACCAGGACAGATACTGTGAGCTTATTGGCAATACGTCGCGAACCAAGCAGAAGTCATGTATTGAATTGTGCACCTGATCGTCATCCCTCGGTAGCCCAGTGGTAGAGCAGCGGACCGGTAATCCGTGTGTCCGGGGTTCGATGCCCCGTCGAGGCAGATTATCGTGCAAGGTTTAATCGTGGCTTCTACTTTCTACGAAAATTATCTAATTATCTAATGTTTATATATTTCTGGTAATTTCACCTTTTCTGTTTACACAAGTTGTTTCGCTGTCCGTTAGCTCTAGCACGATGTCACCTGATTAAATCGATTTGAGTATGGAAAGCACATGCTAAGTCTGTTTTAAACCATCCCATCAGTCCTTCTTTTTGCCTTATTGTTCCGTTTGTTAATCCTGTAACGGTATTTGCCGGATGTGAACTAGCAAAAAGTGATCTCTTTGCAACCCTAT
Organism: Dicrocoelium dendriticum; assembly: GCA_944474145.2. Taxonomy (NCBI): domain Eukaryota; kingdom Metazoa; phylum Platyhelminthes; class Trematoda; order Plagiorchiida; family Dicrocoeliidae; genus Dicrocoelium; species Dicrocoelium dendriticum. Next base: position 22,496,960 of record OX104061.1, read on the forward strand.
GTTTTACTTTTCCATGGGTATTATCTACAAGGTGGAACGACGAGGGAAAGATCACTGGTAACCTCATCTACGAAAAAATTAGAAAACTGTTGTGTGTTATTTCCCTAGGTAAAAGGGAAAAAAAGAACGGACCCACTGAGATCAAATATCGCGTTGAATTCACACTACGATATGGGAGGAAAGTGCGTCAATGCAATTTGTGGCTAACTTATTCTTCTACAGCAATTTTTTTGTCTTTGCTAGGTGCTTTCTTCCCTCCTCGGACATTGGACCATACTTCGCACCATGGCACAATGATAATTCACCGACGGTCTTTGGCAACATAGACACACCAAAAAGCTAGACAAATGACTCCTACTTTACTGATTCTTACTCCCCTCCAATTTAACTTGAAGACCCACTGATGGCATATGAAAACCTGCACACATCAGTGGGTCAGATAAAGAAACCTTATCTTCACTCTCCTAAGGGACTTCATCCCTTGTCCCGCTAGATAGATAATTGTGTCTGCAATAAATGGACTTACTGATAGGTTGGATTTTTGATGCCCCCTCAGTAAACCATTTAAGTCATGTACATAACTCCATTTCTCCCTGTTTTCATATTTTGCCATCTGTGTGAACCACAAGGTAATTTTTAACTGATTTTAACTTATTCATGGAGGCAGTTCTCATCTTACCTGGTAAGCATTGTTGTTGTTTGTTCTGTCTATATGCTGTCTACTTTACAACTTATCGTCTTTTACTTATATTATAAGCAGGTTTCATCATGCTCTTCCTTTCACACATTGTTTCTTTACCTCCCTAGTCATTGTTATTTTTCTCCCTTTTAAAACACTTGCTTAAAAGAACATAAACGATTACCGACTTTAACCTATTCAAAGCTTTTCTGAAAGAAAATCAATGGAAAAATCAGCAATAGAAAAAAATTACATTCAGTCATAGACAGCTACCGTGCAAGTTTAGCTGAAATTTCTCATGTACGTTATAATTCGCTTACGTTTGCTGAAATATATCCCCTCGTTGGGAATATAACAATTATTAATAACTACATGATGTGTTGGGCGGAGCCTGGGATACTAATCGGTAAGCAATGACACATAAAACGTGCCGAATACAACAATATAGAAGTCGGAGGCGACTGAACCCAACGTGCACTGTGCAGGCTACAAGAGTAGGAAGCGAATCAGACAGAACGAGAAACGTGCAAAGAGGTACTCACCAAAACGGTTTGTGTCAACGGACGTGCAGTCAGTAAAACAAGTGGACGTTTCGAAGGTTAAAACAACCGTAAAATCCAATGTTACAAAATGCTGAAAGAGCTCGTTTTCCGGTACACTACAAGGGCCTCCCCCTAGAAGGCTGAAGGATGGAAGCCTTCTATGGAGCCGTTAGTGGGGGAAAACGGAAGGTGAGGGTAGATGCGAATATTTGCAGGGGCTTGGGTAAGGCCTTCCAAGGTGGGTGTGTAGCAGAGTTTGCTGGGTCCAGGCTTTGGCTAGTTATTATTTATGTCGATCGTGTGGACCAGAGTGCATCATCGGTTGGCCTTCGGAGCGGGCTGGTCGTACTGCAAAAAAAGCTGGCTAGTCCAGAAAAAAGTCCGACAGGACCTTCCCTTTGCTGCAGATCCAACGGTGTGCATAGGAGGTGTCACTCCCCCTACCGCACTTTAGTCCACGGTCCTCGTCCCACGAAAAAATCCAGGCTTCTTCGTGCCACGAAGAAATGCGGCGACCTTGTCCCACGAAGAAATCCGGCGTCTTCGTCGGCAACGCCTAGACGACGTTTGGGGACCAATCCGTTCGTGGCTGTCTACGACAGAGGGCGAATGTCTGTTCCTTGGGTGAGGAAGGTGGCCTTGGGTCGGCTGGCGTCACTCCAGGGTTGCAATGAGCCGGATGGCGAGTCACACGAGGGTTGCCTGAAAAGTTCCGGTGGTTGAATTTCTGGAAGGTAGAACTCAGAGGGGGTGGGCAGGGGTCAGGGAAGTGCCTTGGCGCCGGAGAAAGAACATCGCATGCATGATAAAAGCAAATACGCCTTTTAAGTTTTCAAAATGTTTTGGGTTATTTTGTCGATTTTGCAAAACGTTTGGGGATGAGATGCAGGTTAACCACTAAAGACGAAAATGGCGCGTTAATGGAAATAGCAAACGTTTACAAAATCTGAAAAACGGACCGGACGTTTGACCTATCTACCGCGTCGGTCGGTTGCTTGGGGTTGAAGCGGGATAGGTTGAGGGTCAAGGGGTAGTGAGGGTTCCGAGCTATCCAGTGCTCGGGAAGTCGCCGCAGGTGCGGGTGCTTGTGAGAAAGCACCAAGATGATTTGCAAGTGGCTCGTCAACGAAATCAACTTTCAAGCGGTCGGTGGACACCGTTGTTCGGTGACCATTCTGGTCTAAAGTGAAATGTTTCGGAGTCCGTTGCCGAACTCTGAAAGGACCAGTGTAGGGAGGCTGGAGAGGGCGCCGCACTGCGTCGGTGGGAAGGAAGACGTGAGTGCAGGTAGAGAGTCAGCTGTGCATTTGCACATCTCTAGTCTGTTCACGGGACGGAGTCGAGCGTAGTGAACGCATGCGTTGAGCGAGGGAGGACGCAAAATTAAGCGGGGACATACCTGACGCTGCGGGAGGTGGAACGAATTCTCCTGGTAACTTGAGTGTTGTGCCGTAAACCAACTCTGCTGGTGCACATTGCAAGTCAGCTTTGATGCTGCTGCAAATACCTAAGAGTACGAGCGAAACGCTTTCGCTCCAGCTAGGCTCGGATGAGGCGCAGAGCGAGGCTTTAAGCTGTCTATGGAAGCGTTCATCTAACCCGTTGGCTGCTGGGTGATACACTGTGGTATGAATGCGGCGACAGCCTAAAAAGTTGCAGAACGTATCGAATTGTGGAGATTCGAAAGGCGTTCCTCGGTCAGTTGTAATGGTGGATGGACACCCGTAGTGCGAGACCCACCGGTCCAAGAAGGCCCTGATAACAGTCTCAGCTGTGCAGTCTGTTACGGGAATGGCTTCTGGCCATCTGGTGAAGCGGTCGACAAATGTAAAAGTGTATACGAATCCGCGTGAAGGAGGCAATGGACCTACCAGGTCTAAGTGTACATGCGAGAACCGAGAGCCCGGTGCAGGAAATGAACAAAGAGGACCGCGGGTGTGACGATGTACTTTAGAGCGCTGGCATTGAAGGCAGGCGCGAGCCCATGCGCGAAAATCTTTGGTTACGCGTCGCCAAACGAAACGTTCGGTGACCAATTTCAAAGATGCACGGATACCGGGATGTGATAGTGCGTGTAGTGCGTCAAAGACTGTGCGTCTGTAGGAGACAGGCACGAGGGGTCTAGGACAACCTGTGGAAGTGTCACAGAGAATGGTTCCTTCCGTGGTTTGGAGAGGAATAGGTTGCACATGCAGCGAAGTGGACTGCAGAGTGCGCTGTATGTCTTCGTCTTGAGCCTGAGCCGATGCCATGGCAGCAAGGTCGACTGTAGGAAAAGAATGCAGAGTGAAGTTGACGCATGGGAGAACCTCGGCGACCTGATTGTCGACACCTGAGACGTGACGTATGTCAACAGTGAACTGCGTGACAAAGTCTAGGTGTCTTGTTTCCCGTGGTGAGTAATTGTCGCAATCAGAGTTGTAGGCAAAGATAAGGGGCTTGTGGTCAGTGTAGACCCTGAAAGCGCGAACTTCGAGTGTGTACCGGAGGTGACGAATCGCTAGGTAACTGGCGAGCAGTTCTCTGCCAAACGTGCTGTAGCGGAATTCCGCTGGCTGCAGGCGCTTGGAGAAGAACCCAAGAGGTTGCCATTCCCCACCAACCTGTTGTTGGAGAACGGCTCCTACCGCGACGTCTGAGGCAGCGGTCGTAATAGAAAGGGGTTCAGTCGATTCGGAATGAGCGAGGAGGGCTATGTTGGAGATAGCATCCTTGAGCTCGGCGAAGGCTGCCTGTGCTGTGTCAGGAAAAGCGAACTTACGTTCATTTCCTCTGAGTAAGTCAGTCAGTGGCTGCATGAGCTGAGCGCAGCGCGAAATGAAGCGTCAATAGTAGTTGACCAAGCCACAAAATCGATGGAGGTGCTTGAAGGAAGGCGGAGCTGGGAAGTCCTTGATTGTCTGGATCTTATCAAGAACGACTGCGATACCAGACGATGAAATGAAATGGCCTAGGAATCCTACCGTTATTTGCCGAGTTCGCACTTAGTCGGGTTGGCTGTGACACCGTGTTGGGTCAATCGAGTTCGAAGATGCTCAAGGTGCTCTTGTTCCGATGAACTGGCTACTAAAATATCATCGAGGTAGGAACAGACGAAGTCTAGGCCACGAGTGACATCGTGGATAAAGTGTTGGAAGTTTTGTGTGGCGTTGCACAGTCCAAATGGCATTCTTAAAAATTCAAACAAACCGAAAGGAGTGACGGCTGTTTTAGGAATGTCATTGTCTTCCACAGGTATCTGATGATAGGTGCGAACCAGATCGATGTTGCTGAAGATTGTGTTACTTGTGAGGCATGCGGTAAGGTCCTGCATGTGTGGGATGGGATACCCATCTGGGAAGGTTAGGCGATTGAGTGCGCGGTAATCACCGCAAAGGCGCCAGTCACCAGATTTCTTGGGGACCATCTGCAGGGGCGAGAACCAAGAGATGTTGGAAGCGCGGATTATTCCTAGCTCGAGCATGTGCTCAAACTCCGCCCTAACTACCTTTAGTTTCTCGTGCGATAGTCGGCGTGGACGGCACGACACAGGTGGGCCGTTCGTCCGTATGTGGTGCGTGACTTGAGCTGCCATGGGTAAAACTGCGTTCATTGGCTGAACGAGCTTGGGATATTGCGAAAAATAGATTAGCGAAGGCTAGCAAGGTCTGTGGAAATGCATAGACCGGGGATATAGATGTGATATCGACGGTGATGCCACGTAGATTGAGTTTTGTTGCAGAGCCGACTATCATCTGGCGTTTCGCATCGACCAAGAGGTCGCAGTACCTGAGAAAATCAATGCCGATGATGGCAAAGGGGACTGCAGCGACAGTGAATACCCAACGGAACCTGCGCCAAAGAAGTAGGTCCAGGGTAAGCAACCGATGACCGTAGGTGGGTATTGGCGAGCCATTGGCGGCACTGAGGCTTGTCGACAGAGAAGCGGTAGGCTCACCTGGCATAAGGGGAATGACGCTGACTTCCGCCCCGGTATCAACTAGGAACTGGGTATCGGAGTCATAATCCCTAATGTAGATGAGACGACTTTGAGCTTTGCCGACACCGTTAGTCGCCATTACAGCCCGGCGTGGCGGATCATCTATAGCGGAGAACGTACACGGCTGTACGCGCTTACGTTCTTTAGTACCGAAACGCGAGTGGTAAAAGCAGTAACCTGTGGCACCAGGTTTGTGCGACGGGGCGGTGATCCAGACCGGTTGCAGTGCTTACGGTCTAAAGTGAGTTCCTCGATCTGGCGCTGAAGCGACGCCATCTGCAACGATAATGCGTCTATTGTCGACGGCTGGCTAGTCGCGTTTGTCGGTGTGATTGCGCCAGCACAACGCTGCTTAGGTGCTTTGGTTTCAGTCTCTGGCTGGTGCCGTTCGATGACGCGGTCTGCTAGATCTGCAATTGCTGTGATGGGCAAGTCACTTGCTACCGCAAGGATAGCCTGAGTGCTTGCAGGAAGGCTTTGCATCCACAGCTCGCGGAGAATCCCTACGTCCATGTTGGACGTGCCGATGAGCTGTTGCATTTCGCGCAACAAGGCTGAGGACATACTGTCTCCTAGCTGCAAATCACTAAATAGTTGCTGCAGACGGGCCTTGTCAGAAGGCGTGATTCGCTGAATAACAGCATGTTTAAGGGTCTCGTATTTCATTACATCAGGGGGGCAAAGTATGATGTCTCTCGCCTGCGAGGATATACTCTGAGGAAGGCAAGATATTAGCTGATTATACCTGGCCAAATCAGAAGTAATTCTACGAATATAAAATACGGATTCTAGGTGCAAAAATCATAATAAAGGATCATTCTCCCAAAAAGGGTGAGGGCCTAACACGACAGAACTGACCATGACAGGCTGAATAGCGTTAACCGCGCATGGAGACGGCTTATCCTCTAGACAATTCATTGCAAAAAGCAGATAAAAAGAGTAGTAGGTGAGAAAACAATATGATCACAAGTAATGAATCACAAAATCATTGGAACGAGCTCACTAGAATGAAAATGCAAAATGGCGGGCGGCGTGTTTCTGGCAGGGGGTAACCAAATGTTGGGCGGAGCCTGGGATACTAATCGGTAAGCAATGACACATAAAACGTGCCGAATACAACAGTATAGAAGTCGGAGGCGACTGAACCCAACGTGCACTGTGCAGGCTACAAGAGTAGGAAGCGAATCAGACAGAACGAGAAACGTGCAAAGAGGTACTCACCAAAACGGTTTGTGTCAACGGACGTGCAGTCAGTAAAACAAGTGGACGTTTCGAAGGTTAAAACAACCGTAAAATCCAATGTTACAAAATGCTGAAAGAGCTCGTTTTCCGGTACACTACAGATGTCCTATTAAAGCTGAAACATAGGAGCACAGCTGTCTGCTTTAAAACGGAGTGTGAACCGAGCCCGAAACCTCCATAAGTATTAGTGACGGTGACGCTTTACTCACGTTGAATAAGAAAGGTTGCAAACAACCCGATGAGAATTAATCGTCTGGCTCGCATATCGTTCTTTGGCACTAAGAGTAACTAAGGCTCAGTGGACGGCACCGCGGTATTTGGAGGAAAGCTAGAAACCTTTGGCACAATTTCTAAGATGGAAAGAGATGGATCCTTCTGGCGAGCCTTTACCTCATCTTTACTGGACGGTTATCTTAATACTTAAAGGAATGTGTTAAGGGAAACATGCAGTCGAAGTGATGAGGATCACAGCAACCACCACAACCACTAATACCTCCGACAGTGGAACAAGCAATTTGGCCATCACAACAGACACAATGAATATTAACCTCCTCAATATTTGAATCAATAACACTAACAACGTAACCCATCGGTGCGTGGAAGCACTTTAACACTAGTTAAGTGTAGCAGCCCATGAGCTGCGGAGAAAAGATGTGGTACTTTGAAATAGCTCTCCGCAATTATGACAACTAATACGGTCAACGAATTTCAGGAAGATCACTAGGCTCTTGGATCGTCCAGCGTGGCTTTATGAGCTTAAAACGTTGTCACCAACAAAAATTTATTGATTGCCTTATCTGCCTTATGGTTTTATTCACCAACTTGATCACAGTTTCAGAACCCGTACTACTAGACTGAATTCATACAAGGTAGATGGATCCCTGTGATAAAAAGCTGCCGCTTAGGGTAGTTGCATTTGGTACGGAGTAGCCTGAGTTAAGTAACGACGAATCTCCGCTGTTTAATTCGAGGCTTTATCAATTCATAGAAGCTGCAAAGGGTTGCATTGGCAACTAATGGTTAGGAACCAGATTTGCGTGCTCAGTAAAATAGCTGGTTCATTCTCCTCATTACTCGATCTCTCCATTCATCAAAAATTCACGCTATCATTCTACAGAATACTTCACAAGCCATTAATTGTGTTTACTGCGTGGTGCGGATCTCTTCTACCATACTTTTCTTTCTCAGACCCGTAGCAAATCCGTATCCATTGGGATTCGCGCATTAACCGGCTTTCCTGCCACATTTGCGCTGTGTGTACGAAGCTTCAGTCCCACATACGACAAATAAAGCTCACTGCTAATGTATTTGATGTAGCCGACACATTTTGCTCTACTGGCTCGGTTGATTCGGTCGATGCAATCGCAGCAGTATGGTGTAAAATTGTATAAACTCGTAGTATTTGCTGAACACACTTGCTCTTGGTATTTCGTTTGCTTGCACAACCGTTGGCCACCATTACTGGGTCAACCACTCACAGCGCTTGGATGCTACCGCAAGCTGTCTCATTCTTCATAGCTAGAGCTTGGTATTCGCGTCAATTTCAGCCGCTTGTATGGTTGAGTGTTCATCAAACACATCTCCCACCATCTCCGCCACGGACTATCGCTTCGATGAAGAGACAAGTTGGGATGTATTGTGCATACCTGCGGAAAATGCATGGCACTCCAGGTAAGTTGCTATATATTTTATTAAACCATAAAATTACACTTCGTGAAATGCCTGCTAGCACAATCAACTGAAAGTGTCACGGATGAATCTCTGGCGGTCAACGCCTTTTAACACTGGATGGCATTCTAGTTCAACTGTAAGCGAGCATCCATGTAATCATAACGAAGCGGGGTTTGTCCGTACGCTTTTTACATGACACGGATTTCAGGTAGCAAATTATCGAAGGGTGGGTAACATCGAAATGGGTCTGGACCTTACCGTGTTGCGATGGTTTGCGTGTCTCAACGATCCATTGAGATATGCTGGGTGGTGCATTTTTGCACTATCAGAGCCACTGATACGAAATTGATCAATGCTTAGAGGTCAGACAAACGCAGTCTTCTGGCCCTCCAGGCTGAGGGTTGGAATGAGAGTGGCTCCTTATTTCATATAAGGGATTCCTTGTAGTACACTGCCTAAGCCGCTGCCTTGCGGTCAGGATTCTGAACCAAAGGCTTTGGTCAAGAAAGCTAATATTTCTCCGGTCTAGATCTAGGCAACCAGACATTATGGTGCAGACGCAATACTGTGGAGCTTTCCTAGAACAATTTTCTGATGCTCGAGCCACCGCAGAGGATACTCAACGGTGCCCTAATTCATGCATCGAGAAGGGTGATTAGGTCTTTAGATACCAATTCTCCAGACGCCCATACTCCTGTTCCTCATCTTAAAAATTTTAAACCTAACCATCCCGTAACAAATTCACTTCTATCACCTTGTCTTAAAAATACCAAGCCTTGGCACTCTTCCACATTGCGGTGAGAGTCGTTCAGCTTCTATCATAAAGAGCAAAGCTCTGCTCCCTCAAATCAAATATTGCAGAAAAAGCATCCCTACCTCGGGTGTAAGGTAGAGCAAAAAAGGGCCAAATGTTCAAGAGTAGACATTAGTCTATCTCAAAATGTCAAACCCGCGCATGGTGTAGAACGACCGCAGACATGCATGTGGGTTCAATTGTACTCACCTATGTACACATTGCTGTTCATCGTGAAGACGATTTATCATGCAGGGAGGGTTGAGCTGGAGTCAACCTACGACATGCCACAACGCAAGTTCACCTAAATACACATACGCTGCGCACGACTGCCTGTAATGGAGAAAGTGTCGTCAAAATGAAAACAGCAATGCTCATAACCCGGCTACTGCGGTGGAATTGTGGTGGCGCTTCGACAGGCGCAACTGGCCTGAGCAAGCAGTGTGCAATAGGTGCTTAGTGTTATCCCAGGTAATGACAAAAGCGTTATTTGCAACGCTCTTGTAGACTGAAAGTTACCTGCCAAAAACCTACACTAGCAAAATAGACATTCCTTACAATTAGACCTTACATATATAAAAGGTGACGTCTTGAGAAATGAGTTTAAAAAGCCATGCCGCTTACAGACGACTCGCTGCCGCATAGCCTATTCTCCCATCGCAGTATTGAACGCCGTTGCAGAAAACCAGTGTGATTACGCTGCCTAATTTAGTTCAGGAGGAACCATGAGCGTTCCTTCCAACATATTCACTGATGAGGCAATATTCTATTATCAGGGAACTGAGAAACTGCATTTCTAGTCAATATCCAGTCCACGGGCATGTTGAGAATCACGTATTGCACAAAGCGCGAAGCTCATTGACTTGAAAAAGTGCATGTAAAATCGTGGGCCGACAGCACACACGTATGGGTTCTCACGCATACTGTGCCGAAGTATTCAAAGATAATCGGTGATGAAAACATCTCTATCTTGTAGGTCCTATGTCAATTGTCAGCGATAATTCCCTTGCCACCGAAGCATCAGGATAGTAAGAGGAATGGCCGTAATCATAATTAAGTTACTTGGCAAACACGAGTTTAACGTCATATGGGCAACAGAATTACGTGACTCTGCCCTGCAAGAAGCGCATAACGCAGCCTACTGAGCTTCAACGGTTTCGTCCACCGCCATCAACTTTACAGTAAACAACAATAGCGACGCCTGCACCCTGTAGGCCAATTGAGTGATCAGGCCTTTCTCACGTACCCACCTTGTTCTATTTCCTCCCAGCACTAATTCAACCCCGTCGAGCTATGCGCACCATTAAGCATCGCAACAATGTGCTAATGAAATCAAGCGCTATGCATTATACATATTTTTACATGAATTATGTTTCAAGAGCATAAATATCAATAAAATACATGTTCAAAATAAACACCGTCGTTTTGATTGCAGAACAGTACTCGCCGGATGCTATTGGTTAGCACTCGCTGAAAAGTGCACTAAATCATGTTTACGGATGAGGTACCTTTCCGTCCGCATGGCGCCGATAAGCGGCATGTTTGGGCTACCAATAACCCACGACAATGCATCACTTCGTTTGTGCAACATAGTGCACAGCTCAGGATGTGGGCTGGGTTTACAGGGTGAAAATTATCGGATCATTTTTCTTTTCCAAGTATGTGACAGGTAGCTTGATTTTTGTTGCAGAATTAATGCTTCACATTTGTTAGCCTCCTCGTACAAAGAAATGTTGCAGTCCAGGGTCATTGCACAGCTGCAGGCCCAAGGCTTATTGAGTATCGTTTGGTGGCAGCAGCATGGTGCGCCTGCCCATTCTTGATTGACGATACATGATTACTTTAAGGAAACTTTCGGTAACCGCTGGATTGGCCTTGGTGGACCTGTTAATTAGTCTGCACGGTCTCCGATTTGAACCCTCTGGATTTCTTCTTATGGGGGTACTTGAAATGATGAGTGTATAAAAACCAGGCTAACTTGTCTGGATGAACTGCAACGGAACATCATCAACGAATGTCGCGATATATCGGTGTACACTTTGCATAAAGTGCTAGCCAATAGCATCCGGCGAGTATGCTGTGCACGCAGAATGACGGCTGACATTTGGAACATCTACGTCGTTGTCCTTTATGACGAGTAAGTTGATTTATTAACAGAACTGGCGCTTCATATTTGTTAGCATCATCCTACAAATAAATCTCGCTGACCTGTGCCGTTCCACAGCTGCAGGTCGAAGGAACTGAAACTGAGCCTCGTCAACAAAGATCGTGGTATATCGGTGGACACTTTTCAGCGAGTGCTAACCAATAGCATCCGGCGAGTACTGTTCTGCAATCAAAACGACGGTGTTTATTTTGAACATGTATTTCATTGATATTTATGCTCTTGAAACATAATTCATGTAAATATATGTATAATGCATAGCGCTTGATTTCATTAGCACATTGTTGCGATGCTTAATGGTGCGCATAGCTCGACGGGGTTGAATTAGTGCTGGGAGGAAATAGAACAAGGTGGGTACGTGAGAAAGGCCTGATCACTCAATTGGCCTACAGGGTGCAGGCGTCGCTATTGTTGTTTACTGTAAAGTTGATGGCGGTGGACGAAACCGTTGAAGCTCAGTAGGCTGCGTTATGCGCTTCTTGCAGGGCAGAGTCACGTAATTCTGTTGCCCATATGACGTTAAACTCGTGTTTGCCAAGTAACTTAATTATGATTACGGCCATTCCTCTTACTATCCTGATGCTTCGGTGGCAAGGGAATTATCGCTGACAATTGACATAGGACCTACAAGATAGAGATGTTTTCATCACCGATTATCTTTGAATACTTCGGCACAGTATGCGTGAGAACCCATACGTGTGTGCTGTCGGCCCACGATTTTACATGCACTTTTTCAAGTCAATGAGCTTCGCGCTTTGTGCAATACGTGATTCTCAACATGCCCGTGGACTGGATATTGACTAGAAATGCAGTTTCTCAGTTCCCTGATAATAGAATATTGCCTCATCAGTGAATATGTTGGAAGGAACGCTCATGGTTCCTCCTGAACTAAATTAGGCAGCATAATCACACTGGTTTTCTGCAACGGCGTTCAATACTGCGATGGGAGAATAGGCTATGCGGCAGCGAGTCGTCTGTAAGCGGCATGGCTTTTTAAACTCATTTCTCAAGACGTCACCTTTTATATATGTAAGGTCTAATTGTAAGGAATGTCTATTTTGCTAGTGTAGGTTTTTGGCAGGTAACTTTCAGTCTACAAGAGCGTTGCAAATAACGCTTTTGTCATTACCTGGGATAACACTAAGCACCTATTGCACACTGCTTGCTCAGGCCAGTTGCGCCTGTCGAAGCGCCACCACAATTCCACCGCAGTAGCCGGGTTATGAGCACTGCTCTTTTTATTTTACACTTCTGCCTCCTTTCTAGCCAGCCCTAAACACCGTGTTATCGATCGTTGAACTTGTTTTGTGGCGCCTTGATGTTTGGCTTCAAAGCAACCATCCCTGCACGATACTGCGTTTTTACGAGGGACGACACTTGCAAGTACACATGTACCCACATGCATGTCTGCGATCGTTCTACACCATGCGCGGGTTTGACATTGTAAGATTGATCAACAGCTGCCTTTGGACATTATGCAATTTAGTGTGCTCTACATCACACCCGAGGTAGGGATGCTTTGCCCGCATTAACAGATTAGGGGACAAGCATTTTTGGACGTTCCATGGTTTCAACTCACATGCAGACGCGCAGCTTCACTCTTGCCTTGTTTATAAACCCATATCTGACCAAGCGGTCAAGTCTACGCTATCAGCTTTGAGTTGTATCCCCTGGTCTTTCCTCAGTTTTCCATGCCTCAACTTACGAATATTTGGTCCAGATCGGTCAACAACCAGCGCTTGCCCGAACATTATAGACCCCTTCGATCTATATCCGGTGTTTGTCGGAAACTTGCCTACGTGACTTTGGCTCTGCTTCCAATCTACGATTCTCTTCAACTGACCCTATCAATGCTTTCTCATTACGCGTACCTGGAGACGATGCAGCTTTTAGTGCCAGCCAAACCAGTCTTTGTATTGCTCTGAGTCCCCGAGCTGAAGCTGCTGTGTTTGGTTGGATTCCATGCAGTAGCTGGATTTGTGCGGTCTGACTGGCTGGCTTGTTCAAAGCTTTGAAGTTTCGCGGGGCTAATATGTATCTGTTTGTCATCGCTGCTTACGCCTTCACAACTTGTACCGAGGACTCGGTAAAAGAGGACCTCTATGGCCAAATGAACGAGCTCCTTTACCACAGAAGAAGATCGGATACTGTAGTGCTGGCTGGGGATCTGAACGCTCAAGTTTGAAAATTATCCACTGGTGAAGTGCATCTGGGTGGCCAACATGGTGTAAGCTGGCGTGATGATAACGGTGAGCGGTTAGTTCATTTGTTTGAAGATGCTCGCTTATTTCTTGCGAGCACTAACTTCCGACACAGCACGTATCAGGAGTTAACTTAGCGCCCACTCGCCTCAAACCAGCCTTGGAGGCAAATGGATCACACAGTGATCAGTTATCGCTGGATAGGCCGCGTCCAAAATGTTCGTTCAATTTGGAGCACATGTGTTGACACTAAGCATGCAATTGTATCTGCTGATCTACGGAAGCGGTTCGGCGATCGCCCTCCATGACCCTGTGAATGTATAGATACCAGCAAGCTGGCGAAGAGAAAGGGTTCGGAATGTGTATGGAAGTACGTTGGCGTTCGGGCTGCACAAGCGCTCAATGAACGCAGTTTAAGGTCACTGACCTCATTTGCACCAAACCTTACTAGAAGCGAGCACATCATCATGTGATAAATACAGTAGCCAAAAAAGATATTGGGTCTCTTCCCAGTCTCTGGAACTTATCGATTCTTGCCGGCACATTCCGGTTGGAAGCGAACACAGTGAGACTGGCAACGACATCAGTACAAAACTCTGTGCTAGCCTGAACAGTGACCGCGAATCCTGGTGGTCATGTCGTGCATCAGAGATGGAAGTGGCTACTGCCTTTGGCAACTGTCGGAAGTCGTTCCGTCTGATACGGGAAACGAGCAGCAAGAGACCTGGTGTTAGTGAAGCAATTTATGACACGAGTGAACAGCCAATCCACAACTTAGCAAGACCTTTGGAGCGTTTGGCTGAGCATTTTGAAAAGAAAATTAATCGGCACGAATTGTTTGATCCCTCACTCGCCAGTGGTTGCCCTGCTGCATAGGCTGTTTCTCTCGCTAAGAATATGAACCTGAGACCGGACTGTTGAAGATGAATAAAGCCGCGGGACCACATGATCTTCCTACAACCCACTTCGAATTCGAAGACCCTGGGGTTGTTGATGACTTACACGAATCGATATTGAAAATGTGGGAACTGGAAACTGTTCAGACAGACCGCAGCTGCTCCGTTGTTTTCCCAATCTTCAAAACCTGCTGGCGTTCGGAATACGGCAACTACAGAGGAATCTGTCTCATCTCTGTCGTCGCCAAATTAATTGCCTCCGTAATCAGTCGCAGATTGATTGGCAGTCGTGAAAACTAGATTCGTAAGGAGCAGACCGGGTTTCGTCGTGGTCGGAGATGCATCAACCACATATTCATATTGCGTCATTTGTTGGAGCACCGTCCATAGATTGGCGGTCCACCGCTGTCGTGTTCCTCGACACCGAATTACCTTTAGTTCTGTGAATTGACATGCACTTTGGGACGGTCTGCTCGAAAAGTATGTAAATATCGCGCGAGCGCATTGCGCGCTTAGCTCGGGCAAAGTGAATGCTTACGGCAAGCTGTCACCGCTCTTCCGTATCTCCAGCCGTATATGACAAGGATGCTCGCTGTCACCTTTCCTCTCCAACTTCGTTATTGACAAAGTCATGGGGCTGGAGTTCACAGAACACGACTTAGAAAGTGTGACGCTGTTCCAAGGCGAACCACTGCTTGACTTGGAATATGCTGACGTAATTGCTCTCATCTGTGACAGCTCACAAATGTGCCAAGCGGCACTGGACAGATTAGTACTAGCTGTCATCCGTTTCGAGCTGTGCTTTGCACCCTGGAACTGAAAAGTTTTCCTTCAAGATTGGCAGGGACCAAATCCTGCTTTGACCCTTAGTGGAGATCAACTAGAAGTCGTTTGAAAGTTAAACTATCAAGATAGTTGTATCAGCGCCGCTGAATTTGAAGATGAGGTCACAAACCGTACAGCAAAATCATGAGACGCTTTCGCTAACCTTCGCCATCTATGGCGTAGGCGCGAAATCAATCTTTCCCTGAAAGGTAGAGTGTACAATGCATCCGTAGGTCCGACATTACTATACGATTGTGAAACCTGGCTCACTAGACCAGCATATATAAGGAGGCTACTTACGTTTGACCACCGGTGCTTTCGCATCTTGGCTCACATCTGGTGTAAACATCGTGTGATCAAGGAGCGTGTTCGACGCCTTGTTTATGGCGCAGGAAGGAGTAGCGAACCGCTCAGCCCCGTTATTTCACGCATCAGGCTCTGATGGCTGGGCCACGTGTTACGCATGCCAGCCCATCGACTCCCGCGATGCGCGTTCGTTGCGCTCCGAAGTGTGGATGAAAGAAGAGCAGGGGTGGCCAAGCGATGAGTTGTTCAAGAGGAATAACCGCCCTTACTTCGAAGTCAGCCTCCGTTGGAGCCTCTCGGCTCCCTCGTTGGGAACAAAAGGATGATAAACACGTTTGGATGGATACACTTGTTGACATAGATAAGAGCCAGCATCAATGGAGTTTGTGTTGTGAGTTGCTTTGCCCCCTTCTCACTTGGCTACCCATTTCAACCACGATCTCAATTATTAAGCTTAATAGAACCTTTATGCGGTTCAACAGCCGGCTGTTGGCTTTCCGAAACGATGTTCATCCGTTATCGGCGGGTCAACCGACGTGCAGGTTTCACGTTTTTCTTTTGTGTTGCAGCATAATAGCTGACGTGTTTCCCACCTGCAGCTGTAATGTAATCTCAACAGTCTAGCAATTAAATAAATAAATAAATAAACGTTTTATTCCTCAGCAGTGCGAGGCACAGACCAATTGGGTGGTGTTATCAACATGTACAACGTGATCGCATAATATAGTTAATTATTCATCTTTCGATCAATGGATCCCGGGTGGGTTTTTGAAATGATTAGCAGTTTGGAAAAAGTAGAGAGATAAAGAAACTGGGAACAATAATAAATGTAGATTTCACGGAAAGTTCAAGTAAAGTAATAAGGTCATCCATGAAACTGTCCTCAGGGGACTTGCTTCCATGCACCGTATTTCCACGATGGGTTTCACCCGCACTTTCATGCTCCAATTGGCTCTGCGCCTGTGTGGCGAGATAGTAAATAGGCCATCAGAACTAGGTGTCAAATGTCTTTTTTAGGGCGGTTGTGTGCATACATTATGGGCGATGTAGCCTCAGCCTTTTCTGTCATGCGGATCAATCAATTATGGCACTTTTTGTTTTAAGCCAGCGAGTCAGTAGTAATATGATTTGCATAGGTATACTATTTTATTTTGGAAGTTGTAATCCGTCACCACAAGAGATCAGCCCAGTCATGACCAACGGTGAAACAAAGAGGAAGATAAAGTATGAGGAATTATAAAACATAATGATGAATACAAACGCTTGCCGATAGGCCAGTCACAATTTGGTGGAAAATCTTGGCGAGTGACGACGATGGTACAGAGACATCAGCTTGAAAAGTGTAGTGCATCTGCAAACCAGTGCGTCAAAGGAGAAAACAGAATTGGTTAGACGGATTGATAGGAATGAGATCGTTATCAAATATATACTCAAGAATGCAATTATATGTAGGTAATCTTATATTATTGAAACGAATAGAGGATATGGTGACTTTCATATGTATCCAGGACCTTTCTCATACAAATCATCTAGAGTCACCGTTTGGCTTAGTGTTGACCAGATGTTTGCAACAGTCAGGGGAATATTAATCATGCGTCTGAATTGTGGATAGGTAGTGCAGTTTCTAACACTCGATGGAAGTTTGTTCCATATAAACGCATATTTTACAGAAAAATTTTTTTGAGCGGAGCTTTGTGCGAGACTTTGGTATTTTGACTGTGCGCTCGCTGTTTCTAGTTCATAGCGTATACGAGTCTGAAACTCGAGTTGTGGCTGAGCAGTGAAGGTTAATCCGAATAGTAGGCGGTATAGAAGACACAGATTAAGTTTGGGTCTGCATAGCCATGGCGGCTCCAGATTTAGCGCCTCGCAACGCTCACGGTCTGTCATAGTATTAGGCATGTTCAGAAACCTTTTTGTGAATGATCGTTGAATGTTTTCTAGTGCTATAATATCCACTTTTCTCAGATTACTATGCACTATCGTACAGTACTCAAGTTTCGGCCTAACACAAATTTTAAAGGCTTGAAGCCTGGAATCCCTCAAAATAAGAGTTCGACTTATATAGGCGATCACTTTTCTGGCAGAAGCCTGCAAGAATATAACATGCTCTGAAAAACTAACTGAGGCAGAATATTTTGGACCAAGGTCTCGGACTGCGCCACACACAGGAATATGGGTATCGTTTAATGTAAGGATGTTTAGAGAAGGGCCAAAGCCGTAATACAATAGATTACTCTTGTCCGTGGCAAAGTGCAACTTCCAGGAGTTACTCCAGAGCTCCAATGCGGACAAGTCAGACTGAATATAGGCTATGTTAGGACTACATTGCCCAGGGGCGGAACAATACACAATTTTAACATCATCTGCGAAATGGAACGGCTTTCCATACGAGATTTCGTCGAGGAGATCGTTGAAATAGATAAAGAAAAAAGCGGGCCTAGCACGCTACCTTGAATTACTCCACTAGAGATTGTGGTGGCTTCAGACGTATAGTTACCGATTTTGACTACTTGCTTTCTACCCTCGAAGTAGGAAGACAACTATGCTAGGACATAAGCTTCCGCAACAATAAATTGTGTGGGACACGGTCAAAAGCTTTTTGGATGTCAAGAAATATTACGATGATAACACTTCCGGCGTCTCTTGCTCTAGTCACCTAATCAAGGTAATCTAACTCACAGGTAGTGCACGACCTACCTTTCAAAAAACCGTGTTGATGTTTACTGAGAAGGCTCATAGAACTCAAATATTCTATTATGCGTTCTTTAACTATCCTCTCCATGATTCTGGAGATAATAGATGTGTGGTGGATTGGGCGGTATTATTTTACATGTTGCATACATCCGCTTTTGTGTCGGTATTATAGTTGATTGTTTCCAGTGTATAGGATACTCCTCATTGAGCGTGGAAAGTGTAAATACATTGAGCAAAACCAGGGGATGTCTGGACTTCCGTGCTTTACCAGTATTGGAGGGATGTTGTCAGGGCCTGGTGAGCATGATGGCCGAACTAATCAGAGTTGACGACATATGTCACTAAGTGTAAATTCAACAGTTTGGAGTGTATCTCGGCCTCTGTGTATCAGCTTGAGCTGAGGATCTTCATTCGCATTAGTGCTATTAGTAGACATGAAGTAGTCATTGAAGATCGAACATATGATTGCACAGTCGGTTATGGCAGTTCCACCAGAGTTTACAATGGTGTTTATACAACTTGATTTTCTATTCTGCCTACGGTCCAAAAGTTTTTAGATGTAGCCTACCACGTTGGCGCCCTTCAGCACCATTGCTTCCTCAGAGCATAGCATTTTGTGGTGGTCTTGGTATAACGCTGTAAGCAATCTGGTGTGGAGCATCAGCAGAGTAAAATCGTTTGTTTTCTTAAATATTTTCTTTATTTTTGAAGTTTAGTGGCTACCTTTTTCGAGAGACCTGCAGGTGCAGCAGTCCTTTTCAACTTCTTGGTAGGTTTTGGAGCCACAGCTCCAACACAAAGCTGAATGCGATGGTAGGATTCATTACAAGCAATTTGTACATTCTGTGCTAAGAAGAATGGATCCCAATATGAAGACCTTATAAGATCCGAGAAAATTGACCAATTCACACAAAGCCGACAGAAAAGCATGGAGATCAATGGATAATAGGCAGCCATCGCGTCATAATCATCGTGGTGTAGTATTTGAAGGTGAGCAACACACTTCAACTAATATGCCGCAGGATGAAAGGAACATTTTGACAAAAAGTAGAACAAAACATTGGTTTGTTTTTCACACGCCGATTTTTCTCTTTTTTGTCGGTTTCAATGGTTGCAGTCTTAAATATGTTAATCAATGCAATACTGTACACACTTTTTCCACTGATTCCCCTTTCAAGCCATGTCTTCAAGATTATTAAGCTATTGGCACTCCTCAATATTGGGTCCCCATCGTGGAAGACGTACGGATCCAACAGCGGCTAGACACGACGTTAGGGATTTCATGTGCTGTCCAGGCCACCACGCGGTCGCCTCCAGCCAGGTCCTGGACAAACGAGTAGAGCGCGACGCGGTAGACGCTCAGGTACAATGAGTAGAACGTGACCGAGCCATCTCAAATGGTGCAGCAAAACCTGTTTGTTGAAGGGTATACTCGCCTTCCCCAAGTTGCGACGTCGAAGGTCATTACTATTAACTTGATGTTGCCAACAAACACGAGCAACTGTTATCGAAGACAGAAAGACAACACATGTCTTCCACGCGAATCAGCCAGAACTTGCTCCATCCAACAACACTGAGCGAACAGATGCGCTGTAAAAGCGGCCCTTTAGCGAGAATGAGACATCGCGATGATGCTTCAAGTGCCTCAGATTGTCAAATTCTGATCGGGCTTTAGCGATGCGACGGGGAAACTTCTGTGCTGTTAGCGCCGTCAGCAGAAACACAGCTCCCAAGGTAGACGAAACTATCTACCTGTTCAAGTTGTGCACCTTCGAAAGTGAGCACGACAATAGGTGAAAGCCAATCATTGAGCAGCACTTTGCACTTCGATGGAACGAAGCTCATGCCATAGTTAGACGCTTCCACCGCCAAACGATACAGAATGAGTTACATGTCCTGAGGATTGTCGCCAAGTAAGGTGATATCATTAACATAATTCAAGTCGGTCGCACGCTCACCCGGTAGAAGCTCTAGTCCAATATGTTGGAAACCTTCTAGAGAATTCGACAGAACGTCTTCGATTGCGAAGTTGAAGAGGAATGGGGACACTGGGCGGCCTTGTTGCACACCGCTATTGGCAGCGAATTGCGAGGAAAGCTTGCCATAGACCCACACTCTGCCGGATGTATGAAGGTAAAGTGCACGTAAGATGGCGGTATATTTCTCTGGCACCCCGTTCTTTAGTAGGCAACGCCATAAAGCAGGTCGATCAACGGAGTCAAAAGCGGCACGTATGTCTAGAAATGCAACGATAGTGGGTCTGGGTTAAACGTGGCGATATTAGAGGAGCTGGCGGAGCGTGAGGATTTGATCGACGCATCCGCGGCCGCAAAAGAAACCAGCTTGTTCTTCTCAGTAGTGTGATTCACGTACTGCGGATAGTGTACGAAGCAAAATGGATGCCAATAGCTTGGAAGAAATCGAAGTAAAACTGATCCCGCGATGATTTACACAAGAAGTGCGAGCGCCTTGAAAATCGAGATAATAACTGATTCGCCTCAAGAGGGACGCACTTTCCCTTCATGAGAGATTTTTGAGAACAGCAGGGTCAGCCGTTCATTGATCGCCACACCGCCGTACTTGACCAGCTCCGGAGGAAATCCGTCTGAGCCGGCTGCCTTGAACCGCTTCAAGCGTCGAATGTCGATGCAGACTTCCGCTTCATTGCCTGGATTCAATGAAACGAGCCAGGGTGGACAACAAGGTGTCCTACATATACTGATGGATTGTGGAGGCCAGTTGAACTGCAAGTGAAAGTGCTCGGCCCAGCGGTCCATACGTCTCTGTTGGTTGGTGATCGGAGACTCATCTACCTCACAAACGACCTCACTGACACCAGGCTTCCTGAGACCACTGGACCGAATGAGTTGGAAAAGCTTTCGAGTGTTGCCAGAGAGGGCAGCGGTCTCACTTTATAAAGCACACTCAGACCACCATGTCTCGCGATCCTTGCGTAGGCTTTGCTTGAGCAGCCGGTTGGCAGAACGGCGCCGCTTGTTACAATCTGATTCCGCGGGGATATCTTTGCGGCGTTCGAATAGCTCCAGCGAACGAGCAGAGATCCAAGCCTTCAAGGGGCGTCGAGTTAGGCCGCAGCATGACTGTCCGAAAATGGTCATCGCTCTTCGTATACAAGTTCAGTGTTGATCCAATTATTGTAGTGGATTGCAACTGAGTGCATATACCAGTGTAGACTGATAGCTCACCTGGACAGAGGAATCAGTTAGTCTGTTTACATCAATCTTGCGGTGCTTCTTGTTTCGGGACCACCCAAAACACATACAGAGTTTCACGCAGACCTGTACATGATCTTAGTCAACGAAGGTGGACCAAAACGACCTGCAGTCCAGTACGCTGCCACGCCATCTGAAGTTAATTGAAAGCTGATCAATTTGAGTCCACTGATGTGTTAGCGAAGGGGGACGCCACGTTGCAGAACGCTTCTTAGTACGACCGAAGTTAGTGCTCGAGAAAAACAGATAGTTGTCTTCGTACAATGTGAGAAACCACTCTCCGTTATCAGAACGGTTCTCATCTAGCGCGTGATGACCACCAAGGTGGCGTTCGCATGGTAACAGGAGACCAACTCCTACATTGAAATCCCCAGCAAGCACAACGACATCCGACATTTTAGCCTTAGTCAAGAGCTGGTGTTGATACCGGTAGAATGCATTCTTGATCGAATCGCCACTGCAGTCAGTTGGAGCGTGCACTGCGATCACAAACAAGTTGCGTCTCTCTTCGCGGTACTTGTTGATTCTACATTAACCCTGAAGCCGAACTGAATCTAGTCGGTTGTTAATCGGGAACAAGTCCAGTAGTGCCGCCTCGGTCTTGCCAATTAGCGCTATACCTACACTAGGAAAACCCGCCAATACTGCTTCTGGATCTCCAGAAAGACCCAGGTGATATCTGTCTTCGTGGACAGTGGGGGACGTCGATGAAAGCACAGTGCTGGGATCTTGTAACCGGGTTTCTGAAAGGCAGCAGACATCAATGTCTAGGGACTCTAGGGTACGCGCTAGACCGGCTTGCTGACCAATCTGCATGCGTGTCCGAACGTTGAAACACCTCAGACGGAACGAAGATCGGGGAAGACGGAGAGCCATAAGTTGAACTCCGTGGTCCGCGGTGCAACCGGAATCGCAGCTAGATTGTTGAACACATGAATCGGGTAATGGAAAGTGAGGATTGTTAGCAAACAAACGATTGGCGTGTGATGAAGTCACGTGAATGAGAGAAGGAGAAACAGTAGCTGATGAGTACGTTGTGGTACCGTCCATGGTTTTATGAGAGGACGTGATACTACGCGGTTACCCAAGCCGAAGTAGGGAGTTGATTTAAGGGACTCAATCCCGAACTTTTGGCTAAATAACCTACCCGCAAGGCAGCGGGGCGAATTTAGGAAATCGAGCCCAATGAGAGGCGCTGACTGAATGTTAAGTTCATCCGATATCCCAGGATAGAGCTTGTCTCAACGTTCGAAGTTTTGCTACGTCACGCTAATCCGTGTTTCCTTCGGTTTGCTGAGCCTGTAGCTATTAGCTGGATGAAGTCAGCTTGATATGTTCTGAAATAATCAGTCGTCAGCGTAAAGCTACTCTAGACGTAAGGGTGAACTTGCGTCATTCGTTCTGTAGCCGAAGCACCCACTTTTAGCTCTACCTATGCGTAGCCCTTAATGTTAATGGTACTGAGGAGACAATAAAAAAATGCATTCGTCTACCAGCCTTCGTCTTATTCCTGTGCTTGCCATCACTCAGTATAATTCAGTTGAGCGACTATGATTACACCACGGAATTGTGGGGCATCACTTACCACGTAGCACGTCGCCGGAACAACAATACGTACCAACGATAAGTAATAGACAAATAAATAGTCAGAATGTTGGTTTCTCTACTGTGTGCAAAACGGTCCAGCTTGTTGGTGCGACCAAATCGTACAAGGAGAACGCAAATGTTTCAAGGAATCACGGGCAACGCAGGTCTTCAGCAAAGCAAATATTCCCGTTTTATTAATATGAAGTAATATCAGAAGTCAGTTCCGGTTAAAGAATACTCTTTGCAACACTGTGTTTTAATCTTCCATGGGCATTATTTATTTATGAACTAAAGAATACTTCTCGGTGACTTATCATTACACACAAAACTTTAGATAGCTTTTGGGGAAAGCGTCAATTCGGCCTGGGATTCACATCCGGAACGTTTGAACGATCAAAATCAATGAGTTGAGACAGGGATATAGATGGTATACCAAGTGAACTAAATAAACATACATACAATACTTAGTAGTCCGAAGTAATTAGGTAGGTAACGTAACAACCAACTAACTAAGTAACAGTGTCTGTTGGCCAAGGTATTAGTGTCGGCCGTATGCATGCTTTTTATACACATAATTCCGGTTTCAGATGGTGCATGTAGATAGCCTCGGCGATAGTTAAGTGCTGTTTGCGGAAACCTTGGGAGAAGTGTTCAGGTAGTGAATAGATGACTTAGAAGTTATTCTCTGAAGCTGTATGGTCATATTCAAGGAGGTGCGATATGATTGAGCTGTCTGAGGACCTAACTTTGCCTTTGTAAAACCATGCCGGGATGTGCTCACGCATCTTCTGAGATAGGGGCCTCGACGTGTGACCCACGTATTGTGTACCACAGGAGCACGAGTACTGATAAACGATCATGGAACGGGTCACTGACGGCAGTCTATCTTTCAAGGGTTTTGTAAGCAACGGCATTTTGTGAAAAAGTTCTCAGGCGGGTTGAACAACGAAGTAATGATCTCTAAACCAGACAATGGCTTCGACATTGTATTAATGGACAGGGTGGATCATATCCATAAAATGCAGCACATCTTCAGTGAGGAGAGTATGTTCCAGAGGCTCATGACAGGAAAAGGCTACACAGGGGAGTTAGAGAAACATCTGACCGGCTGCTTCAGGCGAATGTTGCAAGCGAAACCCATCACGAAGAAAGAATTCGAAAAGCTGCAGCCTTCAGGTGGACACCTAACGAGATTATATGGCCTGACTAAAGTTCACAAGGAAGGCGCCCCAATGCGCCCAACCTTGGACATGGTGGGTGCTCCTCAGCATTCGTTGCCCCAGTGGATGGGGGCGAAGCTGCAGTTTTTACGGAATTCGGTTTGCACTTACTACGTGA
The DNA here is from genome assembly GCA_944474145.2 of Dicrocoelium dendriticum. Classification (NCBI taxonomy): domain Eukaryota; kingdom Metazoa; phylum Platyhelminthes; class Trematoda; order Plagiorchiida; family Dicrocoeliidae; genus Dicrocoelium; species Dicrocoelium dendriticum. The sequence goes on from OX104061.1 coordinate 22,521,113, forward strand.
GAGACACGTTCGAATTCATTGAGAGGATATCTGGAATCAAACTTGATAACAAAACGATAACGTCATTCGATGCCCCATCACTGTTCACAAACATTCCACTGCTCGAAACCGTGGATTACGTACGCAAACTTGCTCGGCAACTGCTCATATACGCAACTTTGCCGGAGAATTTGCTAAAGGTGTTGATACTTCGTTGCACGTTAAATACTCAGTTCACCTTCAGTTGTGAAATGTAGCGTCAGATTGACGGAATGGCCAAGGGATCTCCTTTGGGGCCGCTGCTGGCTGATATTTTCATGGCAAAATCAGAACGTAGCCCACTCGGAACGCACATCCGTGAAACCGAAATGTATGTACGGTATGTTGAGGACACCTTCGTTCTTTGTTAATCCGAAAAACATGCCAAACAGTTGCTCAAAGCTTTCAATGACGCACACGAGAATCTCTATTTCACTTGCGAACATGAATTCGGAAACCGGTTAACTTACTCGGATGTAGAGCTTATCCGTAACTCGGACGGATCACGCAGCAGAAAGGTAGACAGAAAGCACATATGGACTGGGCAGTACAATAACTTCCACAGCGCAGTACCTCTACAGCATAAGCGCAGTTTAATCAGATCTCTCGCCTTCAGAACGCGCAGTATTTATACACCGGATACCGTCACAGAAGAACTACAGAAAATCAGTGACATCCTAAGGGAAATTGGTTATCCTGAAAATTTTATCATGAAGCATTAGAAGGAACGCAATCGAAAAGCACCTAGGAGCATTACACTTAAGGAAGTGCTTTTCATACGCATACCATTTAAGGACGATTATGTAGCCGATAAGTTATCAAACCGCCTGAAAGATGCTGTTGATAAAACTTATTTCACAGCCCGCCTGAGAACTTTTTCACAAAATGCCGTTGCTTACAAAACCCTTGAATGATAGACTGCCGTCAGTGACCCGTTCCATGATCGTTTATCAGTACTCGTGCTCCTGTGGTACACAATACGTGGGTCACACGTCGAGGCCCCTATCTCAGAAGATGCGTGAGCACATCCCGGCATGGTTTTACAAAGGCAAAGTTAGGTCCTCAGACAGCTCAATCATATCGCACCTCCTTGAATGTGACCATACAGCTTCAGAGAATAAATTCTAAGTCATCTATTCACTACCTGAACACTTCTCCCAAGGTTTCCGCAAACAGCACTTAACTATCGCCGAGGCTACCTACATGCACCATCTGAAACCGGAATTATGTGTATAAAAAGCATGCATACGGCCGACACTAATACCTTGGCCAACAGACACTGTTACTTAGTTAGTTGGTTGTTACGTTACCTACCTAATTACTTCGGACTACTAAGTACTGTATGTATGTTTATTTAGTTCACTTGGTATACCATCTATATCCCTGTCTCAACCCATTGATTTTGATCGTTCAAACGGTCCGGAAGTCAATCCCAACCCGAATTGACTTTTTTTCCGTCAATACAAATGTGTTGATTATGCATGTAAATGGCAAACCTTCGCGTGGTCTTACTTTGTTGAAGCACGCATCATTTAGCATGATCAGGCAGACTCCGAAATAGCACAGTGTCAGTCACATTGGTCGGTTGGTAGTTTGCGATGATATTGCAAAGTAGCTATTTGCTGCCATTCATCTATTGACCTATACTCGGCTGGCTGTTTAGTCTGTCTTTGTGGCGGAGTGAGAGGTAAATAAGTGGCTACCGATGCGCTTTAATCGAGAGCAGCTTGAAGTAGAGTGACCAGTACACCAGCCTTATTTGTCTGGAATCAAGATGACAAGGGCGTGGCCTTTAAAAAATTTCTCCACAATAAGGAGTCTCGGGACAGGAGCCCAGTTAGAAAATAGAACGGGTAAGAAGTTAAACGATGTGCAAGCAGAGAATACTGTAGTGGTGTCGTCAGCTTTAATAAATTTCGGTGTTGTGAAAAAAACATAGAACAAGTTATAACGGTGTATTCTTCTATATGCAGTGAATACGGGAGACATAAAAGTTAGCTAAATATACCATTTATGACCAAACTAGAGTAGGGTCTACTGAGTGAACTGATTGTGTGCATGCCTTTTTATATACATTATGTCCATGACATAATGGGCATAGTTGACCGTTCTGTGGACCAGGTTGAACTATTACAGGAATTTAATCGGGACCACAGGAACATTCACTCCATCATGCAATCGAAACCAAACCAAGGGCTAGCTTCTTTGAATGTTCAAATGTCGTCTCGACTAGATAAATCGCTGCAGCGTAGAATCCACAAGAAAACGACATGGATGGGTCAATATACGTACGCTGGTAGCTTCGTGCCAGTTCGATATTAAAAGAACTTAGTCCGGTGTCTTGTCGAAACAGCGATGCCAGTATACTCCGATGACACAATTGAAACCGAGGGCGCTATAACATGAAAAGTATTCCTCGAGGTCTTCATTGACAGGAATATACAGACCGACTATGTGATGGTTGAAGCACCTACAGTAAGAAAGAAACCCGTCTACTTTCGTTACCATTCAAAGGAGTTAATAGTTCCAAATATCTTAGCAAACGATTAAGAACTACCGTCATAAACACAGGCGGCCGTACAATTACGCATTGTCTGCACTTCTATGCCCATGCTACACCTCTAACTGTGGATGTCACCTCTTTCTGTGTGTATCAATTTACCTGCTGCTGTGGCACAAGTTATGTAGGTCGCACCACGTGGTGTTTGCCGAACGCGTTTTCGGGCACTGTCCAGCGTAGCTAAGCCAAGGATTGAAAAGTTACGCATCACGGCAGTTGTCCCGTCCCTAGTCCAGACTAATCATCCTGTCGTTAACAACAAAGCCTTTCGTCCGATCTACCGTGTGAGGGGTGCCCACTCTAAGCTTGTCAAGTGCTGAATCCTGCATTGGCGAAAGCGATCGCCATTCGTCTCAACAACCCTACATCTTGTGTACATAAACAATTTGTCAAAGCCTTGGCTTTACCATGGCCAGCTGTCGCGCGGGCATCTGCCGTGTAAACGACTCACACCCATTATGGGCATTTTGGCACCTCAATTTTCTAGTTACTCAATTTATTCTTTCTTAACCATTTAAATGTGTAATATTTGGCCCTTTGCTTTGGTAGGCCGGCTTTTCATAATCTTATCATGTTCGAGATGACCATTCATTAGAATAGGTCAAGCTGATATTCACATGATCCTCAGTGGGCGTGTCAATATTTCGTGATCCGTAGAGGAGGCTGTACTCAAACGCTGGGTTAAGAAGGCTAAAACTAATTTCATACATAGTACGTCTATGTTTGCTGGTTACCCGATACGTGCGTACGCGTATCCGTGGCAGAGTTAGCAATAGCAACCATGGCTCTTTGTGGAATAATTGAAAAAGAGCGGTGTAACAACGGTCGGGTAAAAGTGCATGAATACCCGGTTGGCCTTTTTCATAGGCTTCTATGTGGACATGAAGGCCTTGAGATAGGATGTCCGGTTAACGAGAGGATACAACAGGGGTCCAAGGAGTGAAGATGAGGACTCGGTTTATGTTCCGTCGGTAACTTCCATGTAAGCATAAAAGCCATGAGGTCGATGTGGCCGAACGAGGAAAGAATATATCACTGGTCGGAGGAATGAAGAAGAGGACTCGCTTTAAGGCCCCTTTTCAGCCAACATACTGATATGGGGGCCTTGAGGTTATCGTCAGGTAAGGGAAGAAATGTGATGCATTTTGGAATGGTGGGCATGAAATTGCTGTCAGCCTTTTACTGTTGGTTCTGTGGTGACAGTGAAGCTTTTTAATATACACCCGAGAGGTGTAACAGTCACGACATTATATGTCCTTAGTCCCTTCAACTAAACCTGTCTCTGCTATATTTAGATGGAATAGTTTGAAGCTTTTGAAAACGTGAGAAATTTCTATCTGACACGGAACATGTGAGGAGACGTGCATGCTCCAATGGACAGTGGGACAATTCCAAATCGATGCCTGTTTAATGAGGGAAACGTTTGCACGTATGTTCGTGCGCGATTTTGAAACAGCAAGCGTGCATATTTTATCACGGATAGGGTAACGTCCATTGTGTTGTAGTTTTGGGGAGTAACCAGGTGGATGAATGCACCCATGAATTGAATCGAACTGTAGCGATATGTTTAGCTTTAACCTACACAGACATATCGGTTATGAATAAGCAAATTGTAGCATTCAGATTATGTTTGCTTCTAAGTAGAGTCCTCAATTCATCTTTTGTAAGCATGCTGAACTCGCTGTAGTGCCGCTGTGTCACTGCCTGACATTGCGGAATACCATACAGTAGTACTTTAGAATTGGGCGTGTACAAGTACTGTGCGGTATAAGCTTGGCACTTGTTACCGTAAAGAGTTTAAGAGACAATGTATTATTGCTCTTGACTTTAGCGAAGGGGTTTAAATCCACTGACCAATATCAGCATAGTCCACGACGCTGCGAAGGATAGTCCAACTGAAATAGTCCGATAAAAGTATACAGAACGATCGCAACAACTAGATATTTCCTCAAGTTTTATACAGTGGAGCGCAAACGAAATTTATAAAGCCATTGGCATTTTAAAGTATTAAAAGTAGTAAGAAACTGGGAACAACACCAAATGCAGATGTAAATAAGCGTTCTAGTAAAGTAATAAGGCCGTCCATGGAACGGACTTTAGAGGACCTGCTTCCATGCAGGCTATTCCCTCGAATGTTTCACGTGCACCTCTATGCTCCGAATGAGAGTGTGCTGATGTGTCAAGGTGGCATGTAGGCCATCACATGTTAAACAAATATTTTTTCATATGAGCTTTTTTATGTATGCGTTATGGACGATGAAGCCTCATCCCGTTCCGACATGTGGATCATTTAAGCATGACCCTACTTTTGCACACGCCAGTGAGTCAGTGTCAATATGCCTTACATGAGTGTAACATTTTAGCTTGGAAGCTGTAATCCGTCACCTCAAGAGATCAGCCTACTCGTTACCAACAAGGAACTAGAGGAAGAATATAAAGTATGCAGAATTAAACAGTAAACTACCAAAAACTAGCATTTTCAGTTAGGCCAAGCACAAGTTCATGGGAAGTCTTGGTGAATAATGAATCTGGTACAGAAATTTCTATAAAAATGTTGCAGTCCGGCCAGATTTTGTAAGAAATAAAGGGCAATAAAGACAAGCCGAACTTAGTTGATTGCGTCTGCAGTTATGGCTGCTTAATTCCAAAAGACGAACAACTGAAACCATCGGAATTGGAAGACGATCAGTTTATTAATTTCAGTCAATCAATCGCAAAGGAAATATCTGTTACTTGTCGCTCAGGGGAGATATGAAAAAGAAATAAGAGATGTGCGGATAAGTATCTAAACATAAACCATAGCAGGTTTCTAGTGATATTTGAAAAAATTGCAGATATAGACTAAACATCATCAACAAAGGGCGGCCATGGTATTTTCGTTTCAAATATGACCAGGTCCATCCTCAAATAATCTATCATTGTTCATGTGCAATGTTAGGACATGTTTTTACTTTTGCTGGTGTCAGCAAAACCCTAAGCATTTTCTTGAATACGCTCAAGCTCTTTGTACTTCGCATAAAGCTACGTAGCCTTTTCCGTATCAGATCGAATCTTATAAAACCTCTGTCTGACTGTGGTCTTGAAAGGAGGTACTACAGTCATACAGTCGGTGTCGCGTATTTCATATGTGATTTCCAACGGAAATTGAATGGAGCAACGTTCACTATGCATGATATGTCACACAAGTTTGTAAAGGAAAGCAATATTTAAATGTAATCTACGCAGCCATAAGGGCTCAAGTTTTAAGTAACTGCATCTATCGTTATAAGGAATAAGTGTAGAGTAACGAAAGCTGCTTTTGGTGAAGACATGTTGAACATTTTCTATGAGCTTTAAGTCATATACACCTAAATTGCTGAACGTAACGCCGGTATTCTAACAAGAGTCTTACACTGATTTTATATGCCAAGAGCTTTGTGTCTTTCAGCGTTGGTAAGTGACTAATATATCCCGATACTCGCGTTGAATTTGAAACAATGTCTTTCTCATGTTCGCTGAAATTTAAGGAGCTGGAATACATCAGTCCTAAAGCTCTGACAGAAGAGCACACTGGAATGGGATCGCCATGAATTAGAAATAATCCTGCCTCAATACACCTGTCACATTACACCCCAACCCTACATGGTTTGTAGCTCACAGTTAACTTATGTTGTCTTAGTTAGTCGTTCTATTCAAGAACGAATTACTTTCATGCGTCTTCAAACAAGGATGGAATTCCGAAGCATACGACAGTTATTTCATTTATGTACCATAGGAAAAGCAGACGACATAAGACGCCGCCTTGAACGACGCCACTACTAAGTTGTTGAGGCGTAGACATAAACTCATTTATTTTCACTGTCTGGGAGTGTCCAGTCAGTTAGGGTTTAAATCAAGAAAGTGGCGGATTTGATGTGCAGAAACTACTGTTTCGAAAATAAAATATTGTGCGGGACTCGATCGAACACTTTCTGCACGTCAAGATATAAGACAGTTCATTAAAGACCAGAGTCAATCGCTCCGGTGAGATTATTTAAGAACTCCATTTGGCAAGTTGTGCACGAATGAGAATTTAAAATGCCATGCTGCGAAGGTGAAAGAGGAGTGTGCGTTAAGAGAAAAGGATTGAGTTGTTACTTTAAAATTCTCTTTATCACTCGTGATAAGATGGTGTGACTAATGGGGCGATGATTACGAATATCTGTTTTAGACCAAGACTTAGATCGCGATATTACAATAGATTCCTTCCATCTCGCAGGATACTAGCCTGACTGTAAGGACAGGGAAAATATATTCAGTAATATACTGGTATATCATCACTATCGCGCTGAAGAGAAACCACCGAGACCTGTGTTATGAGGTGGCCAGAGCAAGTTAATCAAACGTTTAGTGACTCTGATGTTGAAGTCAACAACTGAGCTAGTTATGGGAGTGACAGATAAGAGTGGTGGTACCAGAGTCGCATTTTCGTTGCAGAAAGAGTCAGCGAAGTATACAATTAAGGCATCTAGAATAGCAGTAGGCGTGTCTACAACACCGCCGTCTGGTGCGATAATATATGAGGGCAGGTCTGTTTGTCCCGCTTTTCTCTTCTTCAATAAGTTATTTAATTCACCAGCTTTGTTTCTGCTGCGTAAAGTAAGTTGTTCTTTTAATCTAAGATGCTTAGCATTCCTGGTATCTATTTCAAATACAAGCTTCTGCAGACGCAAAACATGCTGGAATCGCGCGTTTTCTATACGTTCCAACTAGTGTGAATGTTTGCTTTCCATCTTGTTCAACAATAGTCGAGCTATACGAACGTCTAGCAAAAGGTTTCTTTTTGCTCATGGTCAATAATTTCAAGCAATATTGTATGCTGTGATAAATCAGAGCAGATACATCCTGGAGGTCATGGGAAAGTAAGAAAAGGTCCCAATTTTGCGCCCCGAGTATAATGGAAAATGTGTCCCAGTTCACAATTTAAGGAAAGAAAAATTGTATTTTGGAATGAACCAGTGGGTGGTCGACCACTATTTTGCAGGCAAGTGATTTATGGTCTCATCCTGGGAGGTCACGTAGTACCTAAGTGTAAATGGAAATAGGGCATAGAGTAAAAACTAGGTCCAGCACACCTTTACTCCTTGTACGTGAAAGACTGTACTGCGTCCATGCTTCATACATAACAAGGAACAATGATTTTATACGGGTTAAGAAGCGTTGTTTTACAAGTCCCGTTAGATAGTTTGTAGGGATATCGAGATAACAATGATGATAATAACGATAGTAAAACAGTTAATACTTTAAGTAGGAAAATAAGGAATTATCCTTTGCTCCGCCGTAGTCTTGCAATCCACTTAGATTCACAGCACCCGTAGTTAACATCGAATAATTCCACTGTAAACTCCAGGTGTAGGATGGATATGTAGTGCTAAGTGACAAAGTGTAAGAAAAGTTATAATGTTGCGTGATGCCAGGTTGATACTTATCTAGACAAGAATATGTCAGACAAGTTGCAAGCCCCACACATGATCTTATTTTGCAGAGTAAGCCCAGGAACGTGGATAAATTATTTACTACTTGGATCTCTTCATACTTGCTGGCAACAGGTGGGCGGTATTTGCAACCTACAATAGATCGGTTTCCACTGAACGACAAAATTAGCCAGATGGAACCAATAGTTGGACCGATAAGCGGAGGCGTGTACTCAGAAATAAGCAGGCTTTGTGAGTAGTAATTAATGCAACCTCCACCCTACTTGTCTTAAGATCGCTTCTGATCACTTTATATCCGTCAATTGTAAGCAGTTAATTTGAAACATTGGTTACGCACCCAGTTTTGGTAAGCAAGATAAGATCAGGTTTATTTAGATACAGGAAGGTACAGAGTAAGTGAATCTTACTTAACACTGAACGTATTTTAATTAACCCTATTCGGTAAGCATTCTGACTCAGGTTTTTGTCCAATACTCATTGGAAGTTGAGCCTATCTGAGCTGCAGAGTTATCCGCAATAACTTCTTCAAAGTGCGATTTACAGCATCCTTTGGTAGTAAAGGGGAGGCGGAATGGGCGAGCCATTTCCAAAAATATGGGGTAGTTTGGAAGAGTTTAACATATGCGAGTGAAGCGGTATTGTGGTGTTACTCAAAGGAGATGGGGCAAATGTTGTGTCCCCAGGGGTTCGACTTAGCAGCTTCTTAGATTGCGCCAAGCGAGTCAAAAGACAACGCACCGGACGAGAAGTATATTTGCGAAACTGACGGCGTACTCCACTACAGTTCGGGTCATCCGAAACATGTTTACGCTGGGAGAGCTTCAGCGCTGTTCTACAGGGCACAAACCTTGTGCATGATAGAGGGGACAAAAAGGCTGCGCGGAAAGTGGCAATGAGCAAACTATTGGAAAGTGGCTACCCAAGGAGACTAGTCAAACGCCAACTGCATAAAATGCTAAACCAGCAGTCGAGACCCACAACCGAGTGGATAGGGACGGTAGGAAGTCTGTACAAGGAAGGCACATCGGAGGCCATTCGAAGGGTACTAAACAAAGAAAATATAAGGATGATCTTTCAACGAGGTCGAACGTTACGCTCGGCGTTGGTACACCTGAAGGACCCCCTTCCGAAGCATAGGACGACTAAGTGTATTTATAAATTCAATTGTAGGGACCGTGCACATGTGTACATATGCCAAACATCGAGAGAATTACGCACACGAATTTCAGAGCACAGGAGGCACATTTCAAGACCACGAAGAAACGAGTTTGAATACCAGGCAGTAGTAAGAGAGTCGGCCGTGGTTGTGCATGCATTAGGTACGGGTCACCAGATAGACTTGGAAAACGTAGAGGTCATTAGGAGGCCTATAGGATCAACACCTGAGCGGTTGATTGTCAAGGCGGTGGAAATTGCCAAATCTGACGACTGTATGAATAGGATGGAGGGGGTAGAACTCTCCAATGTAGTGGTTCCCAACCTTTATGAGGCCATTACCCCTAAAGCGGGTTCATTTTAATCAGTTACCCCCACAGTACAGTTTGTTTGGTACGACAGTGTATGCAATCAAGAGGCGATATACACCAATTAGACGGTTGATATTGCTTAGGGCTAACAATTGCTGGTATATTTGGTTCAGTTTCTGCTAATGCACATCGGAAGTAGTGCTCTAGGTTCATTCGACTCCTTGTTTTTGTTTTCATTGAAACCAGTGTCGCAAATCCACTTTCACATCTATAAGTTGTTGCAAATAGGATTAATATACTCGATGCTCTTTCCGATAGCAATGGATACTCACCACCTATCTGCATCCAAAATGCTACCCTGGTGTGCTTTGGAAAACAATTTTTGATTCGTTATCTTCGCGCAATCCTAGGAATTGTGCTTTGGCTTCGATGGCAGTATCCGCAAATATTTCCTCATCCACTGAAAAGGGTCTTAGTACCCAGACATTTACTTGGCGGTTTTCCAAATCAGGAAAATATCTTCTGATGTAATGGACCACTGATGATAAGTGGCAAGTTATATCATCTGTGAAAGCGCATGTTTCATTTCTTCCAGTGAGCACCATTGAGAGTTCTAGAAACATCGACACATCGTCAACTGTTGCTCTGCGTTGGTAAAGCTGCATTTTACGAAGAAAACTGTCAACCTTTCCTTGATCAGGTAAAATATTTACCATATTTCCTAGCAAGCTGAGGTTCAGTGCACTTGTTTCTCCAAAGAAATCTGCATGATATGCAACCTTGGAAATAAATGCGTTGTTTGTTATCATGTAGTGTAACCCGTACAATTTACCCTTATGCAGCTCCTTTCTTTCAAGAAACATTGCAATTACTTCTCGAAACTCGAGCACTCGGTGCAACACCCTGCCTCATGATAACCAACGCACTTCCCTGTGCAATAGCAACTCGTTGAATTTACCTCCAAATTCATTGAGCAACTCCTGAAAAATATTGTATATGTCTAACTACCGCGGACAACATTTATTATTTTCACTACGTTGGTTAACGTGTCCAGCAAACAGGCCGAAGAGTTTTCAATGCTAAAGCATAACGATGTATTATGCAGAGGCTGAAGTTACAGCGCAGAGCAAATTTTGACTAAAGACTGGAATACACGACGGATGTACAAAATGGATGGTGCTCCGTAAGTAGAGACAAAAAGCAACCTCGAAAACTGTAGACGTTCAACCTCGACGAAATCCGGCACCGTTAAGAAGACATCTTCGAAAAGTGGTTGTGCTCAATGATTCTGAGAAAGTATTCATATGTAAAGCGCTCGACTTTAAGTAACGAACGCAGAAAAGTAGCTGGGAAAAGGGATCAACGTCGGTCGACGCAACTAACTGAATTGCGACGCAAAGAAGAATTTGAGGCTCATTATTAAAGTACACGTTGCGTAGATGGATAGCGAAGCGCAATCTCAAATCGAAGTGAAGTGAAAACTGGTGAAGTGAAACTGGGTATTTAGTCACCAGGACCGTAGCTGATACAAAAAGAAACTACCTGTGGCTCACATGAAAACCCTGCACTAATATGACGTGTTTCGTTGTTATTACATCTCAGCAGATAGAGTTAGCTTGCATAAAAAGGGATCAACCGTTTGTAAGTAGTGTTCGGGACCACTAATACACCGGGTCGCGGGCAACGCTTGGCACAACGGTATAATGAACGACGTTGAGTAACCTTTTTGAAGTACACGTGTGTAGATGGATTGCGACGCAGAATCTTAAAGTTGACCGCGATTGCCAATGAAGTGAATCTTGGGCATCCGATTACGAGGTCCGTAGTCGATACAAATAGAACTTGGGTTTTGCCCGCCCCCAAACACTGCACTAATATGACGCGATTCCAATTTATTACATCTCCTCAGATAGAGTTAGTAACCATCAAAAATGCGACCCTGTGCACGTTATTTTGAATGATACCTCTAAACCACCATGTCACGGGCAAGGCTTGGCACAACGGTATACTGAACGATGTTGAGGGTCATTATTGATGTAAACGTTGTGTGGATGAGTTGCGACGCCCCACCTCAAAGTTGACCGCGATTCTCATTGAAGTGAACCTTGGTTTTCGATCACCAGAACCGTAGCTGAGGTAAAGAGAAATTAAGTGCTTCCCGCCGGAAAACGCTGCACTAGTATGACGCGTTTCGATGTTATTACATCTCATCATATAGAGTTGGCAGGCATGGAACCGGGGACCATTGGGATGTTAGCAGTAACCGCTTCCCCAAAGCAAGCAAATCACGGCAATACTTGGCACAACGGCATAATGAATGACGCTGAGGGTCAATTTTGAATTACACTTTCTGTGGGTGCATTGCGACTCGCAATCTCAACGTTGACCGCGATTCTCATTGAAGTGAACCTTGGTCATTCGATCGGGAGGACCGTAGTAGATGCAAATAGAAATAGGTTGTTGCCCGTCCGAAAACACTGCACTACCGTGACGAGCTGCAAGCATTTTACGTCTCATCAGACAGGGTTAACAGGCATCGAACACCGGACCATCTGATAATTAGTTGTACTCGATATCCCAAAGCGAACAAATCACGGTAACACTTGGCACAACGGTATAATGACCGTTATAGTTTGTCATTTTCGATGTACACGTTAAGTGGATGTTTTGAACGCGCAATCTGAATGTTGACCGCGATTCCCATTGAAGTGAACCTTGGTCTTTCGACCACGAATACCGTAGTTTTGTAAAGAGAAATCAGGTGTTGCCGGCCAGAAAACACTGCATTATTATGAAGCGTCTCGATGTCATAACATTTCATCATAAGGCGACTGTATTCATCGAACCCTGACCACCAAAAATGATTGTGCCCGCTAACCCTAAGCGAAAAATTCACGGGCAACGCATGGCACAAAAGTATAATGTAAGATGTTGAGGGTATTTTTTTAAGTACGCATTGTGTGGATGGATTGCGATGCGCAATCGCAACATTGACAGCGAATCCCATTGAAGTGAACGTTGGTCTTTCAATCACAAGGTTCGTAGCTGATGCAAAATTAGGTGTTGCCCGCCAGAAAAAAACTGCACAGCTATAACGCGTTTCGAAGTTATAACATATTATCACATAGAGTTAGTCGCCATCGAATCTGGGACCATCTGATTCTTAGAAGTGCCCGCCACGACTAAGCCACCGGGTAACAGGCAACCATTGGCGCAACGGTATAATGAAAGATGTTAAGGTTTTTTGAAGTACAACTTGTGTGGGTGGATTGCCACGCGCAATCTCAATGTTGACCACGATTCCCATTGAAGTGCACCTTGGTTTTCGATCAGGACAACCGTATTTGATGCAAGTAGAAATTGGGTGTTGCCTGCCCAAAAATATTGCAGTACTATGAGGCGTTTCGATATTATTCCACCTCATGAAATTGAGAAAGCAAGCATCGAATCCGACCATAAGAATGTCAGATGTGACCGCTACCCCTAAGCCACCAAATTAGAGGCAACGCTTGTGACAACGGTTTAATGAACGATGTTGTGGGTAATTATTGAAGTACATGTTGGGTGGATTGATTGTGATGAGCAATCTCAATGTTGACCGCGATTCCTACTAAAGGGAACCTTGGTATTTCGATCAAAAGGACCGTAGCTGATGCAAGAACTTATTTGGTGTTACTTGCAAAAAGGCTGCACTAATATGACACGTTTCGATGATTTTACATGTCATCAGATGGAGATAGCGGGCATCGAACCCGGGACCATGAGGATGTCAGCTTTGACCGCTACACCTAAGACACTGGGTCACGGGCAAGGCTTGGCATAACGGTTTAATGAACGATGTTGAGGGACATTTTTGAACTAAACGTTGTGTTGATTCATTGTGACGCGAAATCTCAAATTTGACCGCGATTTCCATGGAAGTGAACCTTGGTATTTCGATCAAGAATACCGTAGCTGATGCAAATACAAATTGGGTGTTGCCCGCCCAAAAGCACTGCACTACTATGACGCGTTTTGATGTTAATACATTTCATCAGATAGAGTAAGCAGGCATCGAACCCGGGACCATGGGGATGTTATATGCGACGGCTGCACGTAAGCCACCGGGTCACACGCAACGCTTGGCACAACGGTTTTATGAAGGATGTTGAGACTCATTTTTCAAGTACACGTTGTGAAGGTGGATTGCGAGGCGCAATCTCAATGTTGGCCGCAATTCCCATTGAAGTGAACCTTGGTCATTGGATCAGGAAGACTGTGGCTGTTGCAAATTGAATTTGAGTGTTACTCTCCCGCATACTCTGCACTACCGTGATGAGGTTCGAGGATATTACATCTCATCATATAGAGTTAGCAGGCAGGGAACCCGGGAATATTGGGATATCAGTTGTGACCGCTACCACCAAGCCACCGGGTCACAGGCAATGCTTGGCGCAACGATAGTATGAACGATATTGAGGGACATTTTTATGTACAATTTCTATGGATGGATTTCGACTCAAATGTCAATGTTTGCCACGATTCCCAGTTAAAGAAACTTTCGCATTTCTATCACGGTACCGTAGCTGATGAAAATAGTAATTGGGTGTTACCTGCAGGAAAACAGTGCACTGCTATGACGCGTTTAGATTTTATTACCTCTCATCCGATAGAGTTTGCAGGCATTGAACCTGGAAACATATGGATGATAGACATGAAGGCTACCCTAAGCCAAGTTGACACGGGCAACGCTAGGCACAACGGTATAATGAACGATGTTGAATCTTATTTCTGAAGTACACGTTGTGTGGATGGACTGCGAAGCGCAGTCTCAATGTTGACTGCGATTCCCATTGAAGTGAACCTTGGTCTTCCAATCACGGAGACCTTAGCTGATGCAAATATAAATTGAGTGTTGCCCGCCCCAGAAAAACTGCACTACTATGTCACGTTTCAATGTTATTACATCTCATTAATTAGAGTTAACAAGCATCAAACCCGGGAAAATTTGGATGTTAGTTGTGACCGCACCAATTGAGACACCGCGTCAAGGGCAACGCGTCGCACAACGGTATAATGAAGAAAGTTGGTAGACAATTTTTAACTACACGTTCTGTGGATGAATTGTGATGCTCAATCTAAATAACGACCGCGATTCCCATCGAAGTGAACGTTGTTCTTCCGATGAGGAGGACCGAAGCTGATGCGCATAGAAATAGGGTTTTGCCTGCCCGAAAACACTGCATCACTATGACGCGATTCCATTTTTTTTTACAACACATCAGATGGAGTTCGCATGCATCGAACCCGGAACCATCGTGGTTTTAGTTCTGACGGCAACACATAAGCCACCCAGTCAGGGGCAACGCCTGGTACAACGGTTTAATGAACGATGTTTAGGGTCTTTTTGAAGTACACGTCGCGCGGATATATTGCGACGCGCAATCTCAATGTTGACCGCGATTCCCGTTGAAGTTAACCTTGCTATTTCGATCACGAGAACGGCAGCTGATGCAAAGAGAAAATGGCTTTCGCACACCCAAAATCCTTGCACTAATAGGATGCGTTTCGCTGTCATAACATCTCGTCGGATAGAGTTAGCGTTCATCGAAAAAGGGAGAATTGCGATGCTAGTTTTTCCCCCAACTCCTAGGCAAGGGTTCCCGTGCAACGCTTAGCACAACGGTATACTGGACGACGTTGAGTGTTACTTTTGGACTACACGTTGTGTGGATGGATTGCGACGAGCAATCTCAATGTTGACCGCTGTTCCCATTGAAATGAACCTTGGTCTTTCGATCACAAGCACCGTTACTTATGCCAATAGAATTCAGGTGATGCCGGCCCAGAAACACCGCACTAGCATGAGGCATTTCGATTTTACTGCCTCTCATCAGATAGAGTTAGCAGACATCGAACCCGGTAAGAGGGAAAAGTTAGTCGTGACCGCCAACCCACAGCAACCGGGTCACAGGCAACGCTTGGCAAAATGGTAAAATGAACGATGTTGATGGTCATTTCAGAAATAGAGCTTGTGTAGATGGATTGCGACGCGCAATCTCAATGTTGATCGCGATCCACATTGAAGTGAACCTTGCTCTTTCTATCATGACGACCATTGCTTTTGCAAGTACTAATTGGGTGTTGTCCTCGTAGAAACACTGCACTACTGTGAAGCGTTTCGACGTTATTACATATCATCAGATAAAGTTTGCAGGCATCGAACCAGCGATCATGGAGATGATAGCTGTGATCGCTACAACTAACCCACCGCGTCACGCGCAAGGTGTAGCACAACGGTTTAAGGGAGAATGTTGATGGTCAATTTTGAAGTACACGTTGTGCGGAGAGATTGCGACGCGCAATCTCAATGTTTACCGCGATTCTTATGGAGGTGAACGTTGTTCTTCCGATGACGAGGACCGTAGCTTATGCAGATAGAAATTGGGTGTTGCCAGCCCGAAAACACTGCACTACTATGACGAGATTCCATTTTAGTACATCTCAACAGATAGGGTTAGCAAGCATCGAACCCGGGACCATTTGAATGTTAGTTTTGGCCGATACCCCTTAGCGAACAATTCGCGGGCAACGCTGGGCACAACGGTAAAATGAGCGAGGTCGAATCTTATTTCTGAAATACACGTTGTGTGGATGGATTGCGACGCACAATCTCAGTGTTGACCGCGGTTCCCATTGAAGTGACACTTGGTCTTTCGATCAGGACGACAGTAGCTTATGCAAGTACTAACTGGGTGTCGTCCGCCGAAAAGCACTGCACTCATGTGAAGCGTTTCCATGTTATTACATCTCCACAGATAGAGTTGGCAGGCATGGAACCCGTGACCATGTGCTTTAGTTGTGACCGCTAAAACTAAGCCAACCTTTCACGGGCAACCCTTGGCACAACGGTATAATGAACGAATTTATGGGTAATTTACAATTACAGGTTTCATGGATTGATTGAAACGCACGCTCTTAATGTTGACTTCGATACCCTTTGAAGTGAACCTTGATATTTCGATCATGAGTGCCGTAGCTGATGCAAGTAAATATTGGGTGTTGCCCTCCCGAATACGCCGCACTAGGATAAAGAGTTTCCATGTTATCACATTTTATCATATGGATTTGGCTGGCGTCGTACACGGGACCATGCGATGTTAGTTTCGACCGCAACCCCTAATCCCCCGGGTCAAGGGCAACTTTTGGAACAACCATATAATGAACGTGGCTGAGTGTAATTTATAATTACATGTTTCATGGATTGATTCAGACGCGCAATATCAATGTTGACCGCGATTCCCATTGAAGTGAACCTTGGTCTTTCGATCAGGAAGACGGTAGCTGATAAAAATAGAAATTGGGAGTTGCCCGCCCGAAAACACTGCAAAAATATGACGAGATTCAAGGTAATTGCATCTCGTCAGATAGAGTTCGACGGTATCGAACATGAGACAATGGGGATGTTAGTTGTTACCGCTACATATAAGACAATGAGTCACGGGCAACGCTTGGCACCACGGTATAATGAACGATGTTGACGTTTATTTTTGAACGAAAAATCTTATGGATGGATTGCGACACGCAATCACAATGTTGACTGATATTCCTATTGAAGTGCGCCTTGGAGTGTAGATCATGAGGACCGAAGCTGATGCAATAGAAACTGGGTGTTTTCCGCCAGAAAAGCTACACTACCATGACGCGTTTGAGTTTCATTACATCTGGTCAGATGTAGTTAGCATGCATCGATCCCGCGGCCATGGGGAAGTTAGTTGTGACCGCTACACTTAAGCGTCCGGTTCACGGGCAACGCTTGGCACAACGGTATAACGAATGATGTTGAGCGTCACGTTTGAAGTACACGTTGTGTGGATAGACTGCGATCCCATTGAAGTGACCCTTGGTCTTTCCAACACGAGGACACTAGCTGATGCAAATAGAAATCGTGTTTTGCCCGCCAGAAAACACTGCACTACTATTAGGCTTTCGAAGTTATTACATTTCATCAAATGGAGATACCGCGCAACGATCCCGGGACAATAGGGATGTTAGTTGTGACCACTAGCCCTAAACCACCTGGTCACAGGCAAAGCTTGGCACAATGTGCATTGAACGATGTTGAGGTTAATCTTTTAAGTACGCGATAAGTGGGTGGATTGCGATGAGCAATCTCAGTGTTGGTCGTGATTCAAATTGAAGTGAAGCTTGGTCTTTCGATCACGAGGAACGTAGTTCATGCAAATGGAAATTAGGTGTTGCCCGCCAGAAAAATTTCACTTCTGTGGCGCGTTCCGATGTTATTACATCTCGTCTGATAGAGTTAGTAGGCATGAAACCTGCAACGATGTGGTTGTTTGTAGTGACCGCCACCCTTATGCCACTGGATCACGGGCAACGCTTGACAAAACGGTATAATTGTCTATGGTGAGGGTAATACTTGAAGGTTGTGTATGTGTGAATGTTTGTGTGTGTGTTTGTGTGAATGTACTGCGACGCTTCGTTTGGATCTGTAAGTTGATCACATAAATCGCCCTGATGATGTCGTCTAGCCTGACGATGGAACGTTTGCAGCCAAATCAGCCAGCTTGGAGAACACACGCATAGCCTCATCCGCATCCCCAGCTACAAATATTCTCACGAATTTCTAATGAATTCGGGCGCGACGCGCTCAAATCTGCTCGTCAATGGGAGACCTATGCCAGCCGGCTATCTTCCACTCAGGAGCAACTCTACTTCCTTCATGAGTGCTTGAGAAGACAAGTTCTACCGCCAAGCATACAGTACCGTCTACCAATAAACAATCCTTTGGCAGGGAAACTCACCGAAGAACACGGACGACGCATGTTACGTTTGCTGATCACCGACGCACATAACCAAAGGCAAAAGTATCTACGAACAATTGACTTCCAAAGGGAGTTATGCTTATCCAACCTCGGTACAGAAGTTACAAAAGAGCTTGAAAAGGCGATATCCATCAAAACGCACAACACCATAATCCGCACAAAGCAGAAACTGGAAAAGAAACTAGAGAAAATTTCAAAATCCAAAGCAGTGAATCAAGATGATGCGTGGATTAAGAATATATCCAAAATAACCCTGTTGTATGTAGAAAAAGCAGTCGTTGTTCGTGGCATGCAATTCAACTACAAAGACTCCAATCCCATCATTTTCCTAGCAGAAACTGAGACAACATTGGGCTCATGCAACATCACAGCTGACGCCCAACACACGATCAGGCACAGTATCATTCCAGCACTGAGGCACAAGAGTGGAACTAACATGTTCAACACAACTGAACAAAAAGCTTTGAGAGAACTTAGGAAAGCTAAAAATATCGTTATCTTACCGGCTGATAACGGACGTCTTACTGTTGTAATGTACAAAGCTGATTATACGAAGAAAGCGCAAGAACTCCATCAAGATGTAAACACCTACCAACCAGTAAACCAAAATCCACAAAAAGATTAGAAAGCAAAATCAAACGCACCCTACAAAATCTGGAACAAATGGGACAGATTACAAACTTAGAACACAGCAAAATGAAACTGGAGGATTCGGTGCTACCGTGATTCTACGGCCTGCCAAAAGTTCACAAAAGTGGAGTCCCCCTCCGCCCTATCGTGTCGTTACGTGGAGCTCCGAATTATAAACATTCCAAGGAACTCTGGATTGAAACACCTGATCTCTGGCTCGGAACATTCCATACAATCTGCAGAACAATTCCTGGCTAAGCTCAGGGAAACAGTAATAGGAGAGGACGAAATCATGGTTTTATATTACTTACGAGTAGTAGGATTTTAGTTGTATTTCTGATAAGGCTTTCATCCCAATTGTTCACAAACAACATAACAGCCTAGACTGGAGAAGTGCCAGAGGCGTTTCGCCCTATTGGGGCTCGTCAGTGGCGCGCGTTCCTTCGGTCCTCTAAGGAGGATCGAACCCACGATCGCCAGAGGCAGATGCCAACTAGCCAGCAGCTTAAGCCACTGAGCCATGGGGGACGTTGGCTGGGTTACATAATTTGCAAACTAACGGATATAGTACCACCTATCTTCCACTATCACTGACAGATGTTAGCCTGCGAGGTGATGACGTCCTCTCACTAGACGCTATATCCATAGCATTTGAAACCAGGAGAGGCTATTTTTATTTTATATTACTTACTTACTTACTTACTTACTTACTTACTTACTTACTTACTTACTTACTTACTTACTTACTTACTTACTTACTTACTTACTTACTTACTTACTTACTTACTTACTTACTTATATTACTTACGAAATCATGGTTTCTTTTGATGTAACAGCTTTGTTCACTTCAAACAACACCAAGCTGGCGAAGCGAACGATGGCAACACTACTAGACCAACGCGGGTCCTCAGATACGAACAATAAAATAGATGCCATTCACTTGATGGAGTTGTTGGATTTATGCCTCACGACTCACTTCCGTTACAACGGCCAAACTTATGAACAAAGGCACGCCAATGGGTTCACCGATATCTAGACTAGTGGCCGAAGCGGTGCTGCAAGCATTGGAGGAAACTGCACTCCCAGTCGCAAAACCTAAACTCTGGCTGCGCTACGTGGACGATACTTTTGTCATCCTAAATCGCTCGAAACTGGAAGAAACACATTAGCTAATAAACAACACGTTTGCTGGTATCCGTTCCACTAAAGAAGAGGAGAACAATGGTCAGCTACCACTCTTGGATATGTTAGTTAAAAGACGTGCTGCTGGACAACTGGAGACAACAGTTTATCGGAAAGCGACGCATACAGACCAAATGTTGAAGTATCGCAGCAATCATCCAACAGTTTACAAGTACGGTTGAGTAGCAACTCTATTTAAAAGAGCGCAGACACAATGCAGCACATCGCAGCTGAGGAAAGCGGAGGAAGATCATCTATTCGAAATGCTTACACGGAATGGGTATCCTAGGAATTGTATGCTACGTTGTTTAACATCAACAGAACCACTGACGCATGAACAAACATCAGAGACGGATAAAAGAACAAACGGCGTCTCTGAAACGACGGCGAGACTGCTACTACCTTTCGGAATCAAAGTTGATCACAAGCTGACAGAAACCATCCGAGACAGGCTCTTCAATGGTAAGGACCGGCTTGGCAAAGAAGAAACAAGTGGTGTGATTTACAAAATCCACCGTAAAAATTGTAACAAATACCACGTGGACCAGACAGGAAGAAAGCTCGGCACTAGCCTCATGAACATAGCCTAGCCATCCGCCGACATGATGTCGGTACATATGGACGCCGAGAATCATCAGTTTGAGTTGGAGAATGTCAGGATCATAGGCAGGGCAAAATGTGGAAAAGCACGCGAGTTCATCGAGGCTTGGTACTCGGGAAGGAACTCAATCAACCGACACTTAGATCTTGATACTGCCTATGAAGCACTGAGGGTCAAAAGAATACGCCGCCCCAGATCAAAAGGACAAAGGAACGTCATTGAGGAGTACTCTAGCCAACAGTACGCAAGAGCTGACTACACGAACAGCTCACGTGGACCAATAGACTCCTGGCGTTCGAATCAAGTGATCAGTACTCGTTTGGATCTGTAAGTGGACCGCATAAATCGCACTGATAATGTCGTCTAACCTGATGATGAAACGTTTGCAGCCAAATCCGCCAGCTTGGAGAACACTCGCATATCCTAATCCGCATCCCGAAATACAAATATTCGCACGAACACTAAAATATTATGACGCATTTCGATGTTGCTACATCTCATCAGATAGAGTTAGGAGGCATCGAACCCGCAACCATGGGGATGTTAATTGTGATCACTACCTGTAAGCCACCGGGTCAAGGAAATCGCTTGGCACAATAATGTAATGAACGAAGTTGATTGTCATTTTTGAAGTACGCGTTGTGTGGATGGATTGCGACGCACATTCTCCATGTTGGCAGCGATCCCATTGTATTGAAACTTGGACATTACATCACGAGGACCGTAGTTGAGCAAATACAATTTGGGTGCTGCCCGTTCGGAGGAACAGCAATGCTACGACGCGTTTCGATGCCAATACATCTCAACAGATAGAGTTAGCATTCATCCAATACGAGTCCATCGAGGTGTTGATTGTGACAGCTACCGTATGTCACCGCGTCAAGGGCAACGCTTTGCACAACAGTATAATGAACGATGTTGAGGGTCATTTTTGAAGTACACGTAACGTGGATGTATTGCGACGCGTAATCTCTCTGACTGCAATTCAAATTGAAGTAACCCTTCGTCTGTCGATCACGAGGACCATAGCATCAGCTTTGGTCCTCGTGACCGACAGACCAAGGTTCAATTCAATGGGATCGCTGTCAGCATTGAGTTAGCGCGTAGCAATCGGTCCACACATCGTGTACTTCAAAAATGACCCTCAACATCGTTCATTATACCGATGTATCAAATGTTGCACGTGAACAGGTGGCGGTCACAACTAACATACCCATGGTCCCGGGTTCGATGCCTGCTCACTCCATCTGGTGTGACGAAATAACATCTAAAGGCGTCATAGTAGTGTAGTGCTTTCGGGCGAGCAACACCAAATTTCTATTTGCACCAGCTAATGTCATCGTGAGCGAAAGACAAAACTTAACTTCAATGGGAATCGCGGTCGAAATTGAAATTTCACGTCGCAATCCATCCACACAACGTGTATTTCAATAATGATCCACAACATCGTTCATTATTCCGCTGTGCCAAGCGCTGCCTGTTGTAAGGTGACTTTAAGAAAGCGGTCACAGCTAACATCCCATGGTCCCGGGTTCGATGCCTGCTACTTCTATTTGATGAGATGTAATAACTACGAAACGCGTCATAGTCGTGCGGTGTTTTTGCGCGGGCAACACCCAATTTCTATTCGCCTCACCTACGATCCTCGTGATGGAAACAAAAACGTTCACTTCAATGGGAATCGAGGTCGACATTGAGAATGCGCGTAGCAATCCATCCACACAACGTGTACTTGAAAAATGACCCTCAACATCGTTCATTATGCCGTTGGACCAAGCGTCCCCTTGATCCAGTGGCTAGAGATCAGCGGCCACATTAAAATCCACATGTTCCCGAGTACGATGCCTGCTAAATCTATCTGATGAGATGTACTAACTTTGAAACGCATCATAGTAGTCAGTTTTTTCGTTCGGGCAACACCGAATTTTCATTTGCATCATCTACGTTCCCGGTGATTGAAAGACCAAGGGTCACTTCAATGGGAATAGCAGTCAACATTGAGGTTGCGCGTCGCAATCCATCCACCCAACGTGTATTACAAAAATGACCCCAAAGGTGACTCCTTATACCGCTGTGCAAAGCGTTTCTCTTTACTCAGTGGCTTAAAGGTAGCGGTCACAACTAACATCCCCATGGTACCGGGTTGGACGCCTGCCATCTGATGCGATGTAGTAACTTCGAAATGTGTCATAGTAGTGTAGTGCTTTCGGGCGGCAAAACCAAATTTTTAGTTGCATCAGCTAATGTCATCGTGAGCGACAGACAAAAGGTAACGTCAATGGAAATTGCGGTCAACATTGAGATTGCGCGTCGCAATACATCCACACAACGCGTATTTCAAAAATGACACTCAACATCGTTCATTAAACCGTTGTACCAAGCGTCATCTGTATCCTGATGGCATACTGGTAGCAGTCACAACCAATATCGCATCGGTCCCGGGTTCGATGCATACTAACTTTAGCTGGTGTGATATAATAACTTCGAAACGCGTCATAGTAGAGCAGCATTTTCGGGCTGGCAACACCCAAATTCCATTTTCATCGGCTGCGTTCCTCGTGATCAAAAGACCAAGGTTCACTTCAAAGATAATCGCGGTCAACATTGAGATTGCGCGTCGCAATCCATCCACACAACCTTTAATTAAATATTACACTCGACATCACACATTATGCCGTCGGGCTAAGAGTTGCCCGCGACCATTTGGCTAAGCGGTAACCGTCACCTCTAACATCCTGTTGGTCCAGGGTTCTATGCCACCTAACTCTATCTGATGAGATGTAATAACATCAAAACGCGTCGTAATAGTGCAGTTTTTTCGGGCGGCCAACACCCAATTTCTATTTGCATTGGCTACGTTCCTCTTTATCTATAGACCATTGTTCACTTCAATGGGAATTGCGGTCAAAATTGAGCTTTTGCGTCGTAATCCCTCCAGACAATGTGTACTTCAAAAATGACCCTCAACATGGTTCATTATACCGTTGTGTCAAGCGTTACACCTGACCGGTGCCTTGGCGGTAGCGGTCACAAGTAAAGTCCCGATAGTCAAGTTTTCTGTGCATGCTAACTGTATCTGATGAGATGTAATAACATCGAAACACGTCACATTACTGAAGAGTTTTGCGGTGGGAACACCCATTTTCTATTTGCATCCGCTACGGTCTTTGTAATCGAAATGCCAAGGTTCACTTCAATGGGAATCGCGGTCAACATTGTGGTTGCGCATCGCAATCCATTCAAACACCGAATACTTCAGAAATGAGCCTCAACATCGTTCATTATACAGTTGTGCCAAGCGTTACACCTGACCCGGTTGCTTAGCAGTAGCGGTCGCAACTAGAATCCCGATGGTCAAGGTTTCGATGCATGCTAACTCTAACTGATGAAATGTATTAACTTCGGAACGCGTCCTAGTAGTGTAGTGTATTAGGGCTGGAAGCACATAATTTCTACTTGCATCCGCTACGGTCTTCGTGGTCGAAATACCAAGGTTCACCTCAATGGGAATCGCGGTCAACATTGAGATCGCGCGTCACAATCCATCCACACAACGTGCATTTCAGAAATGGCACTCAACATGCTCAGCGTACTTTTGTGCGAAGCATTGCCCGTAACCCCGTGGCTGAGGACTAGCGGTCACAAATAACAACCACATGATCCCGGGTTCGATGACTGCAACCGTATCTCATGAGAGGTAATAACATCGAAACGTCTAATAGTAGCGCAGTTTTTTCAGCCGGGCAATGCCATATTTCTGTTTGCATTAGCTACGGTCCTCGTGTTGGAAAGACCAAGGTTCACTTCAATGGGAAACGTGGTCAACATGGATATTCCTCGTCGCAGTCCATTCACACACCGTGTACTTAAAAAAGACCCATGACATCGTTCATTATACCGTTGTACCAAGCTATGCCCGTAAACAGGTGGCTTAGGATTAGCGAATACATATAACCTCCACATAGTCCCGGGTTCGATGCATGCTAACTCTATCTGATGAGATGTCACAACATCGAAATGCGTCATAGTATTGCAGGGTTTTCGAGCGGGAAACACCCAATTCCTATTTGCATCAGCTACGTTCCTCGTAATCGACAGACGAAGTTTCACTTCAAGAGGAATCTCGGTCAACATTGAGATTGCGCGTCGCAAACCATTCACAACTTGTACTTCAAAATTACCCTCAACTGAGATCCGCTAGCAAAACTTGGTACAGGAGAAACGAATTCAATTTTGGACATCAAGGATCCGCTGTGTGGTTAGGTTACTACAATCATTTTCTATTGTGTTCTCAGATTACTTGAGGTGAAACTCCTCCATTCCAATTATAAAGACCGTGGGTGAAATGGAAATAATTTGGTTCTGCTCACCCTAACAATGTCACCCTATAACCGGGGTCGTGTCCGGGTTTGATATTATTAGGTGGAGATAGCTTGAGCTGGGTTGGAAATCAGAGCCTTGTGCTGCAACTCTGACGCCATTAACACTATGCAAAAAAGATGCGCGAGCAACGCTTGGTACAGCGGGAACGAATTCAATGTGAGTTGGAGAATCTGCTGTGACTGGGCTGTTACACGCAAGCTTTATTGAGACCTCGATTCACTTAGGGTGGAAATCCGACATTCCGATCACAAGGAGTGTATGTGAAACGGGAATATTTTGGTGTTAATCATTCCAACACTGTTAAGCCAGGAAAGCCTTTCGTCATGCTTTGGACTCAACAGGTGGAGATGGCTTGATTTGGGTGAAAAGCAATACCTAATGGTTCATGGCTGACGCCACTAACACTATGCTACTGTGATCCGCGAGGAACGCTAGGTACAGCGGAAACGAATGCAAAGTTAGATTTAGAGAATCCCTTATGTGGTTGGGTGGCTAGTATAAACCAGCAGTGAAAGCTTGTATCACGTGATATGAACCTCGGTCCTTTCAAGCATAAGGACCGTATGTAAAATGGAAATATTTTGGTGTTGCTCATCCCAACACTGCCACCCCATGACCACGAGTGCGCCCTGGTTTAGACTCATCAGGTGGAGGTAGATTAAGCTGGGGTGGAAATCAGAGCCTAGTGGTGACGTTATTAACGTTATGCCACAAACATCCGCAAGCAAAGTTTGGTACAGTGAAAACGAATCCAAAGCCGAACTTAGAGAATCCGCTGTGTGGTGGGGTTGCTACACGCAACCTTTTATTGAGACCTGGGTTCACTTATGGTGGACCTCCGCCATTTCGAGCACAAGGACCGCATGTAAAATGGAAATTTTTGTTGTTGCTCAGCCCAACAATGAAACCCAAAGTCCGCGTTTGCGTTCGGGTTTGGACTCATCAAGTGGAGAAAATTACAGCTGGGGTGGAAATCAGAGCATAGTGGTTCACGGCTAACTCAATAAAAACTATGCCACTTAGATCCGCGAGCAACGCTAGGTACAGAGGAAACGAACTCAAAGTTGGACTTGGAGAATCTGCTGTGTGGTCAGGTGTCTACAACTAACTACCACTGAAATCTCGTTGCACTTGAAATGGACCTCGGTCATTTCAAGCATAAGACCGTACGTAACACGGAAAAATTTTGATGTTGCTCATCCCAAAACTGGCACCCCACTATCGCCGTTGCGTTCTGGTTTGGACTCATCAGTAAAGATAGCTTGAGCTGGGGTGCAAATCAGAGCCAAGGGGTTCAATTAAGATAAAATAAACCATATGTTACTAAGATCCGCGAGCGTAAAAGAATTCATAGTTGGACTTGGAGAACTTGCAGTTTGGCGGGTTGATACAAGTAACATCTACGGAGAAATATTTTCACTTGAGGTGGACCTCGGTGATTCCGATCACAAAGACCGTACGTTAAGTCGAAATATTTGGTTTTGCCCATCCCAACACTGGCACCCCAAGACCGCGTTTGCGTCAAGATTTGGACTCATCTGTTAGAGATAGCTTGAGCTGGGTTGCAGATCAGAGCCTAGGGGTTCAAGGATTTCGCCATTAACAATTTGTCAGTGAGAACCGCGATCAAGGGTTGATTTAGCGTAAAAGAATTCAAAGTTAGAGCTGGAGAAACAGCTGTATGGTTGGTTTGTCACCCTCAAACTATAGTGAGAACTCGGTTCACTTGAGGTGGACCTCGGTCATACCGATCATATGGGATGTGTGGAAATTGAAATATTTTTGTGTTGCTTATCCCAACACTAGCAATCTTCGATCGCCATTGGTTTGGATTCGCCACGTGGAGATAGTTGGAGCTAGGTTGGCAATCAGGACCTATTGGTTCACGGCTGATGATATTATACGTCTGCCGTTGAGATCCGGGAGCAACGCTTGGTACAGCAGAAGCGAATTCAAAGTTAAACTTGGAGAATCCGTTTAGTGGTTGGGTTGCTAACCGCAACCGCTATGGATAACTCAGTTAACCTAAGGTGGACTTCAGTCATTCTGACCACAAGGACCATATGTGAAATGCAAATATTTCAGTGTTATGAGCAACGCCTAGCACTGGCAATTCACGACCGTGGTTGCGTCCTGGTTTAAACTAATCAAGTGGAGATAGCTTGAGCACGGGATGGAGATCAGTGCCTACTGGTTCAATGATGACGCCATTATCACTATGCCACTGAGATCCGCGAGCAACGCTTGGTACAGCGAAACGAGTCGAAAGTTTGGATTGCGGAATTTACTGTGTGTCTGGGTTGCTAAACGGAACCTCTATGGAGAATTCGGTTTATCTAAGGTGGACTTAGGTCCTTCCGATCGCAAGGACCGTATGTGAAATGGAAATATTTTGATGTTGCTAATCCCAACACTGGCACCACATGGCTGCGGTTTTATCCTGGTGTGGACTTAGCAAGTAGAGTTAGTATGAGCTCGGGTGAGAATCAGAGCCAAGTGTTTAACGGCTGACGCCATTAAAACTATGCCACCGAGATCCGCGAGCAACGCTTGGTACAGCGAAAACAAATTCAATACTGCAAGTGCAGGATACGCCGTGTGGTGGATTTGTACGAGCAATCTCTTTGAGATCTCGGGCATTCCGATCACAATGACTGTTTGTGAAGTGTAAATATTTTGGTGTTGCTCAGCCCAACACTGGCACTCCACGACCGCAGTTTCCTGGTTTGGACTCCTGATATGTAGATAGCCTGAGCTGGGTTGGAAAGCATTGAATAGTGGTGCACGACTGAAGCCATTAACACTATGCCACTGAGATCCACAAAAAACGGTTGGTACAGCGGAAGGAGATTTAAAGTCGGACTTGGAAAATCCGCTGTGTTGTCGGGTTGCTACAAGTAATCTGTATTGAGAACTCGGTTTACTTTAGGTGGACCACGGTCGTCCCGTTCACATGGACCCTATGTGAAATGGAAATAATTTGGTTCTGCTCATCCCAACACTGGCACCCCACGACCGCGGTTTTGTCCTGGTTTGGACTTATCGGTTGGAGATGGTTTGAGCTTGGGTGGGAATCAGAGCCTATCATTTCACAGCTAAAGCCGTTAACACTGTGCCACTTAGATCCTAGAGCAAAGAATGGTATAGCTGAAACGGATTTAAAGTTGGTTTATGTACCCGTTATTTTGATTGGTTTAAAAATCAATCTTTCTTCATTTCTCCGTATACTTTAGGTAGAACAAGGTCATTCCGATCACAATAACCATATGTGAAATGGCTATAGTTCGATTCTGCTCATGCAAACACTGGCACCCCACGACCGCACTTTCGTCCTGGTATGGACTCATCATGTGGATAGCTTGAGCTGAGGTGAAGATCCAAACCTAGTGGTTCAGATCTGACTTCATTAAAACTATGCCACTGAAATCCCCAGGCGAAGCTTAAAACTGGAAAATGATTTAAATTTGGATTTAGGAAAACAGCTGTGGGGTTGGGTTGCTTCAATCAATCTATATTAAGACTTTGGTTCACTTGAGATGGAACTCAGGCATTCCGATCACAAGGACGGTATATGAAATGTATTTGTTGTTGCTAATCGGAGCATTGGCACCCTACGACCGCTGTTGCGACCTGATTTGGACTCGTCAGTTGGAGTTTCCCTCAGTTGTAATGGAAATCAGAGCATATTGGTTCACGGCCAATGCCCTTAACACTGAACCGCGAGTAAGGCTTGGTACAACGGAAACGGATTTAAAGTTGGTTTCAGCGATGCCGCTTTGTGGTTGATTTGTTACAAGCATTCTCCATTCATCCCTCGGTTCACTTGAGAATGACCTCGGTCATTCCGACCAAAAGGACCGTATGTGCAATGGAAAAATTTGATGTTGCTCATCCCAACACTGGCACCCTACAACCGCGGTTTCGTCCTAATTTGG
Source organism: Dicrocoelium dendriticum (assembly GCA_944474145.2). NCBI lineage: Eukaryota > Metazoa > Platyhelminthes > Trematoda > Plagiorchiida > Dicrocoeliidae > Dicrocoelium > Dicrocoelium dendriticum. The sequence continues at coordinate 22,550,166 of OX104061.1, forward strand.
ACTCTTGGGGTTGAGATATCTTTAGCTGGGTTAGAGATCAACACTAAGTGGTTTACGGATGACGCAATTAACGCTGTGCCCCTGAAATCCGCAATCAACGCCCAAAACAGCGGAAAGGGATTACAGTTGGATTTGGAGAATCCGCTGTGAGGTTAGGTTGCTACAAGCAAAATCTATTGAGACTTCGGTTCACTTGAAGTGGACTTATGTCATTGGTGTTACTCTTCCCAAAATTTTCATTTCACCACCGCGGTTTTGCGCTGGTATAAACTTATGAGTTGGAGATTGATTGAACTGGGGTGGAAATCAGTACCTTGTGGTTCAGTGCTGACGCCATTAACACCATGCCACTGAAATTCGCGATCAACGCTTGGTGCAGCGGAAACGAATTCAAAGTTGGACTTGGAGAATCTGCTGTTTGGTTGAGATGCTATAAGCAACCTTTATTGAGATCCCGGCTTACTATAGGTGGAACTTGGTCATTCCGATCACAAGAACCGTAGGTGAAATGGAAATATTTTGGTGTTGCTTACACAACATTCGCACTCTTCTGCCGCGGTTTCGTCCTGGTTTGCACTCATCAGGTGGAGATATCTTGAGCTACGTTGGAAATCAGAGCCTATTGGTTCACGGCTGACGCGAGGAACGCTATGCCACTAAGACCCGCGAGCAACGCTTGGTACAGCGGAAACGAATTCAAAGTTAGAGCTGGAGAATTCGCTGTGTGGTTGATTTGTACACGCAGCATTTATTAAGAAATCGGTTCATTTGTGGTGGACCTCTGTCATTCCGTTCACAAGGACCGTATGTGGAATGGAAATATTTTTTGTGTTTCACATCCCAACACTGGAATTACACGACGGCAGCTTTGTTCTGGTTTAAACTCATGAGTTGGATATAGCATGGACTGGAGTGCAACTCAGAGCCTATATGGTTATGGATGACGCCATTATCACTATGCCACTGAGATCCACGAGCAACGCTTGGTACAGCGGAAACGAATTCAGAGATACACTTGGAGAATCCGCTGTGTGGTTGGGTTGCTACAAGCCTCCTATCCTGAGAGCTCGGTTAAAATGAGGTGGACCTACGTCATTCCGATGACAAGGACTGTGTGTAATATAAACCGGACCATTAATCCAGTGTAACAGATTTTCTACGAGTAATACTCAATATACCAGCTGCAAGATATTTCCGCTGACGTCAGACATCAACCTCCGAGTATAAGTATAACAATTCCCTATTCCCTTCTGGTAACTTGGATTACTTGCACCCTTGTCGAATTCCGATACCTGAAGGTAGAGCTAAAACAATACGGTTGGTTTGTAGTCTGATTTCTTTAACGCCATCCTTGAATATCCCTGGTAGTATTTGAAAACTTGAGTCATATTATCCAGTTGAAGAACTTCATCCCAGTACCTTAACCATCTGAACCCCCCACTGGGTGTTCCATTTATAAATTTTTGCTAGCACTGTGAGTACGAGTAGCGCATTATTTAAGTCTCAACTAAGATTAGAAACAACCGTAAACCGCACGGATGTCACTGCACCACTCCATCCGTTAGTGCTGTAAAAGCGCGACTTTCAAGCAAAGCTACAGTTATTGCTAAACCACCTAAAAGCAAAAGGACGACTAGCCTCAAACATACTCATTCTGGCTCCCCTGATCCTGTCCTCGGTGCCATTAAACATTTGCAAACCATTCCTAATGAAGTGGATGAGTTAAAAAGAAAAATAACAACCGTTGTCTTTTTACCCCTGGCCCTTAACCAACTTGACTCTTTGTCTAATCTACTGCAGACACCAAGCAGTACAACTCAGAACACCTAATTCCTGTTGGACTGTTTGTCGATCCGATAGCCACAGAAGCCTTCAAAAAGGTGGTAATCATTAATATTTCCGACAAAATTGCCATAACTTTCATACAGAATACTTTGCTTCTAGCCAGCGGTATGACTAATGTGCCCTGCGTTTGTATGAGGCCCCTGTCCCCTTCTGTTTTAATTCGCATATGCTTTGACTGGCACCGACTTTATCAAAAAACGTGACCAAATTTCGGCTAAAACTACGTTTAATCCACTAAAAATTGCTGCAGATAAAACCCCAATATAAAGAGGACTCTGGCGAAGACAGACAGTCTCCCCTGTACACCAAGAAACGCTATTCAACAGCCTTTTGCTAGTTCATCAGCTATTGTGCCTGGGTTGTCAGAAACCGCATATAGATTCGACGATAACATTGACTGATAATGTCAATAACTTACTACCCAACGTTGATACCATTTACCCACCTCCATCTAGTAAAGTATTCTTGAAGATCCGTCGGCAGTGGCGAGTATAACGTTTGGTGGAAAGACGACACAACCCAGTTAACTGAGTTCTAAGATGGCAGCTGGAGGAAAAAACATTAACCTGTTCACCCAGTTGTGAAATTGATTTAGATAGTTCCAGGTATTCAACTAATGTCGAAGAGTCTATCGATAGTGATAGTCAGTTAGACTTATCTACAAAGAAAATAGCAACTCAACCACCAATCAAATGGCATGGCCAACCATCACCTGCCGAATTCTGTTCCAATGATGAGTCGATACCGCACGCACTAGACAAACTATGCAAAAGTCGCCACCGTATCAGCAAATCAAGATGCGCATGAGAAGTAACACCCAAATGGGTTGTGAGAGAATTGTCCACCAAAATGTCATTCACAGTGTTCTAATCTTCACCATTCCAGACTCTGTAGACATTCTTGGGGCAGCAGTTGCTCATTGCGCTGCATCCGGCATACAACCCAGCTTGGTCAAGATCATTAGAGGGCCTAAGAGGATGCATACCTTTCCAGCACCAGTTGGGCTGTGTTCAACAGATCAAGCTACTTTAAATACAATGCTTGGTAAGCTTGGTAAGGTTGTTCGAGTATACTCGAACAACGCAAAACCTACTAAATGTTTTCTTTACTAAACGGTTGTTTCGACCACTGGCACCTACCCGCATGAACAGTGATTCACCAAACAACAACAGTAATCGATCCACGCCGTGTCATACCAACATTGGCAAGACATCGTCATCATCTATTCGAGGTGCCCCTCGCGAAGCACTATTTTACAACCAACTGGAACCACTTACTGAACCAGCTTGTAGTGTTGATACAAAAATAGGGTCAAAACAAGTAAACACGTGTATACACACACTACTGGCACTCGACGTTCCCGATCCCGTGAACATAGACCAATTTACTAACATCATAGAAGTAGTACTTAAGAAGAGTAACGTTTGCCTACGCGCGCAAAGACTAAGCCGCAGATCCCCTATGCAATCTTTTCCAATACTAGTGCATTTGAAGAATCAAAATGATGTGAACCAGTTGTTAAACGAAGAGCAGTATCTACGTCAACTCAGTGGACTCCAGGACATCCTCATCCAAAAAAGAGTGGCGTTCACTAACGTGCCAGATGCCAACACAGCATGTTTACCCAGATGCAGCGTCTGTCACCAAACTGCCGTTATGCGCAAACAGAAATCCACCTCCAAGTGTATGTAACCCTAATTCTGAGGGTTCTAATGGGGTAGATCCGGTTAACCACAATCATTTATTGTATCCGGTAGCGACCAACATTGCGGTCAACAACTTTCCGGCGATGGCTCGCGACCAAGAGGCAACCCAACAGTTTCAACTGTTCCTGAAGTAGATAGGCCACCCAAGAGCACCTCTGGCGTCCAGCTAGTGCAATTAAATTCACCCACACAAGCCGTTCAGTGTGAACTACAGCAGACAATCGGTATATCTCAAACCATGCAGCATTTGAATATGCGACCTGTGCGCTCCATAACTTGTGAGCCTCTTGCTAGTAAACTTCAAGTAGCTGAGAGAAATTGGCCCAACCAAAATCCTCTAAAACTACCTCAACATGTAAATAATCTTAACTGGCACGTAGGTTATGTGCAACAGCCAGCAAACTTTAATCTCACAGTGGGTCGCCATTTTCCCAGTATTTCACCCTTCCGACCTATTTTTGGGGGTCCAGTGACGTTTTACCCTCCACACCGCCAAATGACACTAACTTCGCAAATTATATGTCCTCCGTGTCCACTACCCCCACTCCACTCTCTCCAAATACCATCTCGTTGGGGTCCAGTACCTGGATTCCCGTAGACAACCCAACGGATAACAAGATACTGCACTTACTTTTAATTAATTCCCGTTCACTGTTAAATAAAATGCACTTCCTGCGTAATATTCTTCACCTTTCTTCTCCTGCTATGGTACTAATTACAGAAACATGGTGTTCAGCAGAGATGTCTGACACATTGTTCAGGATACTGGGTTATAACATCTTTGGTAATGACCGCCTTTATGGTAGAGGTGGTGGCTGTATAATCTACGTCAAAGACAAATACTTGGTTCTGCCTCTGAATGAACCACTCCTACGGAGACTTCCTGAGTCGATGTGGATCAGCATTTCTATTAATCCAACAAATCTCTTAGTAGGTTGTATTTACAGACCCCCATCGTCTACACTCACCGTGACCGATGACTTGTTGGACACTTTTTCTTTTATTGCTGACCTCTCATACACTAATAAAATAATGGCTGGGGATTTTACTATGCCTGAAATCCCATGGTCCCTTAACAATAAACCACAAAAACACAATCCTTTTATGTCTACTCTTGATCGACTGGGACGGGTACAGCACGTCACAGAACCTACACGGCTTGGTAACACACTTGATCTAATATTTATTATGGGATATCCGCATGTGTCCACATACATCAGTGACAAGTTACCGGGTAGTGATCATAACATCGTTGGTTGCTCTTTCCAAATTCTTTCTAAACCGATAGAATCAGTGATCATTTACCGCTTATTCTCTTCTGTGAATTGGTCAGTTTTCTCGGATCTTATAAGGGCTTTATATTGAGATCCATTCTTCTTAGCACAGAATGTACAAATTGCTTGTAATGAATCCTACCATCGCATTCAGCTTTGTGTTGGAGCTGTGGCTCCAAAACCTACCAAGAAGTTGAAAAGGACTGCTGCACCTGCAGGTATCTCGAAAAAGGTAGCCACTAAACTTCAAAAATAAAGAAAATATTTAGGAAAACAAACGATTTTACTCTGCTGATGCTCCACACCAGATTGCTTACAGCGTTATACCAAGACCACCACAAAATGCTATGCTCTGAGGAAGCAATGGTGCTGAAGGGCGCCAACGTGGTAGGCTACATCTAAAAACTTTTGGACCGTAGGCAGAATAGAAAATCAAGTTGTATAAACACCATTGTAAACTCTGGTGGAACTGCCATAACCGACTGTGCAATCATATGTTCGATCTTCAATGACTACTTCATGTCTACTAATAGCACTAATGCGAATGAAGATCCTCAGCTCAAGCTGATACACAGAGGCCGAGATACACTCCAAACTGTTGAATTTACACTTAGTGACATATGTCGTCAACTCTGATTAGTTCGGCCATCATGCTCACCAGGCCCTGACAACATCCCTCCAATACTGGTAAAGCACGGAAGTCCAGACATCCCCTGGTTTTGCTTAATGTATTTACACTTTCCACGCTCAATGAGGAGTATCCTATACACTGGAAACAATCAACTATAATACCGACACAAAAGCGGATGTATGCAACATGTAAAATAATACCGCCCAATCCACCACACATCTATTATCTCCAGAATCATGGAGAGGATAGTTAAAGAACGCATAATAGAATATTTGAGTTCTATGAGCCTTCTCAGTAAACATCAACACGGTTTTTTGAAAGGTAGGTCGTACACTACCTGTGAGTTAGATTACCTTGATTAGGTGACTAGAGCAAGAGACGCCGGAAGTGTTATCATCGTAATATTTCTTGACATCCAAAAAGCTTTTGACCGTGTCCCACACAATTTATTGTTGCGGAAGCTTATGTCCTAGCATAGTTGTCTTCCTACTTCGAGGGTAGAAAGCAAGTAGTCAAAATCGGTAACTATACGTCTGAAGCCACCACAATCTCTAGTGGAGTAATTCAAGGTAGCGTGCTAGGCCCGCTCTTATTCTTAACCTATTTCAACGATCTCCTCGACGAAATCTCGTATGGAAAGCCGTTCCATTTCGCAGATGATGTTAAAATTGTGTATTGTTCCGCCCCTGGGCAATGTAGTCCTAACATAGCCTATATTCAGTCTGACTTGTCCGCATTGGAGCTCTGGAGTAACTCCTGGAAGTTGCACTTTGCCACGGACAAGAGTAATCTATTGTATTACGGCTTTGGCCCTTCTCTAAACATCCTTACATTAAACGATACCCATATTCCTGTGTGTGGTGCAGTCCGAGACCTTGGTCCAAAATATTCTGCCTCAGTTAGTTTTTCAGAGCATGTTATATTCTTGCAGGCTTCTGCCAGAAAAGTGATCGCCTATATAAGTCGAACTCTTATTTTGAGGGATTCCAGGCTTCAAGCCTTTAAAATTTGTGTTAGGTCGAAACTTGAGTACTGTACGATAGTGCATAGTAATCTGAGAAAAGTGGATATTATAGCACTAGAAAACATTCAACGATCATTCACAAAAAGGTTTCTGAACATGCCTAATACTATGACAGATCGTGAGCGTTGCGAGGCGCTAAATCTGGAGCCGCCATGGCTATGCAGACCCAAACTTAATCTGTGCCTTCTATACCGCCTACTATTCGGATTAACCTTCACTGCTCAGCCACAACTCGAGTTTGACTCGTATACGCTATGAACTAGAAACAGCGAGCGCACAGTCAAAATACCAAAGTCTCGCACAAAGCTCCGCTCAAAAAAATTTTTCTGTAAAATATGCGTTTATATGGAACAAACTTCCATCGAGTGTTAGAAACTGCACTACCTATCCACAATTCAGACGCATGATTAATATTCCCCTGACTGTTGCAAACATCTGGTCAACACTAAGCCAAACGGTGACTCTAGATGATTTGTATGAGAAAGGTCCTGGATACATATGAAAGTCACCATATCCTCTATTCGTTTCAATAATATAAGATTACCTACATATAATTGCATTCTTGAGTATATATTTGATAACGATCTCATTCCTATCAATCCGTCTAACCAATTCTGTTTTCTCCTTTGACGCACTGGTTTGCAGATGCACTACACTTTTCAAGCTGATGTCTCTGTACCATCGTCGTCACTCGCCAAGATTTTCCACCAAATTGTGACTGGCCTATCGGCAAGCGTTTGTATTCATCATTATGTTTTATAATTCCTCATACTTTATCTTCCTCTTTGTTTCACCGTTGGTCATGACTGGGCTGATCTCTTGTGGTGACGGATTACAACTTCCAAAATAAAATAGTATACCCATGCAAATCATATTACTACTGACTCGCTGGCTTAAAACAAAAAGTGCCATAATTGATTGATCCGCATGACAGAAAAGGCTGAGGCTTCATCGCCTATAATGTATGCATAAAACAGCCCTAAAAAGGACGTTTGATACCTAGTTCTGATGATCTATTTACTATCTCACCACACAGGCGCAGAGCCAATTGGAGCATGAAAGTGCGGGTGAAACCCATCGTGGAAATACGGTGCATGGAAGCAAGTCCCCTGAGGACAGTTTCATGGATGACCTTATTACTTTACTTGAACTTTCCGTGAAATCTACATTTATTATTGTTCCCAGTTTCTTTATCTCTCTACTTTTTCCAAACTGATAATCAATCCAAAAACCCATACGGGAACCATTGATCGAAAGACGAATAATTAACTATATTATGCGATCACGTTGTACATGTTGATAACACCACCCAATTGGTCTGTGCCTCACACAGCTGAGTAATAAAACGTTTATTTATTTATTTATTTATTTTACTTCTCAGGAACATATCAGAATCTCCCAGACTGTGAAATGGTCTCCTATTCTTTCTTCTCAACGCCTATTCGCTTCTTAACCAAACGTAGATCCTTCAACCCACGGCTACACTTTTTTATCCTCACCTGCTGCCCATTACTGAAACTTGGTGAAACCGCATATGCTTATTCAACTATTGTGTTATAAACTAATTCGCAAAAGTCGTCTAACGGGTAGAGGTGGAGGCTGTTCTATTTACGTTCGACTAGACCTCTGGCTGGAAGAATTGACTGGCTCTCATCTGTGCTCAGTTGATGACTCCTTTTGGATAAGGACATCCTTTAACAACCTAGACTTCTTGGTGGGCTGCGTCTATAACCAACCACCTTGCAACGACTCCGCACTTGTTAAACCTAGGATGGTCTTCCTGTTCGCAACAACACAGTACTTCATGGGGAAAATTATTGCTGGGGACTTCAGCATGCCAGAAATGGCGTGGACTTCACTCTGCGGTCCTAAAAATACGTAGACTGCTTAGCAAGCATCGGTATAACAGGTTGGGCACAACAAGTTACCTGTGCCACAAGTATGACAGCCTGGATCAAGTATTCACTCTTAACCTCCCATGTGTTGAGCTAACTGTCCTGGGTGAATTCCCGGAATGTGATCATAACATTGCAAAGTGTTATATTACCTCTACCTGGAATCAT
>OX104061.1:22563708-22618688 GCA_944474145.2 Dicrocoelium dendriticum
AAATTCGTCTAGCACGAGTAACTAAAGTTTTCACAAGTGTCCGCTTGTACCGCACTGGTGTGAAGCTGGTGAAGTGCAGGTATTGGCCGGACCAGGTTGCTTTCCTGTAGATAGACCTTTTAATGAGCCCATCATCCCTGCGACTGATGAGGATGTCTAAGAATGGCAGACAGTTGTTTTGTTCCACTTCGCAGGTGACCCGTAAGTTGGTATGTGCCCTGTTGAGTTGCTGCACAAACTGGACAATCTGCTGCTCCGATGAACAAAAGACCAATATGTCATCCACATAACGCTTATAATATGGTAACTGGGCTATTTCTGCGGATATGCCTCTTTCTATCATCAGCATGAAGAAATCGGCAAGCACAGGGCCTAGTGGGCTACCCATTGCCACACCATCGATTTGACGATATGGGATGTTCTGAAAGTGGAAGCCAACATTTGCTGTACACAGAAGTAAGGATTCCTTTAGAAATTCGACTGGAATTGGTAACGAATAACTAGATTGTTCAACTAGCTCACATATGTAATCAACAGTTTGCTGTAGTGGAACGTTGGTGAATAGAGATTCAACATCCAAGGAACACATGACCTTATCGGAGAGGTTGATGTCATCTAAATCATCGATAAGTTGAAACGAATCTTTAAGACTATATGGATTGGACATTTGTCTCAGAGGCGAAAGTATCTTCACTAGCCAGCGAGCCAATTTATGCTGCGGCGCATTTACCATTGATAGAATCGGCCTAAGTGGTACTCCACTCTTGTGTGTCTTCGGTGACCCATATAACTGCGGAGTAGTGCTGCCACATGGCTTCAAACAATTATAGGTGTCACTATCAATCACGCGATGAAGGAGAAGCATTTCGAGATGGGCAGAAATGCTAGTTTCAACGTCGGCTACGTTCTCCATCTTATTAAGTCGTTCGAATTTGCTCGTGTCGTTGAGTATGTTACTCATTTTCTGAGCGTACTCAGCCTTATTCATGACCACAACTCCGGAGCCCTTATCCGGTTTCATCACAACTACGTTCTTAGTACGCAGTTCACGCAGCGCCTGAAGGTGTCGGCCTGTAAGTGCGCATTTTTCAGTCACTGGCACAGTCTTAACTTCATGGGCAATGTCGGTCAATTTGTTTCTAAACCAAACAACACTCTCAGGACTGGATGGTTGAAGCTCCTTAAATTGATCAAAAAAGTTCTCAAACTGAGCTTCTATGAACAACCCGTTCAGTCTTCTAGGAGGAATTTTGTAATCAAGCCCATATGACAAAGCTTCTAACTGCAAAGCGTCTAGTTGTACGTCTGATAAATTGACCACGTACTTACTAGGATCACGAACGATTGGCTCCTCATCCTGGCTGTTCGTAAGCGAGTTCTCCAATCGAGTATTCCGATTTCGCCTTGTACGGTCGAGAGTGGATTTGCAAAAGTTAGCGAACACAACACGACAACACAAGGATAGATCCTCTACCACATGTAGTAGGCGTGCGTGAGTTTCCAGTAAACTCAGAAGTTTGGACTCGGCCGTCTGTTGTTTCTGAACACACAATGCTGGTTTGTTCCGGCTTATGGCGACAGTTTCCGCAAACCGAAAGAAGCGGGGATTAGGGTGAGGTAACACAACTTTAAACGCTGAGCCCAGCTCTATCCGGTGACCCAATTCTAATAGGTGTTTACCTATCGAGGAAGCCGGCGGTTTGCGTAAACTTGGAATCTGACGAGGGTAGGCAATCTGAGCAACTTCACGTTGAACCCATCTTGATACATGGTTTATTGGTTTATTCGGGAAGTCAGCGTTCTACTAATTCTGCCTATGTAACTGTTTCCGTAGTCACATACAAATTGGTATACACAGTGTGAGTTGGCCCCAATAAGCTGAGCTTCCTTCGTTGGAGGAATGGGCAAATTTCGGGTTCGGCTTATGATGACAACTTGTGCAGCATAGTAACTTCCTTGTGTAGCCGAAATTATACGCTTAGTTGTCTTCAGCTAGGCCAACTCATCTTTAAAATGTAACTCTATATACACTTTCTTCTTGGCTGTCGTGTGCACCAAGTCCTTTGGCCGACTGAATTGGTAACAGAATCTCTACTATTGTGCACGGAGAATGTGGATTTTCACTTCCGGAATACACCATACCGTCAAATTAACGGCGTGGCAATGGGTAGCTCATTAGGTCCTGTGCGCGCTGATTTCTTCCTGCTGATGGTAGAAAGAAGCAATATTACGGAAATATCCCAGGTACAAATCGTCGGCTTCCTCGATAGGCAAACATCTATTAGACTCGGGTCACCGGATAGAGCTGGACTCAGCGTTTAAAGTTGTGCTACGTCACACTATTCCCCGCTTCTTTCGGTTTGCGGAAGCTGTCGCCATAAGCCGGAACAAGCCAGCCTTGGGTGTTCAAAAACAATTATTTGTCAGCCTAAAGTTGCCTTGGAGGAAGGTGTGAACTTCTGTCATTCGTTCTGCACCTTAAGCTTGTCTGGTTGCACCTCCTGGTAGTTATTTCTATGCATATCGGTTATTGGAGGGTCAAGCTTGGACTGCACGTTGTGTGATTGGATTGCGACGCGCAATCTCAATGTAATGGACTGTGGTTCACATTGAAGTGAACCTTAGTCACTGCGATCACTGGGACCGTACTCAAAGCAGACGGAAATTGGGTGTTGCCCACCCAATGCAGTGTTTTCGTGTGGGCAACACCCAATTTCCATATAGATTATTGTTAATGGTACTGAGGAGACAATACGAAATGCATGAATCTACCAGTCTTCGTCTGCTTTCCGTGCTTTTCAAATTGTTGAAGTGAATTAACTGCTTTAAATAAAAAATAAATTAAACCAGTCAAAATAGTGAAGTTATCTGCTTTAAAGCCCAATAACACATGGCCAGATGAGGTGTGGAAGTGCGGATGAAACCACTCGAAGGACTACCCTGCATGGAAGCAGGTCCCCAGGGGACGGTTCTATGGATGGCTGTATTACCTTACATGAACTGATAACGATTCTAACAATTATTTTAAGTATCAGCTGTTTCTTGCACTACTTTTAATTGATAGCAGACTCCAAACAATTTAGATGAAACCTTATTACACTTAGACAATTTTCTTCACTATGTGAATATATTGTACAATACGATCAGACCACGTAATCGGTCGGTGTATCTCAATATCGAGAAATACACCATTTATTTACTTATTCCATCACACTGTTCATGTACCGTCCCCAGCTGCTACACCCACAAACACTTTAAACACGAATATGTTCTCTCTGCCAATTGTTGAGTACCTTAGAGCTGCATTGTGTTACCAAAGTAAACGTGTGAACAATGTTAGTTTAGACAAAGCACAGAAGGCGAGCCCGGCATGGGTGAACGATCCAACCTCACCTAAATACAGACCATGACCCAACCAACACATATCAAGTACTGCAAACCTCTGAGGATCCCCCCTTTCGAGGTGACATTAGTTAATACTCCTTTGCCACCTTTAGATATAATAAACCTCATGTCACCCTGCGGATTGCTAGGTATGTGGGATTCACCAACATACTCCGAGAGTTGCCACCGTGCACGGATTAAACCAGATGGGTGAAAACTACGTAAGTAAACACCAGTTCCATCAAGACACTAGGAATTTTCTCCCATGTTTTCCATTTGATAATACATATTTTCACGTCGATCGCACCAAGCCACAGGGATTTTCTTAAATCCTACACCCCATCCTCCACCAGCGCTTGCCACTTAACACATGACAATCCTCGATGGTCGCTTAAATAATATATTATGTAAACTCACGAATTAGGCTTTTTATGATGGTACGTTCATACTGGTGTTCATCAATGCCCGTTCTCTTGTACATAAAATATACTTTCTCCGCTGCTTCGTCCCCCTTCAGCAACCCCATATCCTTTTTATCACCGAATCGTGATGTACGAGTGAGACCGCGGACCATTTTTCTGCTATCCAAGGGTATTATTTCTTTCGAAAGGACAGATATCATGATAGGGTAGGTGGTTGTATCATTTACTGTATGAACTTATGTGCTTCACAATGCAGGGACGAATATTTCTCATCCCTCGATGAGTCCATTTGGATAACAGTATTCTTGGATGATAATAATAGAAATTCGGCCGGTTGTGTTTATTTACCGCCGAACTCTAGTGCCCTTAAAAGCGGATTGCTTCAGAATGCGATGAGGTATGTTTCTGCACTTCCTATTCACTTTAAAGTAGTTGGAGGATATTTCAACTTACCAAACATTTCATGGATCGAGTGGAAATGTACAGGAAAACAAGCTAAAATCCCGAATTGCCTGCCTGAGGTAGACTGGACACAGCATGTAACATCTACCACACTGTTCTATAATACACTCGACCTAATATTCACTGCTGGACCAATTGTCGCTGTTTTCGACGTACTGGAATGTCTACACGGTAGTGACCATAGTGTAGTCAGTTTCAAACCAAAAATTGCATATACACCTAAATCCCGCTTAGACACGTGTGTAATTTTGGTATAATAAATTGAAGAAACTTTGCTACTCAGATGCAGACTTCTGACTGGACCGATTTCTTCCCGTCTTCTAACCCAAGCATTTCAAGCATTTTATGAGAACTTCAATAGGTGCATCGAAATACTTTTGCTTGCTCTAGCTCGCAGTCGAAATAAGTCACAGCCACAGGAGAAACAGCTCGAACGTAAGATTAGAGTTCTTTCTAAACAGTATCAACAGACTGACTTTACAGTTTGTCACAGTTTAGCATTTGAGGCACTAACGCACAGTGGATGGCTCTTAGTCGAAGTATCACAAAGCAAAACACGTCAGGCACATGGAAGGCAAAACACTATTCTAACCGGCATGTTGTACAACGCAATGATCCACTATTTTAAACTAGGTCAATCGATAAATGGGTGAGCAAGTTACTGACACAGGCCAGCGGATGCACGCAACGAATAGAAAGTGCTCAGTACACTGGCCTTGAGGATGCCACATTCTTTCTCCCTTTAGTTTGGACCACTCCAGCTAGCTTGGTATCGGTCGACAGATAAACGTAGCCGAGTTGAACAGCGACAACGCTGAGCCTCCGGTTGGCCAGAGTTCTGAGAGTCCTGCGCGTTTGCCAAATCGGTTTGCTAGTTTGAGGACGCGTTAGGACGTAGTTAAAACGGAACGATGACAGACGTGATCCTTGTGCCGAGTCACTACTCTGTTCTCAAGTAAAGCCACCTGCATATCTTGTCCCCGCAACTTCGCGCAACTCTCCAGGCTGCGAGGCCGTGTCGGTAGACACCTTCATGCTCGAAGAATCTTCGATCGGAAGCCTTCTGGTCGTACTCTGCCTTAAATTTATCTTGTTTAGCCTTGACACGTAGCCTCTGGTCAGGAAACAGACGATCCAGCCATGTCCTCAACCTACGTCCGAACATCACCTAGCCTGAGCTCTTCTCAGTAGTTTCGTTTGGTGTGGTATGGTAGCCAAAAGTTAATTTGTCCAACTTGGTTTGCATTGGAGCAGAGGCTTGTTTCCGTAACCCCTTCTTGACCGTCTGGACGGCTCTCAGCAAAACTGCTTGTGTAGTGACCTGGAGTTTCCCCCGTATGACTGTGTAAGCTATTCTAAAATATATTAAAATTATTGATTTCCTATATATTAAGGAATTAGGCAGTTTGTTTGCTGGAACGTTGTTCCCTTTGTTTGAAACACGAACACGATATCCGCCTTTGGTGCGCGCGACTCGACTGCGAACGACGCTCCGTCCACGCACTCGACGCCCAACTGCATCCTCCCTAGCTAGCTCTCTCCTGGTGCCCTATTTTTAGCATTAGCTAGCTCTTCTGTTCAATAAACTTTTTCCTCAGCTTAACTTTTGTGTGTACTACCCATCGCCTTTGGTTGGCCGTCTAGTCTCGTACCGGATATATAGCGCACAATCATCGCGCTATATTTGAAGCTGGGTGGTAGGAAGGCTGATTCCACATGATGTATGCCGTCGTTTTTGAGGAACTCTTGAAATTCTTGACTATTAAATACGGAACAGTTGTCCGTTACCACCGTACGTGGTATGTCAAAAGTACTAAAATACGCCCGCATGCAAGAAACGGTCGTCTTAGAGGTGGCATGTGCAAGCAGAAATCTTTATTCTTTTCGAGTAAACAGCAATCAGAAAGATAAACATTTTTCCACTCAACGGGCTAAAGAAGGCAGCGTGTATGCGTTCCCACGGTTTACTGGGCCATTTTGAAGGACTCAGCGGTACAGGAGAGGCATTCCTCTGAGTGCTTTGACACACGTCGCAGTGTCGGATCAACTCTTTGATATCGCTGTCAATATTAGGCCATCACACATAACATCGCGCAAGTGATTTCATTCTCGTGATTCCTGGGTACGTTTCGTGAAGATTTTGTAAGACATTCTGTCGCTACCGTGGTGGTATGAGCGCCCTAGATCCCCATAGCAAATACCCATATTCGAGACTGAGCGCCATGCGTTGGACAAAGTAGGGTAGTAGTTGCGGTTCACAGCTGTCAGGCCAACCTTGAGAGACTAGTCGCTTGACTCTGGCCAGTAATGTAACCCGTTCAGCTTCTTGACTGATTTTTGCATTTGACACCGGATGTTCGCCCAAATGTTGTAGCGGATGAACAAGCTCCACAGGTTTAAATACACGATCTGGACGTTGATTCAACTGTAAACGGCTCAGGGCGTCCGCGATTCTAATTGCTTTCCCAGGGACATAGGTGAGCTTGTAATTGTAATCGGAGGGCAATAAAGCCCAGCGTTGCATACAAGGTGACACCATTTGGTTTATGCCTTTTTCTTACTAAGCAGGGTTAGCAAAGGTTTGTGGTCAGTAAAGATTTCAAATTTTCTTCGTCACAAATACTGGTGGAATTTCTTAACTCAAAGGATAACGACTATAGCTACCCTATCGAGCTGCGCATAGTTCTTTTCCGCTAGTGCCCAACTTCTGGTCGCAAAAGATATTGGTCGCTCGAGCATGTCTTCTATTTAACGTGACAGTACGGCCCCGAGTCCTGTAGGTGACGCATCCTAACGAAGAGGGATCGGCTTTCTGGGTCAAAAAGCAGTAACAAGTTAGTGCTTTTTGGGTCAAAAAACACTAACAAGTTAGTGTTACTAATAGCTAATCTGACAGCATCGTAAGTTTTTGTTGTTCATTAGACCACAACCACCTGGTATTAGTACGAAATAAAGTTAACATTGGTGTGAAAAGACTATCCAAATTGAGTAAGAAACGACTGCAACTGGTTAGCATCCCAAAATATGATTGCAGTTGGATAATACTTCGGGACTTTGGGGAATCCAGAATGGGTTGAATTTTTCTCCTTATGGGATGTAACCCATGTTTGTCCCAACACAGCATCACAAAAGAGGACACCTTTCCATTCCTTGAATTTCAGTCCGCTCTTCTGAAGGCGTTTCAAGACTATTGCCAGTACAGTCCTATGTTCGTAGTCGGTACGAACAGTAAGCAAAATGTCGTCCAAGTAAGCGCAAACTCCGGGTACGGCTTTCAGCAAATGTATCTTATATCTGGAATGCATGGATCCCTTTTCCCGTTTAACACGAAGCCCATCAAGAAACACCAGCCAAACAAAGTGGCTCACTAGAATGCGTCAGCTACGGCACTCTTTCTGTAGGAAGTTTAACTGCCTATGCCATGATGACAAATGAAATCGCTATTGCTTACCAGCCAGATCTTCCCAAAGGCATACTGGTCAAGAACGAGCAGCCATGAATAGTGATAACAGAGCCAAGCAACTCACCTGGCTTCTGCGTTCTCGCATCTCTTACCAATTGCCAAAGGTATCCCTCATAAGAATTGGCTCTAATGAAATTTCCAATGGTCCACTTGTTATATGCGAGGCATTCAACTCTTATTTTAAGGAGTCTCAACGTTTAGAAACAGGCCCAATCAGAGATATGCTGCAAGGGATCGCTAGGCATTCACTTTGCGCAGTGCATTTTGACATCAAAGGTATCCGCTCTGCGATTTCGACCATGAAGCCATCTTTAAACCTTGGTCCAGATGGCATCCCGCCCATACTAATTAAGAACGGCGGTAAGCACATCTCCATACTCCTCCTGAAGCATTTTACAATCTCCATACAGTATGGAAAATATCCTTTTGCTTGGAAACACGCTATAGTCATGTGGCGTCACAAAGATGGCTTTGTGGGAGGTTGTCAATTTTCGTCTGATAATGCATACATCTGTCATCTTGAGAGTAATAGCGAAGACTGTTAAACGAACTCACATGGACTTCGTGTGTGAAGGAAACGACGTAAACAAGTCACACCATGGATTTCTGAGTGCGCGATCCTGTGCAACCTGCCAGCTGGATTTCCTTAACATGGTCACTCACATTCTACCTCGATATGCAAAAAGCATTCGACAGCGTTCCACATAATCACCTACTACACAAGGTCAATGCCTATGGCGTGGGGAGTCCTCTGTTGGACTGGTTTGGATCAGACCTAACCGGACGCAGTCAGTGAAAATTTCACATGTCAAAATCTCCCGAGCCACTGTCTCAAGCGGTGCCATACAGGGAAGCGCTTTAGGTCCAACACTCCTTATGTATAGCAATGATACCTGCAGCAGCGTACAGCACGGTCACCTATTTCTATTCGCTGATGATATCAAAATCGTCTACATCTTCCCCCTAGGTACAACCATATCCGCACTCAATAGAATACGAGAAAATCTAAGGACCCTAGCGTCATGGTGTCAGCAAATGGCAAATTACTTTCTCCGCTGAAAAATTGGGTGCCATGACGTACGAATGCTCAGTACCTGATAGGGCGCTTGCGATTAATGACATTCCTATTCAGCTTCATACAGAAACAAAAGATCTGGGTCTGCGTTACTCTATAAATAAATAAATAAAATAAACAAATGAATGTTATATTCCTCGGTGTTTCGAGGTGCAGTCCAACTATGTGGTCTGATCAATGTGTACAAAAGGATCGCACAAAAAATAATCAATTTGTTCACGCTTTTTACAATGGATCCAAAACAGGTACTAAACTAATTGACAAGATTAAGGTATTAAAGAAATTAAAAAGCAGGAACAATAACGTAAGCAGATTTAAACAGATGTCCAGTTAAAGTAATACGGCCACTCGTGGAACCATCCCCAGGGGACCTGGTTCCATGCAAGGTAATCCCTCGAAAGGTTTCACTCGCACTTCCATGCAATAACTGGCCGTGTGCCGGTGTGGCATAGTAGCATATGAGCCATCACCTGTATTTCATATGTTTTGTTCATTTTAGAGCTGCTTTTGAACATGTATTATGGGCCATGAAGGCTCAGCCCAGTCCGTCATGCGGATCATACTGTTATGGCACTTTATTATACGCCAGACAGTTGGTGGCAATTTGCCTTGCATAGGTAACGTCTTTTATGATCTGGAAGCTGTAATCCGTCACCACAGGAGATCAGCCCATTCGTGGCCAACTATGAAATAAGGAAGAATATAGAAAAGAAGAATTATGTGAAAGAGGTAACATATCCTTAACGTAAAAATAGGCAGGTATGTTTTGTACATCGGCGTAGAAATCGATCGAGCCGATCATACGATAAATTGTGTAGCGTGACAGCCGGAGACAGATGACTGTACGAGTTGTTCATAGGCAAAAGTCGCATAGGGAATCAGTTATTGCCATCACTGAACTTTTATGAGCGAGTGCACTTTCAAGTCGCAAAAGCTGGACATTTAGGCATCCACATAAGCTGACACCTGAACACTGGAAAACACGTCTAGAACTTTACCGGAGTCACGTTCGCCCGATCTTGATGTAGTGTGCTTTCATACGTAGCAGGTTGCGTAAGTCGGATCGCATTTTGCTTGAAAAAGCTCAACGGTGGTTCACTAAAATCCTCACCCCTCAATGCCAAGCATTTAGTTACAGACAGCGGTGTGGTCAGCTCAGACTCCAACCTCTGTGGCTGCGACGTATTGTCCTAAACTTACGTTTCCTGCACAAGGTAATACATAACTTTGTGCCCAGTGACCTGTTCAGACTTAAGCTGAGAGATGGAACAGAACGTAACCTTTTAAACAGGAGTAGTACTATTAATCCGCTAAGAACGAGGAAGTAACTAAGTTCTCGTTTCTTCTTAGTTGCCTATATAAAGAATTGGAACAAACTATCAACATGGCTGCGAGGAATCCAGAACCCGCAGGCTTTCAAGACGGAGGTGCAAAAGTTCCTGCGCCTGGATAATGCAAAACGGCTCTTTAACGTCTACGACTCGGACGATCGTCTATTTCTAGACAGGGGCGGATGGAGCATGAACAATCCCGGTGTAACATCGTGTGTTAGCCAGATGAAGTATGTGATACATTGGTGCGAAGCATTTGTATCATCCTTAACTTAATATCTGTCATACCTACCTCTGAGATCTCGCCTGGATCAAGTCCATGATAATTCTAGAAGTTAAGGCTGCAAATCCGAGTTTATGACCAACTTCAACAACTTTCATTATCGTTTGATCCATTTTTAGCTCGATTGCAGTCACTTAGGTCCTAGGAACCCATGTGGCGGTGTAAGTGCAGTTGCAAAGAGGCCTATTACGCCCAATTCGTATCTTCGCCTCCACGGCTGTTTACCTCGCTTGCCACCTTACTACAGCGCAAATAAGGCGAGACTTGGCACACCACTCTTGAACAGAGTGGTAACTCCGCATGTACGGTGAATGTGCCCTTTCCGTTGGTAGCGGTTCATTAATCGGCCATCACTTTCTTATCCCACCTTTATTATGCTCTAAGAAATACTGCACAGAAATGGTAACATTAAACTGTAAAGCTTACTTACACTCCATGCACCCACCTAAAACGTCTGGTATTCAAATAAAATCAACTGGGACTCTTGAGAAGTAAGCGGCAGTCAAGTTTAAACTGTACGGTCGTACATATTCCGCAAGAAGCAGACTGAGCCATGACACTTATTTCCTTATCCTCTGGTGTCCCGTTTGAAAGGCCACCTTCAGTTACAACACAGTTCATTTTATCCGACTTCCGTTCCTTTATTCTTCCCTAAAGTCACTGATAGTTATCGGCCACGACGCTTTATAAGTTGTAGAAATCTTTTTGACCTATTTATGACCCACACTTTCTTAGCTAGTATTCGGTTTTGCTATAAATGTTACTGAGCGCGATAGCGAACCCCTCTGAGTTGACGGATTATATACATAAAGCATAACTTCTGCACCATTTTATTATCTCCATCCTCATAAGTATTACCACCGCTTAAGTAGTTTGTCCTGAGGCTCCGCGTAAGTGGACCAAATATGGTAAACGGTTATCTTGCGATACCTTCAGCAACTGAGACTTGTGTGTGCGCACAAATGTACTGACAGCCCGTGGAGTCCATATCCCATCTGCTTTATCAGAGACCAAATGAACCCATCGGTATTATTTAACGCAATTCTACGCTTGTAATCCCACACTTATTTGCGACATGCGCGCCGTTTATTAATATGGCCTTGTTGGGCGGAGCCTGGGATACTAGTCGGTAAGAAATGACACGTAAGACGTGTGATATACAACAGTATAGAAGCTGGAGGCGACTGAACCAAACGTATACTGTGCGGCTACAAGAATAGGAAGCGAATCAGCCAGAGCGAGAAAGGTGCAGCAAGGTACTCACCAAAACGGCTTGTGTCGACAGATGTGCAGTCAGCAAAACAAATGGACGTTTTGAAGGTTAAAACAACCGTAAAATCTAATGTTACAAAAATACTGAAAGAGCGTGTTTTCCGGCACACTACAAGGGCCTCCCCCTAGAAGGCTGAAGGATGAAAGACTTCGATGGAGCTGTTAGTGGGGGAAACGGAAAGTGAGGATGGGTGCGAATAGTTGCATGGGATTGAGTAAGGGCTTTCAAAGTGGGGTGTGTAGCAGAGATCGCTGGGTCCAGGCTTTTGTTAGTTATTATTTATGGTGATCGGGTGAACCAGAGTGCATCATCAGTGGGCCGTCGGGGCTGGCTGGTCGGACTGCAAAAAAAAACTGGCTAGTCCAGAAAAAAGTCCGACAGGACCTTCCCTTTGCTGCAGATCCGACGGTGCGCTTGGGAGGTGTCACACCCCCACCGCAGTTTAGTCCACAGTCCTCGTCCCACGAAGAAATCCGGCGTCTTCGTCGGAAACGCCTAGACGACGTTTGGGGACCAATCCGTTCGTGGCTGTCTGCGGCCGAAAGCGGCTGTCTGTTCCTTGGGTGAGGAAGGGGGTCTTGGGTCGGCCGGTGAGTCACTCGGGGGTTGTGTTGAGCCGGTTGGCGAGTCACACGAGGGTTGCCTGAAAAGTTCCGGCGGTTGAATTTCTGGTAGGTAGAACTCAGAGGGGGTGGGCAAGGGTCGGGGAAGTTGCTTGAAGCAGGAGAGGGAACATGGCATGCATGATAAAAGCAAATACTCTTTCTAGGTTTTCAAAATGTTTTCGGTTTTTTTTGTCGATTTTGCAAAATGTTTGTGAACAAGCCGCACGATAACCACTAAAGACGAAAATGGCGCGTTAATGGAAATAGCAAACGTTTACAAAATCCGAAAAACGGACCGGACGTTTGACCTATCTACCGCGTCGGTCGGTTGCTTGGGGTTGAAGCGGGATAGGTTGAGGGTCAAGGGGTAGTGAGGGTTCCGAGCTATCCAGTGCTCGGGAAGTCACCGCAGGTAGGGGTGCTTGTGAGAAAGCACCAGGATGATTTGCAAGTGGCTCGTCAAAGAAAGCAACTTTCAAGCGGTCGGTGGACACCGTTGTTCGGTGACCATTCTGGTCTAAAGTGAAATGTTTCGGAGTCCGTTGCCGAACTCTGAAAGGACCAGTGTAGGGAGGCTGGAGAGGGCGCCGCACTGCGTCGGTGGGAAGGAAGACGTGAGTGCAGGTAGAGAGTCAGCTGTGCATTTGCACATCTCTAGTCTGTTCACGGGACGGAGTCGAGCGTAGTGAACGCATGCGTTGAGCGAGGGAGGACGCAAAATTAAGCGGGGACATACCTGACGCTGCGGGAGGTGGAACGAATTCTCCTGGTAACTTGAGTGTTGTGCCGTAAACCAACTCTGCTGGTGCACATTGCCAGTCAGCTTTGATGCTGCTGCAAATACCTGAGAGTACGAGCGAAACGCTTTCGCTCCAGCTAGGCTCGGATGAGGCG
Organism: Dicrocoelium dendriticum; assembly: GCA_944474145.2. Lineage (NCBI taxonomy): Eukaryota > Metazoa > Platyhelminthes > Trematoda > Plagiorchiida > Dicrocoeliidae > Dicrocoelium > Dicrocoelium dendriticum. The sequence goes on from OX104061.1 coordinate 22,576,901, forward strand.
CAGAGCGAAGCTTTAAGCTGTCTATGGAAGCGTTCAACTAACCCGTTGGCTGCTGGGTGATACACTGTGGTATGAATGCGACGACAGCCTAAAAAGTTGCAGAACGTATCGAATTGTGAAGATTCGAAAGGCGTTCCTCGGTTAGTTGTAATGGTGGATGGACACCCGTAGTGCGAGACCCACCGGTCCAAGAAGGCCCTGATAACAGTCTCAGCTGTGCAGTCTGTTACGGGAATGGCTTCTGGCCATCTGGTGAAGCGGTCGACAAATGTAAAAGTGTATACGAATCCGCGTGAAGGAGGCAATGGACCTACCAGGTCTAAGTGTACATGCGAGAACCGAGAGCCCGGTGCAGGAAATGAACAAAGAGGACCGCGGGTGTGACGATGTACTTTAGAGCGCTGGCATTGAAGGCAGGCGCGAGCCCATGCGCGAAAATCTTTGGTTACGCGTCGCCAAACGAAACGTTCGGTGACCAATTTCAAAGATGCACGGATACCGGGATGTGATAGTGCGTGTAGTACGTCAAAGACTGTGCGTCTGTAGGAGACAGGCACGAGGGGTCTAGGACAACCTGTGGAAGTGTCACAGAGAATGGTTCCTTCCGTGGTTTGGAGAGGAATAGGTTGCACATGCAGCGAAGTGGACTGCAGAGTGCGCTGTATGTCTTCGTCTTGAGCCTGAGCCGATGCCATGGCAGCAAGGTCGACTGTAGGAAAAGAATGCAGAGTGAAGTTGACGCATGGGAGAACCTCGGCGACCTGATTGTCGACACCTGAGACGTGACGTATGTCAACAGTGAACTGCGTGACAAAGTCTAGGTGTCTTGTTTCCCGTGGTGAGTAATTGTCGCAATCAGAGTTGTAGGCAAAGATAAGGGGCTTGTGGTCAGTGTAGACCCTGAAAGCGCGAACTTCGAATGTGTACCGGAGGTGACGAATCGCTAGGTAACTGGCGAGCAGTTCTCTGCCAAACGTGCTGTAGCGGAATTCCGCTGGCTGCAGGCGCTTGGAGAAGAACCCAAGAGGTTGCTATTCCCCACCAACGTGTTGTTGGAGAACGGCTCCTACCGCGATGTCTGAGGCAGCGGTCGCAATAGAAAGGGGTTCAGTCGATTCGGAATGAGCGAGGAGGGCTATGTTGGAGATAGCATCCTTGAGCTCGGCGAAGGCTGCCTGTGCTGTGTCAGGAAAAGCGAACTTACGTTCATTTCCTCTGAGTAAGTCAGTCAGTGGCTGCATGAGCTGAGCGCAGCGCGAAATGAAGCGTCAATAGTAGTTGACCAAGCCACAAAATCGATGGAGGTGCTTGAAGGAAGGCGGAGCTGGGAAGTCCTTGATTGTCTGGATCTTATCAAGAACGACTGCGATACCAGACGATGAAATGAAATGGCCTAGGAATCCTACCGTTGATTTGCCGAGTTCGCACTTAGTCGGGTTGACTGTGACACCGTGTTGGGTCAATCGAGTTCGAAGATGCTCAAGGTGCTCTTGTTCCGATGAACTGGCTACTAAAATATCATCGAGGTAGGAACAGACGAAGTCTAGGCCACGAGTGACATCGTGGATAAAGTGTTGGAAGTTTTGTGTGGCGTTGCACAGTCCAAATGGCATTCTTAAAAATTCAAACAAACCGAAAGGAGTGACGGCTGTTTTAGGAATGACATTGTCTTCCACAGGTATCTGATGATAGGTGCGAACCAGATCGATGTTGCTGAAGATTGTGTTACTTGTGAGGCACGCGGTAAGGTCCTGCATGTGTGGGATGGGATACCTATCTGGGACGGTTAGGCGATTGAGTGCGCGGTAATCACCGCAAAGGCGCCAGTCACCGGATTTCTTGGCGACCATCTGCAGGGGCGAGAACCAAGAGATGTTGGAAGGGCGGATTATTCCTAGTTCAAGCATGTGCTCAAACTCCGCCCTAACTACCTTTAGTTTCTCGTGCGATAGTCGGCGTGCACGGCACGACACAGGTGGGCCGTTCGTCCGTATGTGGTGCGTGACTTGAGCTGCCATGGGTAAAGCTGCGTTCATTGGCTGAACGAGTTTGGAATACTGCGAAAAGAGATTAGCGTAGTCTGGCGAGGTCTGTGGAAATGCATAGACCGGGGATATAGATGTGATGTCGGCGGTGGTGCCATGTACACTGAGTTTCGTTGCAGTGTCGACTATCATCCGGCGTTTCGCATCGACCAAGAGGTCGAAATACCTGAGAAAGTCAATGCCGATGATGGCAAAGGGGAATGCAGCGAAGGTGAATACCCGGCGGAACGTGCGCGAAAGACCTAGATACAGGGTAAGCGACCGATGACCGTAGGTGGGTATTGGCGTGCCATTGGCGGCACTGAGGCTTGTCGACAGAGAAGCGGTAGGCTCACCTGGCATAAGGGGAATGACGCTGACTTCCGCCCCGGTATCAACTAAGAACTAGGTATCGGAGTCATAATCACTAATGTAGATGAGACGACATTGAGCTTTGCCGACACCGTTAGTCGCCATTACGGGCCGGTCTGGAAGTTTCCCTGCTTGGCGGCGGAGAAACTGCACGGTTGCTCGCACTTGTAGGCTTCGTTACCAAAACGCAAGTGGTAAAAGCAAAAGCCTGAATTGTTATGCTTCGTGCGACGAGTTGATGAGCTAGAGCGGCTGCGCTGCTTACGATCTAGGGAGAGTTTCTCGTCTTGACGTTGTAATGACGCTATTTGCGATGATAATGCGTCGATTGCTGACGACTCACTAGTCGCTGGGGCTGCGAGGGGGCTAAGTCGAGTGAATGTTCTAAATTCGTTCGTTGGCTGAGGTCGTTCGATGAGACGGTCCGCCAGTTCTGCAACGGCTGCGAGAGGCAGGGCGCTTGCCAAGGCAAGGAGGGCTTGTGCTTTCCAGGTGTTGTATCGTATTCAGATTCAGATGGAGTGGAACGATAGGAAAATATTTTGAGTGTTCCTTCTTGATCGGATCGTTGAGCCAGGAAATGATAAGGTGCTAGGAGGTCTTGATAGATCTAAAACGAAACACCCGAAACACAATCAACCAATTACTGCCCACATTGCCTGCACTAGCAGTCCCCGCTCTGTAGGTTACGTGAGGTAAGAAAGAAGTAGAAAGTAAATGAAAGATAAAGGAGGATGAAAGTCATTGAAATAAAGGATAACACCAAAGAGTGAAGAGAATGACAGAATAAGAACTAGAAGTTTGAAGATGGATATAGTCAGGAGAAGGGAAAGGTTCCGTGTTGCCATCCAAGAGCGTCTAACTGACGCTCGAAACCCTTAACGGTAAGTTCACTGACTACATTTTCTGGAAGCGAGTTCCAGCGCTCGATAACTCTACGCGACAACCGAGTTTCCGCCCTGATCCGGTCAGAACGCGACTTGTGTAGCTTCATGGGATGTCCGCGAAGACAAGCTCAATTCCGGTCCAACCTTCCCTGTTAAAATGCGGTAAGTAAGGATTAAAGCTCCTCGAAGCCGTCGGTAGTGCACTGAATACATACCCAAGCTGAGTAGACGCTCGGGGTACGATTGCCCCCGTAACCTCTCGACCAATTTGGTACCTACTCGCGAAACCTCTCGAGCTCCATTTTGTCCAGAACAAGCTTGGACGCAGTATTTCAGATGGGGTCGAACGAAAGCTGAGAACGGGTTCACAAATATGTCGGGAATTAAAACCCCGAAAGAACGGCGTATTAACCACAACATTATGAACCCCCTACTAGCGGCCTTCTTCCAGTTGTCACCAGAATGCAAAGACGAGGAATGGACGACGCCTGGATCTACCTGGTTGGAGACAAGGGGGAGTTCGACCTCACCGAGTACGTAGCTCGAAGGCGGGAAAGTTGCTGCTATACGAAGGACGGAATACTTAGCCTGATTAGTGGGGAGTAGCCACAAAGTAGACCAGTCCCAGAGTCTGTCCAAGGCATGCTGTATGGCGTCAGAACCCCCAGAAACATTTACAACATTCCACAGCATGTCATCAGCAGACAATAGGGATGATACTCCAAACTATCCAGGGAAATCGTTTACGTAGATGGAGAACAACATCGGTCCAAGGACCGAGCTTTGTGGGACCCCGCTAAGGACGGCTTGCCTGAAGGATAAGCTGCGACCCACGCGTAAACACTGCTCTCTTCCCTGCAAGAACGCAGATACCCAGTGAAGGGGGCGGTCAATTACGCCGTAGGAACTCAGATTTGTGATAGCCTCAAGTGGGGTACCTTATCATATGCTTTCGGGAAGTCTACGAAAAGCACATCCACTACGTGGCCATTTTTCATTGCCTCGGCCCAAGCTTCACGAGCAACCAAATAATTCGTCAAACACGAAATGTCCTTCCGGAATTCAGGTTGTGCACTACTGAGTAGATTAAGTCTATTCAGGTGACCTTCCAACGAATCTCTCATCAGCTTTTCAAGCAGTTTGAAGACGTCGCTAGTCAGACTAACTCGCCTATAATTGGCTGACAGACTACTGTCACCATTTTTGAAGATAGGACAGATGACATCCTCCTTCAATTCATATGGTAATGTACAACTGTCAAGTGACTTCTGAAACACCATCGTCAGCGGTCCAGTTAGTTCCACCGCCAACTCATGCAGAAGCTTCGGGTGAATTGAATCAAGTCCAGCTGCTTTGGAAGGGTTCAGTTCTTGCAGCAGTTTAAGGACTTGCGTTTCCACTACAGTAAACTAAGTTAACTAAGAACCCTCAGGTACTCTGGGGACAAGTTCAACGCCAGTCAAGGCGAGCTCAAGTACAAAAGCCCCTGCATACTGCCCCCAAGTACACGAGCCTTATCTGAGTCCGAATAAGCACGAGTTCCATCGGCCCGCATCAAAGTTGGGATTACCGAATTCGAACCACAGCGTCTCTTAACATAAGCGAAGAACTTCTTCGGATTTTCCGAAGCTCCATCAGCCAATTCCTATTCGTACAACAGCCGAGCTTTTCTTAAGTGTTGTTTACACCTATTTCTAGCCTCGCGGTGTCTATCATAGGTGCTAGTTGATGGAGCCGCACGGTAGGTCCTCCAGCACCTAGAACGCTTCTGGAGCAGGTACTTGCCAGTGGTACCTATCCACGGCGGCCGCATCCGCGTCTCCTTTCCCCTCGCAAGCGTGAGGTAGAGAGAGACACTTCCGTGAGATAAGATTTAAATTTATCCCAGGCCGCCTGAACCGTATCAACCACCGAGGTTTCGCAACGCATCCCAGCAGTCTTGATACGCATTGCCTGATAGTTAGCACGCCATATGTTTAGAAATGGCTTAGCGATGCTCTGGTGACGTCTGGTCAGAGTACATCTGAACGATAAACATGATCATAAGCACCTAAGGGAGAGCTGTAAGTGATGTCGCCTACGAAGTCTAGTGACTTGGCAAACCCTAGATCCAAAATAGACGGGAGTTGGGCGTCCATGTACCTAGTGGGATGGTCCACGAACTGATGCAACGGTACTTGTAGCGTAAGCTCAAGAAGATCTGCACTGAAAGTACCTTCCGCCGAGTTACAAGAAAGATCGGCCCAGCAAACCTCTGGTAGATTGAAATCCCCCAGTATCAAACACCTGTTTGCGGATTGGAAGCCAATAAATTTAAACACCTTTTTGGATGCACTCCCAGGGCTTCCATACACAAGTACAACTAAATTGAGCTGAGGAAGTGCTAATCACTACCGACAGAGCTTCGACAGTTTTATCTGCCGACTGAAACATGTAGGTACGTGAAACGTCATCATCATCGTCACCAACAGCAGTACATCAGCCACTTGAACTGATGCTTCGCTGCCATACAACCAGGAGGACGTATGAGATAAAGAATAAGAAGAGGGAGAGAAGGGGACTTACCGGAAAACCTTAATGCCTTAAGCAAACATTGAGGGTCAAGGCGCCTACCCCTTGTGTAGACAACATACCGTCACAAACAGTTGGCTATCGTGAAACGTCAAGTTCACATCTAACGTAAAGCGCAACGCCCGCGCCTTGTCGGCCAACGAAGCGATCACATCTAAATAGTGCGTAGCCACACAGATGTACCACCGTCCGTGATGTCCCGAGACAGCCACGTTTCAGTGAATGCAAGTATTTCAGGATGAGACCCATCTACAAGCAGACCTATCTTGCACATATTATTCCTTAGGCTCCGCACAGTGCTTAGCACTATCTGAAGGTATTCGTAATGTCCAGCTCTGGGTCGTGCGCTACCAGTTCTGGCACTGGTAGGACGGAGACAGACCGCCGGCTGACCACCCAAAAACTCACCAATCGGAGACCTTGTTCACCGGCCGCTCGCCTGGTTTTGAGGTCCATTATAGCCTTTTTAGCTTCAGCCTATCCGCTAATGGTAGGTCTGGCTGAACGCTAACATTAGTATCCTTCCATTTGAAGGCAAACCCCAACAGTGCGTTGAGTTCATCCGGGGTGGATAGGACTACACGAAGCAAGCGCGGTCGAGGGTTTTGGGCGTTAACTGGCACGTTAGCCGATCTAGTCAATTTCCTGACAGTAACACCGGGAAACCCAGACGAAAGAAGCTTCGTTACGCACAACTTAAACCACTGTAGTTCGTCCAATATACGTTCGGCAGGAAGTGCAGCAGTGGATTCCACTACGTTAGGAATATCACGCTGCTATCCATGAAAGAATCACCAACTGCGGGGTATATTTACCTCACGGGTTTTGGAATTTACATGAACAGCAAATGGCTTAGCCCCAGGCAATGAGACTAGGCGCAAGATACCAGACGAGCTGGAAGCAACTGCAGCGTTCGTCTTCGCTCCAGGTTGTTTGTCCCGTCATTCTTGAGACTTTTGGCACTTGCCTGATGTTACATGTGTGTCGTCCGCTAAACCGCTGAACCAATGAGCAAACACAGACACATACAGATCGATTGAACGATAGTTGATTTGTCCACTCTTTTACCTTGTGTTGATTGGTTCATTTTCGACTTATTCATCTGGTGTAACCAACAAGCTATCTATTAGAGTTTTTGACACGTCCCGTCCGGTAGGAGCTATTATACACTTCCTATGCGGACTAAGGGTTCAGGTGCGATCCAGCAACAATAGAGAAATACGTATCACCTGAAGAGTACGGGCAGTACTGTTCCGAATTTTCCTTCGCCTTGCAGGTGAAGTATGTGTGCATGTAGGCGGGAGAGCCTATGGTGCGCTGAGGCTGGTGGTGGCTAGATCCTGACAGATGGTCTACCCACTGCTGCTGCTGTTGCGTCATAGTCTCATGTCCTGGGCGCCTCCTCGTGGCAACCGCTGGGTGGGAGTTGGGTTTGCCCTTCTCCCTGCTAAGATCCAGGACACCAATCCGCATGAGTCGGCTAACTGACCATGTGCTAGACCCGCTGCCCTTCGGGTGTTCATGTGATCAAAGGCTTTGGCTGAGAACCCAAATCGTTCTCCTGTGTGGTGTGGGCGCCTTGGCAGTATCCTAGTCCATCCTCTTCGGAGGTTAGGAAGTGGTCGATGGCCCTCTTCCCGTAAAACCTAGCCATGGGAGACAACAGGTTTACGGGTTATAGGCTCACAGCTCGATTGGCGTAGAGCACGAGTGCCACGCATTGTCTCTGACGGTGGGAGGACACCTCCGGGTGTTCAATGGTTTGCTACTGCCCGCCTCAAGCCAGGCAGCCCCTGGTCAAATTGGTGCAAACCCGCCAAACTCCCACCTGCGTCTGGCCGTGGTCGCAGGTGCGTATCCAATTACGGTCGCAAAACATATGATAATTAGTCCAGAACCTCAAAGGCTGCGTGTGACGGCCGTCAAGCAGATCCCAATCCGTCTCTGCAATCACATTCCCGAGCTGGATCTGCTCCGCACTGCATTGTGGGTCAGGCTATTGAGCCAAAGGCTCCGGGTGGAGTCCCTCAAGGAAATCTCCGAAGCACAACGACCACCTCGTATGCGATTGCCCACCAATGCAATCGTATGCCTGCGCGCAAAGCACTCAACATCGGGTGCTGGAACGTGCGCACACTACTGGACCGGAACTCCAGCGAGCGCCTGGAGCGACGCACTGCACTGGTCGCAATGGAGCTGGCGCGCTACCACATGGATATTGCGGCGCTCAGCGAAACTCGGCTCGCTGAGCAAGGTAAGTTGCATGAAGCAGGTGCTGGCTACTCATTCTACTGGGTGGGCAACGCCGCCTCAGCACCACGTGAACATGGGGTCGGATTTGCAAAATCCGATCGCTTCCATGGCCAGCTGGTGGGTGAACCAACGGGCATCAGTGCGCGACTGATGAATGTTCGCCTACGACTCGGAAGAGGTAAGTTTGCTACTTTTATAAGCACGTACGGTCCGACCATGTGTTATCCTGATGACACGCGTGATCAGTTCTACACTGAGCTATCCTCCGTGATACGGTCTGTGCCGAGGAGCGACCGATTATATCTGCTGCGTGACTTCAACGCGCGTGTTGGGCGTGATGCATCAGCGTGGACAGATGTTATCGGTTCGCATGGCATTGGTTCAGCGAATGCGAACGGTGACAGGCTGCTCTCACTGTGTGCCACTCACGGCCTGACGATCACGAACACTCGGTTTGCACTGAGTGCGAGTGATATAGCAACTTGGACGCACCCACGGAGTGGTCACGCTCACCTGCTCGACTATGTCATCGTACGTCAGCGTGATATGCGTGAAGTGCGCATGACACGTGTACTGCGTGGAGCTGAGTGTGGCACTGATCACAAGTTGGTGTGGACCAAACTGTACATATATTTTCGTAAATCTATGTATTGCACTCCCGCCGTGAATCGGCGTAAATTTAACATTCTCTCCCTCGGTACTGTGGCGAAACGTACGGAGCTGGAGAAGGCCCAGTGGGTGCCGAAGTGTCACTTGGCGTTCTCCTGTAGCTGGCCAACGACAGACCCAAATTGACCACATAGCCATAAGTTACAGATGGCGTGGTTCCATCCTGGATTGTTGCTCGTACTGGAGTACCTGCGTCGACTCTGATCATGCCTTGGTACGCTGTCTTTTCTCCATGAACTTTACCGAGAGGCGCACTAAGCGTCACCTCCAATTGGCAACTGAGAAATTGTCTCAACCCTCAGTCAGGCAAGCCTATCAAAACGCACTGCATACCGAACTTTTGCTGTCTTGTTCTAATGACAGTGAGCTTCAATGGAATGGAATATCGACCGTCATGCGCAACGCAGGAGCATCTGCTTGTGGCACTATCAATGGTCACCGCACCAGTCACTGAATATCCGAGAGGGCGGTGAACCCGTTGGAATCTAGAAGAAACCTCCCGACTGGCTCTGAACGCAATGTGACCAGACAGGCTATTAGGCGCGAACTAAAGCAGAGCCTACGTGCTGACAAGGAAGCATGGTGGACCAGTCGTCGGGCTCAAGAAATGGAGGCAGAGACAGTAGGCAATTACCGCAAGCTCTTCCGGCTAATCCGCACCACTGGTCCCAGAAAACTAGGCGTTAGTGAGACAATCAGAGGCAGCGCGGATGCACTGATGCACAATAAGGAGCGCCGTATGGCTCGTTGGGTGGAACACTTGCAACATCAGTTCAACTGGCACCCTGCTCCCGGACATCTTCCTACTCAGGTGATGCAGGACGACCCATGGATAGTTAGTTTAAAGCCTCCGTCGGAGGCCGAGACCCGGAACGCGATCGCAACCCTCAATCGTTTTCGTGCCGCTGGCCCGGATTCCCTCCCACCTGCAATATTTAAGGATGGAGATGAGGTCCTCTGCAAAGCACTGACCTCCCTATTCGAACGTATCTGGAAGCAAGGGAGTGTCCCGGCTAATTGGAGCGAATCGATTATAGTGCCAATATACAAGAAGAGCAGTCGCACAAACTGTTCTAACCACAGGGGTATTAGCCTAAGGCCGGTTGTGACAAAATCAATGGCCTAGATCCTCTCCTCACTGCGGAACGGGAATCTCGGATTAGGGAAGAACAGGCAGGTTTACAGCCCAGAATATGGCTGTATAGACCATATATTCACTCTGAAGCAGGTGCTCGAGCAGCATCAGGCATGCCGCAGACCGAGCATAGCTGTGTTCCTCGACTTCGAGAGTGTGTACGATTCAGTCGATCGACCAATTCTGTTCAAAATACTTGCGCGGAAAAGCGTTCCCACGAAATATGTGAACATCCTTCGTGCTCTATAATCGAAAACTACAGGCTGCGTCAGGGTCTACTGTGACCTGTCGGATAGCTTTCCGTCCACAAGTAGCGTTCGTCAGGGTTGTCCGATTTCCCCATTTCCGTTCAATTTCGTCGTGGATTCTATCATGGAGTGTTTCCTTGCAGAACCTCACGATGTAGGCGTTGAAGTGCTGCCTGGTGAAAGGTTAGTTGACCTTCTTTATGCGGACGATATCGTCTTGCCTTTCGACGATGTTGCGGCGGCACAATCAACCCTGTATAGCCTATCTAGAGCGGTCCCATTATTTGGTATGCACTTCACACCTTCAAGGCGCAAAGTGTTGCTGCAGGACCACCAGCCACTTTACAACCCCTTGACTCTTGCTAACGAAGAACTCGAGGCGATCAATCGATTCACTTATCTTGGCAGCTGCATCAGCAACGATGGACGCGTAGAAACTGAAGTCATTTCACGCATTGCAAAGGCCAGAGCTGCCTTCTTGAACCTTCGGCATCTTTGGCGACAGAAGGGGGTTTCCCTCCGTCTGAAAGGCCGTGTATACAAGGCCACAATGAGGGACTTTCTGCTCTATGGGAGTGAGACTTGGCCGCTTCGGTCTAAAGATCTGAGGGGCCTTCAAGTCTTTGATCATCGTTGTCTGCGAAGCATTGCTGGTGTCGGATGGTACCAGCGTGTCCGCAACGATGATGTGCGTAGGCGAGTACTTGATAGGGATAATCATGCTAGCTTTCTAGAACCACAGATAGCACTGAATAAGATGCGTTGGCTCGGACACGTTCTACGTGTGCCTTGTCACCGCTTACCTAGGCGGGCCTTGTTTAGTCTGCCAGGTTCAGTGTGGTGCAAGGCTAGATGTGGACAAAAGTTGACTTGGCAGCGTGAAATGAAATCACTGACGATCACACTGGGTGCCGTTGGTCCTTCTCGTCTTCCGGGCTGGAGTCCACGTGACTCGCCTTGTGCTTTGCTCGAGACTTTACAGGACATGGCTCGCAACCGACACCAGGGGCGTGTCTGCTGTCGTCTCCTAATAGGGTTGTCTGTTTGTAGTGTGTTTGGTGCTGAGTTATCTGCGGGGTAATGGCTGATTATGACGCGGTCCAGTGAAAGTCGCACGGAAGTTGTCTCGCGAATGCCGCCTTATCTTTACACGATAACCAGCTGTTTGTGACGGTATGTTGTCTACACAAGGTGTAGGCGCCTTGACCCGGAATGTTTGCTTAGGGCGTTACAGTTTTCAGGTTAGTTCCCCATTCTCTCCCTCTTATTATTCTTTATTCCATAGGTCATCATGGCTGTATGACAGCGGAGCATTAGTTCAAGTGGCTGATGTAGTGCTGTTGATGATGGTGCTCACTGCGCACTCTGTTGAATCTTTCGACTACGCTTTCCTCGAAACCGTCCTGGAAATTGACCTGATTCAGGTTGTTATACTTTTTCCGCGATTTCTCCTAGGCCAGGCTCTTTATACTATTGATCTGGTGCTTACACCAGCGCCATCCGTTGTCAATGGCTTATCAATGCTCCAGCCGCTTGGCAAAAGTGACCACTGTGTTGTCTCTCTCGTGGGCACGACGTCTCGCTGTTCATGGCCAAGAAGTTTACTCCCGAAATTTCCTCAATGCCGACCCAGGATGCATAAAAGCTGCTGCAAATGCGGTCTATTGGAATATCCCTGAACACTTGGAGTTAGAGGATACTTGGATTCACTTCCTCACCAAAGCAACCATGCTCATTGATCATCTTGTACCAGTTTTCCGAAGACCGATTTCCGGGTGTCCCCTTGGATTGATGTTGAACTACTATCTTTGTTGAAAATAGTCGGATCCTATGGGCTAAATTTAAGATTGTACAGTTGAATTCTACCTATTCTGACTACAAAACCGTCAGGAACCTTTGTGCGGCAAAAAAGCATGAGAAAAGCCAGAAGTATGCGTGTGATTTGGCTGCACAATCTTCAGTACATCCCAAGAAACTTTTTTCGTATCTGAAACGGACTACCAAAGCTGGCAATTGTGTCCCCGTCCTGTTCTCTCAGGAGTCAGATGTACATTACGATGACGATGCGTAAGCTGATTTTCTTGCCAAACAGTACTCCGTCTATGCGATATAGGCCCCGCTGACCTGTTCAATTTTGCTTTCCGTGGTGGAGCTGTACGCTATCGGGCGCGTCCCCAGATTGCGGATTGGAGGATGCTTTCTTTGTGGAGGTACCTGCGGATAAGTCTCGTTTGCCTTGCAAGCGAGATGAATAAGCAGTCGCGGACAATCAGCGGCAGCGTCTTAAAGCGTGGGGAGTTCTGGGCTGGCCATCTGGTTCTCCATCAAATATCACAAGCGCTAGTACGGCGCTGTGTCAAAGCCAATGTGACCGGCTATAGGGTCACTGACCACTCACTTCTGTAACTGGAAGTGAGTAAATAACTGAAAGCGGATGAAAAACCACCGGCTTCTCTGTAGACTGCTAGTGAACACAAAGAAGGCGAAGGAGCCACCCGGATGTCAACGGTCTTCGTTAATCCCTCCGCTGCCTTGCGGGTTAGTTCTTAAGACCAAAGGCTCGTTGTGGGGTCCCTTAAGTCAACCCTCTTCCTCGGCCTGGACAACCGGGATGATCTCTGCCCACACAACACAGCCTTTTAAACTTTCCAAATCCTTTCACTGACTACCCATTTCCCCCGCTTTCCTTGTTGCTAACTGTGTTGTGGCACTACCAATGGTACATTGGTCAGGTGTTGTATAATAATATAATATCAATTGTGGTTACACATCCGTCTCCTCTTGGGTCTGTTAACATAAACGCGGACATGGTATTGAGGCCTCTGCTCGTCGTCATCTGGTCACGATGGTTTGCATCCTCATGGTTTGCATTCCTCAAGACCGTCGCTGAATACGTTGCACTCCCTATAAGTCATGTGTTTTGGCTCTCCTTGGCAACTGATCGCTATCCATCTGATTGGAAAGTCGGTATCATCAGCCCAATATACACAGGTGAGAATCGGCAAGACCCTTCTAACTACCGCCCGATTTGCCTGGCATCGGTTATTTGTAGTCATAGAGAGGCTTCTTTACTGTTCTCTACTGCGTCACTTGCATCCCCAGCATGGGCTCCAGTGGGCTCGCTCTTGCATTTCCAACCTGCTTGTCACCAGAGAAAGATGAGACAATGGTTTACACTTTGAAACACATTTGGACATTATCTTCGTCGACTTCAGTAAAGCTTTTGATAAGGTACCACATAAACGGCTCCTCCTTAAGCTCCGGGCTATTGGTCTCACGGGGATATCCTCTCTTGGATCGCTGATTTCTTGCATGGTCGTTTAATTTTAGTCAAAGGGAATGAAGCTCTTTCCCAGTCTTTCCTCATGACTAGTGGTGTACCGCAGGGTTAGGTGCTTGGTCCTGAATTGTTCAAAATCTTTATCAGCGACCTTCCCTCTGCTTCAGGTGGTATGTGTGTATGTATGTAATCTCGACAGTCTAGTAACTAGACATAGAGCCAACAAAGCCATGGAAATCAGTGGATAAGAGACAGTCATTGCGTCATAATCGTCTTGGCATGCTAGTTGAAGGTGGGCAACACGCTTCAGCTAATAAGCCGCAAGAAAATGGAATATTTTGACAAAAATACAGAACAAAACATTTTTAGTTTGTTTGTCACACGCCGATTTTTCTCTTTTTTTGTCATGTTCAATATTAGTAAAATTAAACATGTGAATTAATACGACACTGTATACAATTCTTCCACTGATTCCGGTTGCGGGCCATGTCTTCAAGAGTCCTAAGCCATTGGCACTCCTCATCTTTGGGTCCCCATCCTGGAAGACGTACGGGTCCAACAGCGGCTAGACGCGACGTCAGCGATTTCATGTGCTGCCGCCAAGTGGAAGGCTGACCACCACACGGTCGCTTCCAGCCAGGTTCTTGACGAGCGAATAGAGCGCGACGCGGTAGACGCTCAGGTGCCATGCGTAGGACATGACCGAGCCATCTTAACTGGCGCAACAAAATCAGTTTGTTGAAGGAAATACCCTAAGACGCGACGTCGAACGTCATTACTGGTAACTCGATGTTGCCACCGAACACGAGCCATCCTCCTTAAGCAACCGTTATCGAAGGCAGAAAGACGACGCATGTCTTCCACACAAATCGGCCAGGACTCGCTCCCATACAACAATACTGAGCGAACTGACGCGCTGTAAACGCGACCCTTTAGTTTGAATGAGACGTCGCGACGACGTCACAAGTGCCTCAGATTGACAAATGCTGATCGAGCTTTAGCGATATGAAGAGAAACTTCTTTGTTGATAGTGCCGTCAGCGGAAACACAGCTCCCAAGGTAGACGAAACTATCTACCTGTTCAAGTTGTGCACCTTGGAGAGTGAGCACGGGTGCAGGTGAAAGCCAATCCTTGAACAGTACTTTACACTTCGATGGGGCGAAGCTCATGCCATACTTAGATGCTTCAACCGCCAAACGATCTAGAATGTGTTGCATACCCTGAGGATCGTCACCAACTAAGGCGATATCATCAGCAGAATCTAAGTCGGTAGCGCGTTCACCCGGTAGAAGCTTCAGGTGGAGTGTCGAATCTATGCTGATGATCTGAAACTATGAGTAGTTTCTGACCTCGAAGGTGCCGACAGATTACAGGCAACATTTGGCATCCTTAATGATTGGTCCATTACCTGGGGTTTACTCACTAACCATGACAAGTGTTACGTCCTCCCAATCGGTGCCCCTGAACCCTTCGACACATACCATGTTGACGGCCTTCGCAGCTTAGCTCATGTCTGGTGGGAGCACCGCGTGAACAATGAGCGTGTTCGACATCGCGTATTTGATGCAGGAAGAGCGAATGAACCGCTCAGCACCATTATATCACGCACCAGGCTCGGATGGCTGGGCCACGTGTTGCGCATGCCAGCACACCGACTCCTGCGACGTGCATTGTTTGCGCGTTGTGGGTGCGGTAGGAAGAGGAGGGGAGGCCAAGCGATGACTTGGTCTAGAGAAATGAAAACCCTCACTTCGAAGTTGGCGTCGGTTGCTGCATCCCGACTGCCTGGATGGGGTCCTAAAGACGATGAACACGATTGGTTGGACACACTCGTTGATATGGCTTGGAGCCGGCACCAATGGCGTTTGTGTTGTGAGTTCCTTTGTCCATCCCCCTCCTGCTTAGCATCCTCCTCCATTCACGATCTCACTTGTTAAGCATAATATGACTCTCTTTTACGGCAGCCAGCTGTTAGCTCTCCGGAACGATGTCCATCCGTACTGGGGACTCAGCGGGCGTGCCACCGTTTGTTTTCCTTTTCTTGTCTTTTGTATTGCGGCAGAATAGCTGAGGTGTCTTCCACCTCCAGCTAACGTGTAATGATGATGATGATGATGTCTGCTCACGAATGGCACTCTAACGAGGGACCTAAGCACTATTGTGTCTCCCGATCTTAAGACCACCCAGAGTACGTTGAGGAAAGTCGCTGCAGCCAACAGGATGTTCAGCGCTATATAGCAAGATCTTCCTCTCGATTGTCACAGGAGATCTTCAAACTCCTGTTTGTCTCGCATATGAGGCCTATTCTTAAGTATGGGTTGCCAGCTGTTTATCCCCACACGAGGTTTGAATGCAACGGGCTTGAAAGAATACAGAGGCGTGGTTCGAAATCGGTCTCGGCATTGTGTGATATATCCTACCCTGTTCGTCTACAACAGATGAATCTGTTCTCTTTGGATTATCATCGTCGCTGGGGAGACCTGATTTACACCAAGTGTGTAGCGCGTCACAGTGTCTTCGTAGAAAACTAACAAGTAAGTTGTCGTCGAGCGTAGTCTATATTGTAATTGTCCTTTCTTTTTCTCTTTCCTATCCCATTTCGTCTTCGGTGTTGTTGGCGTAGCCACTTCCCTTGCGCTTTCACGCCACCCATTCAGTCGCCTCGTGCTTGAGCCTCCGTAGGCAGCTGTGACAATGCCGTCCATCTAGCCACGCGGTGTGACACAGCTACACCCTCCATCCAGCTCCGACACTTACTAGGTGATTGTGATGTAACTGTTTAGCCGCCTGCGAACTACCTCGTTTGCCTTTCAGTCCCCCTTGGTCTAATACAACCCACGTACGACCCGGAACCAGAAGCTCTCGGGACCCTCAATCGGACGCGTACTATAGACCTATTCTTAGGGAAACATTGGGGACCGATTTGCAACAATTCTTCCAGTTGAACACTGAAAGCTCGACGCGGGGACACAGTTGGAAACTATTTAATACGAGGTCACTCTATCCACTCGGGTAGTGAACGACTGGAACTCTTTGCCAGAGCTCATTGTCAGCGCATCCAGTTAGGAAAGTTTTAAGAGGTTGGTGGACCTCCATTTTCTGCGTACGCCGGGATCGTCTTGCTTTCTTTGCAGCCGTAGCCGTCCATTGTGTATGCCGTTTCTCAACGTCACGCATCGTCCATGCTCTGACCGGGATGCGATGAAGTTGATAAGCGTTCCCCATTCTACTTTCTAAAATTAGGTGGTTCTTCCCTCAGTAGCTCTAAAAACAGCTGCCGTATCCGGCCACACAACCCAATTTTGGTCGGTTTTTGATCCATGCGTTAAACCCTCCGGTTCGGAATGTAGCCCTCATATATGACTAACCAGTCTGATCCCCATCCTCTCTGTGGTTCGTCATAGACCCGTGACAGCTAGATTCGTGGGAAGCAAGCCGAGTTTCGTCCAACTCGCCGCTTTATTCATCAAATTGCGTCAAATGTTAAAGCAAGTCCCTATTTATTAGTGAGTCACCGTAGTCGTGTTTTCGGCATCCAATGTACCTTCGCTTTGATGGATCGATGCGCTCTTTGTGACTGCCTACTCAGGAAAGATATGCCAATCCGCATGAGTCGGCTAACTGACCATGTGCTAGACCCGCTGCCCTTCGGGTGCTCATGTGATCAAAGGCTTTGGCTGAGGACCCGATTCGTTCTTCTCTCAGGAGAGGGCGCCCTGGCAGTATCCTAGTCCATCCTCTTCGGAGGTTAGGAAGTGGTCGATGGCCCTCTTCCCGTAAAACCTAGGCATGGGAGACAACAGGTTTACGGGTTATAGGCTCACAGCTCGATTGGCGTAGAGCACGAGTGCCACACATTGTCTCTGACGGTGGGAGGACACCTCCGGGTGTTCAATGGTTTGCTACTGTCCGCATCAAGCCAGGCAGCCCCTGGTCAAATTGGTGCAAACCCGCCAAACTCCCACCCGCATCTGGCCGTGGTCGCAGGTGCGTATCCAATTACGGTCGCAAAACATATGATAATTAGTCCAGAACCTCAAAGGCTCCGTGTGACGGCCGTCAAGTAGATCCCAATCCGCCTCTGCAATCACATTCCCGAGCTGGATCTGCTCTCCACTGCCTTGTGGGTCAGGCTATTGAGCCAAAGGCTCCGGGCGGAGTCCCTCAAGCAAACGTCCAAACCACCCACTGCCTTGTGGGTCAGGCTATTGAGCCAAAGGCTCCGGGTAGAGTCCCTCAAACAAACCTCCAAATCACCCACTGCCTTGTGGGTCAGGCTATTGAGCCAAAGGCTCCGGGTGGAGTCCCTCAAGGAAATCTCCGAAGCACAACGACCACCTCGTATGCGATTGCCCACCAATGCAATCGTATGCCTGCGCGCAAAGCACTCAACATCGGGTGCTGGAACGTGCGCACACTACTGGACCGGAACTCCAGCGAGCGCCTGGAGCGACGCACTGCACTGGTCGCAATGGAGCTGGCGCGCTACCACATGGATATTGCGGCGCTCAGTGAAACTCGGCTCGCTGAGCAAGGTAAGTTGCATGAAGCAGGTGCTGGCTACACATTCTACTGGGTGGGCAACGCCGCCTCAGCACCACGTGAACATGGGGTCGGATTTGCAAAATCCGATCGCTTCCATGGCCAGCTGGTGGGTGAACCAACGGGCATCAGTGCGCGACTGATGAATGTTCGCCTACGACTCGGAAGAGGTAAGTTTGCTACTTTTATAAGCACGTACGGTCCGACCATGTGTTATCCTGATGACACGCGTGATCAGTTCTACACTGAGCTATCCTCCGTGATACGGTCTGTGCCGAGGAGCGACCGATTATATCTGCTGCGTGACTTCAACGCGCGTGTTGGGCGTGATGCATCAGCGTGGACAGATGTTATCGGTTCGCATGGCATTGGTTCAGCGAATGCGAACGGTGACAGGCTGCTCTCACTGTGTGCCACTCACGGCCTGACGATCACGAACACTCGGTTTGCACTGAGTGTGAGTGATATAGCAACTTGGACGCACCCACGGAGTGGTCACGCTCACCTGCTCGACTATGTCATCGTACGTCAGCGTGATATGCGTGAAGTGCGCATGACACGTGTACTGCGTGGAGCTGAGTGTGGCACTGATCACAAGTTGGTGTGGACCAAACTGTACATATATTTTCGTAAATCTATGTATTGCACTCCCGCCGTGAATCGGCGTAAATTTAACATTCTCTCCCTCGGTACTGTGGCGAAACGTACTGAGCTGGAGAAGGCGATGGCTGCACGCCTGTGTGGTGATGTGGACTGCATAGCCACAGTGGGCGACCTGTGGCACCACATTCGCGACCAGGTGACAGCTGCTGCCGTGGAGACCATCGGGCGCACAAACTGTAAACGGCCTGATTGGTTTGCTGACAACAATGTGACGCTTGGCGCATTGGTGTCAGAGAAGAATGCAGCATTTGCCGCACATGTTGCAGACCCTAGTGACTTGGGAAAGGATAGTCAGTTTCGCAAACTTCGACGCCGACTGACCCGAGAGCTCCGTCGCATTAAAAATGCATGGTGGACGGAGAAGGCGAAGCAGATGGAATGCTACGCTGAACGCCGCCAACACAAGGAATTCTTTGACTTCTTGAAGGCGCTGTATGGACCGAGATTGGAGCCGCTGAGTACACTGATCGATGGTAGTTCAGGCGCTACCTGCACCCAGACTGCAGACATAATGCAGGTCTGGCGGAAACACTTTGACTGTCTCTTGAACAACCGTTCAGCGATCGACTGGCCTACATTGAACGGCCTGAAGCAGCACGATGTGAAGGCGGATCTGGTGGATACGCCGACACTGGATGAGACGCAGAGAGAACTTGCTCAGCTCCGACACGGCAAATGTGCCGGATCCTACGGTATCCAGGCTGAATTATTGAAACACGGTGGACCCGCGTTGTTCACTGCGCTGCACCATTTGGTACAACGCGTATGGATTGAGGAGGAGGTGCCTGCTGAGCTGAAGGATGCCCTTGTGCTACCACTGTACAAGGGCAAAGGGAGCAAGCAATGTTGCACGCATTATCGTGGCATCAACTTGCTGAGTTGTGTGGGCAAGGTGATTGCCCGAATCCTGCTCAACCGCCTCGTCAGTCAGGTTGTGGAACCTAACGTGGCGGAGGAGCAGTGTGGATTCCGTTCGGGTCGCAGCACTCTAGATATGATGTTCGCGGCTCGTCAGTTGCAAGAGAAGTGCAGAGAACGACACCAGCCATTGTACTCGCTTTTTGTTGATTTCACCAAGGCATTTGATAGGGTGAGCCGCGAGGCATTGTGGCTGGTTTTGGGTAAGTTTGGTTGCCCGCGTAATTTTGTAAGTTTAATTGAATGTCTGCACAGTTGTATGCGGATGAGGGTGCAGCTGAGTGGAGAGACCTCGGATGACTTTGCAGTTGTCTCTGGTGTGAAGCAAGGCTGTGTCTTAGCTCCTGCCCTGTTTAATATATATCTTCATACAATGTTGTCTTGGGCTTTTGATGCGGCTTGTGTTTACGGTGTTCGTGTGGAGCACCGTATTGATGGTGGGTTGCTGAACATCCGTCGTTTCGGTGCGAGAACTCTAGTCTGTGAGACAACTATCCGTATGTTGCTGTTTGCTGACGACTGTGCGTTGTTTTCACACAGCGCGGATGAGTTGCAGCACATGACTAGTGCTCTGGCTTCGACAGCGGCCAAATTCCGGCTCACCATCAACACAAGCAAAACTGTCTGTCTCTTTCAGCCTTCACCGGAGGTGCAATCTTCAATATTGCCGCGAATCAGCATTGGTGCTGAAGTATTGGAAACCACCTCCCGTTTCAGCTACCTTGGGAGTGTGATGTCGACTGATCAGCAGCTACACGTTGAGTTGCGTATTCGCGTGTCGAAGGCAGCAGCGGCATTCGGGAAGCTTGAGTACCGAGTGTGGAACAACCATCAGCCTAGCATTGGCACAAAGCTGATGGTGTACAAATCCATGGTACTGTCCGTTCTTCTATACGACAGTGAAACGTGGACGATGTACCCTCGGGATGTGCGATATCTCGAGCGGTTCCATCAGCAGTGTCTGCGACGAATTTTGCGCATCGGTTGGGGCGCCAGAATTGCAGACACGGAAGTGTTGCGCCGAAGTGGGATGTATGCAGTGGATGGCATACTTTTACTGCGACACCTGAGGTGGATCGGTCATGTAAGCCGTATGGATTCGACGCGGATACCGAAACAACTTTTATACGGTCAGCTGAGTATTGGGAAGCGGCATACTGGGAAACCAAAGTTACGTTACCAGGACATGATCAAAGTGAGTCTTCCATGTTCTAATCTTGATTGCAGATCATGTGAATCGAAGGCGGTTGATCGTGGTGCATGGCGCGATCTAATCACGAAGGCAGTTGCTGAAGTGCGGGAGAAAGACCCCATGCATGCATAGAAGAAGCGGCAAGCACCAATGAATTGTACTCCATCGACATCGAGCGCATGGTGCTGTAGAACATGCGGTCGTGAGTGTCTTAGTCAGGCAGGCCTAGTGAGCCATGAGAGAGGTCACTCGGAACCACTGCCGAAGCGACGACGGGTCCAGCAGTGAACGTAGGCAGCACCGGCGCAGCGCTTGTAGGCACGCTGAATTCGATTTACTAATCGCATGCTTGCATGCTACGTCTATTTATTTCAGGTGGTGGGTTTTTCGGTTCTGTCTTAATGCCTTTCTTTTTCATATAAATGTCTAGTGGGCCATGAGCTATGCCATTAGGGGCCACTACAGAAGCGACGACGGGTCCTACAGAGAATTACGGCGAGCCGGCGCAGCGTTTGTAGGCACGCTGAATTCGATTTACTAACTGCGTGCTTGCATGCTAAGTCTCTTTATTTCAGGTGGTGGGTTTACAGTTTTTACCTTAATGCTTTTCTTTCTCATATGAATATCTCCCTGTACTCTATTTCATTAACTTGCACACATCGACTAAGCCAATTGTATTCGATTTCCGTAGCATATTTGTTTTCGTGGCATTCCGTGAACTATATTTCCTGACCTCGTGCACATAGCTAGGATTTGTTTGTAAACAACGTATTACATATGCTATTTAATTGAGGTTTATGTCACCGTTTCCTTATGCATTAACCGAGTTATTTTCTTTCCCTCTCTCTCTCTCAAGTGTTTGGCTGTTGTTTGATATCCCCGGTGTGGATGCGCTTGATGTGCATGTTGACAAGGTGCCTACCTGTCCATTACCCACTACCTCGTCCATACTGGCTCCAGGAGACAGTTGGTCGTTACTGGAGGGGACAGCGTGCACAGTCCTGTGGCAGTGTTAGGATCAAAGAGTGGTTCCATGCACTCAGTGTGGAGCGGACTACGGTCCATCCAGCGCCTTATATGCACTTGATTCCCTAAATACAGTGTGCTTGTGTTTGTCTGTGAAGGAGTGTGGGCCGGCTCCCTTGATGAAACGTGGTTCCCATCCGCATGCCTCCCGGTCTTATTCCTTCGAGTTTACACTGGATATGGTGTGTGTGGATGGAGCTGTGGGTGGTGCAGCGCAAGCCATCCATGGTCTCTCTGTAGGCGCAGGCGTCCTGTGGCTTGCCACAGTGACAGGTAAATCCGAAACCGGATGCCGCCAACCATGTTGCCTCATGCTGAGGCTGATGTTGCATTCATGATGCTTCTTCACCGCAGTTAGGCTAAATTAACTTACACGTAAACAAGTCTCTTTAACCTGCATAAATTTCATTCCACTTTTTTTGGTTAGTTGTGCCTATCTGAATAGTCTACTATTAGCTGACCACGTCGCTTACGCTAATTGCGCTTATCCTGGGTAATTTTGTTGCGTTTGTATCATTTTTGAATAACTTGTGGACGTTTTTTTTCTTATCGCGGATTCATCCCTAACCAACTTACTTCATATGGTAATTTAGCGAAGAGTTATCCCAACGTATCTGTATGCATTATTGGATTTATTTTATTTCATTTTGTCGTTTCAAGTGATTGGCTGTTGCTTGATATCCCCGTGTGGCTGCGCTTGATGTGCATGTTGACAAGGTGCCTACCTGTCCATTACCCACTACCTCGTCCATACTGGCTCCAGGAGACAGTTGGTCGTTGCTGGAGGGGACAGGGTGCACGGTCCTTGTGGCCGTGTTAGGATCAAAGAGTGGTTCCATGCACTCAGTGTGGAGCGGACTACGGTCCATCCACCGCCTTGTGTGCGCTTGATTCCCCAAATACAGTGTGCTTGTGTTTGTCTGTGAAGGAGTGTGGGCCGGCTCCGTTGATGAAACGTGGTTCCCATCCGCATGCCTCCCGGTCTTATTCCTTCGAGTTTACACTGGATATGGGGTGTGTGGATGGAGCTGTGGGTGGTGCAGCGCAAGCCATCCATGGTCCCTCTGTAGGCGCAGGCGTCCTGTGGCTTGCCACAGTGACAGGTAAATCCGAAACCGGATGCCGCCAACCATGTTGCCTCATGCTGAGGCTGATGTTGCATTCATGATGCTTCTTCACCGCAGTTAGGCTAAATTAACTTACACGTAAACAAGTCTCTTTAACCTGCATAAATTTCATTCCACTTTTTTTGGTTAGTTGTGCCTATCTGAATAGTCTACTATTAGCTGACCACGTCGCTTACGCTAATTGCGCTTATCCTGGGTAATTTTGTTGCGTTTGTATCATTTTTGAATAACTTGTGGACGTTTTTTTTCTTATCGCGGATTCATCCCTAACCAACTTACTTCATATGGTAATTTAGCGAAGAGTTATCCCAACGTATCTGTATGCATTATTGGATTTATTTTATTTCCTTTTGTCGTTTCAAGTGATTGGCTCTTGCGTGCTATCCCCCGTGTTTCTGCGCTTAATGTGCATGTTGACAAGGTGCCTACCTGTCCATTACCCACTACCTCGTCCATACTGGCTCCAGGAGACAGTTGGTCGTTGCTGGAGGGGACAGGGTGCACGGCCCTTGTGGCCTTGCTAGGCTCGAAGAGTGGTTCCATGCACTCAGTGTGGAGCGGACTACGGTCCAGCCACCGCCTTGTGTGCGGTCGATTCCCCAAATACAGTGTGCTTGTGTTTGCCTGTGAAGGAGTGTGGGCCGGCTCCCTTGATGAAACGTGACACCAACATCCACATGCCTCCCAGTCTTATTCCTTCGGGTTTACACTGGATATGAGGTGTGTGGATGGAGCTGTGGGTGGTGCAGCGCAAGCCATCCATGGTCCCTCTGTAGGCGCAGGCGTCCTGTGGCTGGCCACAGTGGCAGACAAATCCGAAACCGGTCCGCCAACCATGTATGTGGCCCCAGTGCCCCATGCTGAGGCTGATGTTGCATTCATGATGCTTCTTCACCGCAGTTGGGCTAAACCAACTTACACTTAAACTAGGTCTTTTTAAGCTGGATAAATTTCATTCCGCTTTCTTTGGTTTGTTCTGCCTCCCTGAATAATGTTCTATTAACTGGCCACGTTGCTTACACTAATTGCGCTTTTCTTCGGTAATTTTGTTGCGCTTGTAGCATTTTAAGTAACTTGTGGACATTTCTTACTTATCACGGATTTGTTGCTAACCAACTTACTTCATATGACGCTTGCACCGGTAGCGGCAGGTCGGAATTCGCTGCTCCTACCTTTTCGTCGTTCTTGAATCCAGTTCTTATCGCATACTCACCCGAGTATAGGCTTGATGGGGCGTACACAGTGCGCAAATTTCCTGGACTGTATTCCTAACGGATAATCGCCTACTGCTGATTCCCAATTTCTGCTGCGATCAGGTGTAAACGGAAGTGGACAAGATCAACGCTTTTGTTACTTCGATCGCGGTTCGTATAATCACTGGAAAGCATATCACGATGCCCATCCATCAAAACCGATTACAGCCAAATCGGTAGTTTTGTAAAGCAACTACCAACACTTGCATCTTCTCCCTGCTTTCGCCATACGACAGCCAACCCGTGGACTATCACCCAAGTCAAACTTCCGTGCGGACCTGTCCTACCGGTCAATGGCCGCACCCTTTGTCGGATTGAACTGTACGTGTGCGCCCACCAAAACCGACGGATTGACGCGTCGGGACACGGCACAGAGTTGAACTCAGAGTGGACGTGTGCACAGGATGACTGACTAACAAAGAACGCCTTGGTGCACTTTGTGATTACCGACCTGGTTGGTTTGTATCGACCTTGTGACACAGTAACCATTTTAGTCCAGTTTAATAACCGGTTTACCTTAACTGAGATCACAAGCCCTGAACTCCAGAGGCTAATCACAAGATGCTCGTTAGCAACGTTAAAACGAGAAGCTCCACCATTAGTACAATGAATGGAGAGAAATGCATTAAAAAGCTCGCAAATCTCCCAGCTTATAACCAATCTGTAAGCAATGATGAAACTAACGCCTCATGTTCTGTTAGTATACCTGCCATCAAGTGTCGATTACCAAAGCGTAAAGTGACTGTTAAAACTCGCGAAGCACCGACAACTTCTAAAACTGCGAGACCTTATAATTCAGCAGAAGGAAAATTATGCCCAGCTGCTCTGCCGTTTCAGCCTATTAACTTGCAAAACATCCAAGATGAAGTCACCCAGCTTAAAGTGAAAATGTTGTCGATAGATAGTTCTCTGACTGTCCTCCGTGAACTGGAACCTATAACTGCCCTAATGCAAAAGACGTTGAGTCCCAAAGTACAGCATATGTTACCCGCAGGTTCTCTTATAAATTCCATCGCAGCAGAAGTAGTCTCTAGGATGCATCGTTCTAGAAATGCAGTTGTTTTTAATGTCCCGGATAATATTCCGCCTGCAGCCTTGCGAGATATATCACTTAAAGCTGCTAACATGGTTGGCACGGAATGCAGTTGCAAATGACTCAGAAAGAAAGTCCAGCGCTACTCGTGTCCAATCCTATTCAAATTTAATAGCGCTTTAACCGCTAGTGAGTTTATAAGCAGACGTGATCTAATTGCTGCCAACACTATCTTTAAGACTCTGAGAGTAATCGCTGACAGAACACCTTTACAAAGATTACTCCTGCATGGAGATTCTGACCTTATCTCTCGACGCGACTCGTTACCCTCAAATGGGGTCACATCTACAACCGTTGCTAGTCTCCTTCCCAACTGCCAAACTGACACCCCAACATTAAGGTTACCTACACACGATGACACCCATAACCAGTCCATAAGTATAATATGCCCCCTCGACTCTCCACTAACAACGCTACATGCAGCGGATAATTTAGAGCCTATGATTTTAAAACAAAGCACCACCGTCGCTATCAACATGCGACATCGCATCCAGGGGACAGTTATGTACAGCAGCCACAGATCACTAACTCCCTTGTCGATTTAGACTTGACCAGCATTGTGACCAGAGACCTGACTGCTTTCCTTGACGACGAAAGACCTAGAGCAATTGATACGCAGCAAACAAATGAGCCACTAGCTGGAGACAAAAATCCGGTATCTAGCAATCCATCTTCACTGAACGAGGGTTCTTCTGATCCTACCACCCAAAATCTTGACTCGGCTGATACTCAGGATCACCCTATTTCCCACAAACTTACAGCCACACCTGCAGTTCTCGTGGTTAAACCAGTTCAAACCCCATCGCCCAATAAAATTGCCGCCTGCCCCATAAGGCCAAAGAAACCATTAGTTTACAGTCTCCTTGCTTTCAATATTCCTGACTCTACTGATCTCATTGACGTCGTTACAACTTTAGGTAAAGTGGCTAATGTGAAATCTTATATGTTTAATGCTATTAGAGTGCCCAAGAGGATACAGACCTACCCAGCACCAGTCAGATTTACCTGTCGACCAGCCCACGTTGGAATCGCTTGTTAGTAAGCTAAGTGCCATTCGAACAGTTCCTTACTTATCAAACATTTACTTCAGTAGGTTACTTGCTCGACCTTATGTTTCTGTCCACCCGAAAACGTCTGCTGCACCCATTCTTGGTGCACCATGTTTACCTACTGACCCTTCCCGCAATGGCAATTCTACTTATATCCCTGCTAGACTGAATGAGCAGTCTTTTTTGTAGACCTGGGGAGGAAACTCAGTGTCATCCCTCCCCAACAAGCCTTCAACCTTTTTCTGAACTTTCTCAGAAGTATTCAGACTTAAATTTGGTAGTTATTCCTGCACCGTCATCCATTTCCATTCCAGCTCAAAATTACCCCACTCCTTCCACCTCAACTTATGATGACACATCGTTAGATATTTACCCCAACTTATTCAACCAGTTAGCGTGTCTACCTATCCAGTCACAATCCACTAAATCGCTTCTCTTCAATGCTCGCTCACTTCGAAATAAGATGCCCACTCTTCGCTCCATGGTGTCTCTCTTTCAACCTGACTTTATCCTAGCTACAGAGACATGGTTCACAAGCGAAACTCCGCAGTTTTGCTATCACATTGATCAATACCATAGTTTTCTCGTGTGTCGAACCTCAGCACCTGGTGGCGGTTGCATCATTTATGTATCAAATAACTTCCAAGCATCACTGCTGTGCGCTTCCCTTCAAGACAGCGATATTGACAGCATAATTGCACATATTACACTAGGTAAGACCTCGATGGTTTTGAGTTGCATTTACTCCCCTCCGAATCCCAGTACGGATGACTTACGAACATTGGAACGCTTGTTTTGCTACTTAGCAGAATTACCAGTTAAATGTAAAGCATTAAGAGGAGATTTCAATATGCCTGATATTGACTGGAGATCGTGCGCCGCACCTACTAAATATACGAGACTGATGTCTTCTTTACATATATATGGATGGACACAACATGTCCATTCACCCACCAGGGGAAACCACACTCTCGATTTACTCCTTACACTAGGCCGATCCAACGTTTCTGCTGTTGTTCTAAACAATGTCCCTGGAAGCGATCACAAGATGGTCCAACTCACCTTCGATAAGCCATTTTCTGATCTTACCCCGACTAAACCTGCCGTCCTCTACCGACCATACAATTGGTTACACATGGAAACGGCCCTTCTGAGATCCTTGCACGGGAAAATTTCTTCCTAACCAACAATCCACAAGTGGCAGCCGATGAGTTCTACCAGAACATTGGGATGTGTCTAGATGCTCTAATTCCACTGAATTATTGCCGTCATTCCAGAAAAATAAAATTAGAGTCCACCCCCGATAATTTTTCGCGCAAACTTACACGACTCCGAAATTACTACTTGAAAACAAATGACTTCTCCCTAGTATTGCTACAACAAAAAATCCTTGCTCAACTTGACAGACTTCGGCATATCAGCCTTATGGACGTAGAAAGACGGGCGCTAAATAGCATGAATAAAAACCTAGAACTCACCAAGCTGATGAAATTTAGAAACAAGAATACGGAAACCCCATCCATCCTGATTTCTGGTAACCAAATAACTAACAATCGAGCTAAAATAAGCAGGGATTTCAATAATTACTTTTGTTATACTTTTAACACCGCTGCTGCGGCTTCCTCGCACATTATCCCTCTGCTTACTGATGACAAGATCTGCACAGTTGGCTTTGAACTTCGTGATAGAAATCGACTTATCACCTCTACGAAGTCATCATGGTATGCCGGACCTGACAAATTACCACCAACGCTTATAAAATACGGTGGATCTGACTTCCCTGTACTACTTTTGAATCTTTTTTCTCTATCCATGAACACCGGTACCGTGCCATCACAGTGGAAGACGGCTGTAGTCATTCCTCGCTACAAGTCAGGCTCTGTGCATGAAATGAGCAACTACCGCCCAATAAGCCATACTTCTATCCTCTCTAAAATGATGGAGCGTCACATAAAGTCCAAAACTGTGGACTTCATGATGTCGCGAAATCTTATCAACACCTCACAACACCGCTTCCTAAGCACGCGATCCTGCATAACATGTCAGATAGACTTTCGCAGTCTCCTGACTACTTCCCTCGATGACGGTTCATCAGCGATAGTCATCTACCTCGATATGCACAAAGCATTTGATCGGGTCCCTCATAACCACCTCTTATCCAAACTAACTGCATATGGCATGGACAACCCTCTGCTTTCATGGTTTGATTCTTACCTAACTAATAGAACCCAGGTTGTTCAGATCGAGCATGAAACAAGCACGCCAAAGCCTGTCACCAGTGATGTGATACAAGATAGTGTTCTGGGACCCTTTTTATTCCTACTTTACGTAAATGATATTTTTGATGTCTTTGCCTCCGGAAAACCTTTCCTGTTTGCCGATGACATCAAAATTGTTTACACTTTTAATCCAACTGAGGTCAGTGATACGCTTAGCGAAATCCAGCATGACTTACGTACACTGGACTCATGGAGTTCCAAATGGATGATGACATTCTCTACTGATAAATGCCACGTGGTATCCTACAGATGTGACATCACACTAGGTTCGCTAACTATAGATGGTAAACCATTGTCTCACTGCCACACTATCCGTGACCTAGGGATCCACTACTCGAGCACCCTTAACTTTTCCGAACACGCAGGACACACCGCAGCTCAAGCCCGCCGAAGCATTGGGCTTTTGTTCAAAACATTTAACTTAAAAGAATCCATTAACACCATGTATAGAATAAAAACGCGCCCGCTGCTTGAATATGGCTCCATCACCTACTGTAATTCTAGAGTGAGTGATCGTATGGCATTGGAACGTGTTCAACGATCATTTACTAAGCGTCTTCTAGGCTATTCCACCACCCTATCTTACATGGATCGTTGCGTTGTCTTAAAACTTGATCCACTGTGGCTGCAAAGAATGAAACTTAACCTTTCCATCTTCTTTGATACAATTACCCAAAAAATACATTCTTCACGCCCATCGGTACAACGAGCAGAATTAGCAAATTATCGCACCCGAAATAACGATCACAATAAAGTAAAAGTGAAAAGATCACGAACGAAACTGTCTGACAACATTTTCCTAAATCGATACTCCATATTGTGGAACAGGCTTCCATCTGAGATACGTGCAATCCAGTCAGGGATGAAGTTCCGACACGTTATACATTCCTATCTAAACTTCGAAACAGCGATCGGTATATTGCAACCTACCTTGACAAGTGAATCCCCGTACGAAATAGGAGCAAGATGGATATAGTATCAATATCAGGGAGTCTTTTCATTCTCCTGTTACCCGATCTTACTGCCCTCCCCAAATTTATCAGTAGCAAAAATACCCTGATTAACAATGAAGTTCGCACTCACCAAGACCGAAATGTGCCCTAGAGTTCCTCTCGAGCAAATTATTTCGCATTTGTTCTGCAACGCTAATTATTTTCTACTTATCTTTTCCCCTGGACCCCTCCCTTAGGTACGAGCAGCTGTGTTACGTGCTCAGCGAAATCAATGTTGATTTAATCCTTCTGCTTTTGGACTGGATCCATTTGATAACACCTTCCGAAAACCTACCATGATCTTCCACGCTTACATTCACTCTGAACAAATCCCCTCAACGAAATCAGCTTCTCTTACCGCACACAACTGAACAGCTGGAACGACAGTTAACTTACTTTACTTTGAGTACCGTTTTCTCTCCCTCCCTGAAAAATACCATGCGTACATACAACATTTCTCAGTACCACACAAAATTATTTCGCATCACCAATTTTCCCATTTTGATCTCCGACAACTGCTGGAGCTATCTTACTATTTCCTCCGAAAATTCTTCTCCTTTTCTGTAAAAAGCATGTATATTCCTGAGGTTATCAGTTACCAGTGAAACTTGTACAAACTAAATCGAACAACGTCGGACGAAAATGTAGCATTTCACGTTACTGTACGTCCACCCACTTTTATTTGCTTATTTCTCTCCTTCCAGTGTTGGCCAGGATTGGGCCGATCTCCCGAGGCTATGGATAAATGCTTCCGAAAAAAAATGCAGCACACTCATGCTGTATGAATTATCACAACTCACTGGCACATACTACAAGTGCTTGATTCTAATCAGCCAAATGATGGCTGTGCGATGGGGAGAGCTTAATATGAAACACAGGCCCCCACAGTACAGTGCTGGAATTGAATCAGCTAAAAGATAGTTGTATGATGGGGAGAGCTTTTCATTGAACACAGGCCCCCACAATACAGTGCTGGAAACAAATCAGATAAAAGATGGCTATACGATGGGGAGAGCTTAATATTTATCACAGGCCCCCACATAACTGTATACATATAACGCCAAAATAGCACATGGCCAGATGAGATGTGGAAGAGAAGTGTGGAAGCAGGTCTCCGGGAGACGGTTTCATGATGGGTCGTATTAATCCAATTAAACTGACGGTTTATATCTATTTTATTCTTACTATCAACTTCTACTACTCTTAATCCTTTACTATTGTTAATTGATTTAGCACTGAAACATTCCTATGTGAACACAATAGATCACTGAATATCCCTCTCCACTACCCGAATTTGTTGTACCACATGATCAGGATGGTAGTCTGCCTGTGTCTCGCATGTCGAGAAATATACTATTTATTTATTTATTTAGCGAAGAGTTATGCCACCGTATCCGTATGCCTTATTGGATTTATTTTATTTCAGCTTGTCGTTTAAAGTGAATGGCTGTTGTTTGATATCCCTGGTATGGTTGCGCTTGATGTGTATGTTGACAAGGTGCCTACCTGTCTATTACCCACTACATCGTTCATACTGGCTCCAGGAGACAGCTGGTCGTTGTTGGAGGGGACAGGGTGCACGGTTCTTGTGGCCGTGCTAGGCTCAAAGAGCGGTTCCATGCACTCAGTGTGGAGCGGACTACGGTCCAGCCACCGCCATGTGTGCGGTTGATTCCCCAAATACAGTGTGCTTGTGTTTGCCTGTGAAGGAGTGTAGGCCGACTCCGTTGATGGAACGTGACACCAACATCCACATGCCTCCCGGTCTTATTCCTTCGAGTTTACACTGGATATGGGGTGTGTAGATGGAGCTGTGGGTGGTGCAGCGCAAGCCATCCATGGTCCCTCTGTAGGCGCAGGCGTCCTGGGGCTTGCAACAGTGACTAGCAAATCCGAAACCGGATGCCGCCAACCATGTGGAGAGAAAGATATCGTTCGCTGAGGCTGGTGGTGGCTAGATCCTGACAGATGGTCTACCCACTGCTGCTACTGTTGCGCCATAATCTCATGTCCTGGGCGCCTTCTCGTGGCGACCGCTAGGTGGGTGTTAGGTTTCGCCCTTCTCCCTGCTAAGATCCAGGACACCAATCCGTATGAGTCGGCTAACTGACCACGTGCTAGACCCGCTGCCCTTCGGGTGTTCATGTGATCAAAGGCTTTGGCTGAGGACCCGATTCGTTCTTCTCTCAGGAGAGGGCGCCCTGGCAGTATCCTAGTCCATCCTCTTCGGAGGTTAGGAAGTGG
Source organism: Dicrocoelium dendriticum (assembly GCA_944474145.2). Lineage (NCBI taxonomy): Eukaryota > Metazoa > Platyhelminthes > Trematoda > Plagiorchiida > Dicrocoeliidae > Dicrocoelium > Dicrocoelium dendriticum. The sequence continues at coordinate 22,608,719 of OX104061.1, forward strand.
TCGATGGCCCTCTTCCCGTAAAACCTAGCCATGGGAGACAACAGGTTTACGGGTTATAGGCTCACAGCTCGATTGGCGTAGAGCACGAGTGCCACACATTGTCTCTGACGGTGGGAGGACACCTCCGGGTGTTCAATGGTTTGCTACTGTCCGCATCAAGCCAGGCAGCCCCTGGTCAAATTGGTGCAAACCCGCCAAACTCCCACCCGCATCTGGCCGTGGTCGCAGGTGCGTATCCAATTACGGTCGCAAAACATATAATAATCGTTCCAGAACCTCAAAGGCTGCGTGTGACGGCCGTCAAGTAGATCCCAATCCGCCTCTGCAATCACATTCCCGAGCTGGATCTGCTCTCCACTGCCTTGTGGGTCAGGCTATTGAGCCAAAGGCTCCGGGCGGAGTCCCTCAAGCAAACGTCCAAACCACCCACTGCCTTGTGGGTCAGGCTATTGAGCCAAAGGCTCCGGGTAGAGTCCCTCAAACAAACCTCCAAATCACCCACTGCCTTGTGGGTCAGGCTATTGAGCCAAAAGCTCCGGGTGGAGTCCTTCAAGGAAATCTCCGAAGCACAACGACCACCTCGTATGCGATTGCCCACCAATGCAATCGTATGCCTGCGCGCAAAGCACTCAACATCGGGTGCTGGAACGTGCGCACACTACTGGACCGGAACTCCAGCGAGCGCCTGGAGCGACGCACTGCACTGGTCGCAATGGAGCTGGCGCGCTACCACATGGATATTGCGGCGCTCAGTGAAACTCGGCTCGCTGAGCAAGGTAAGTTGCATGAAGCAGGTGCTGGCTACACATTCTACTGGGTGGGCAACGCCGCCTCAGCACCACGTGAACATGGGGTCGGATTTGCAAAATCCGATCGCTTCCATGGCCAGCTGGTGGGTGAACCAACGGGCATCAGTGCGCGACTGATGAATGTTCGCCTACGACTCGGAAGAGGTAAGTTTGCTACTTTTATAAGCACGTACGGTCCGACCATGTGTTATCCTGATGACACGCGTGATCAGTTCTACACTGAGCTATCCTCCGTGATACGGTCTGTGCCGAGGAGCGACCGATTATATCTGCTGCGTGACTTCAACGCGCGTGTTGGGCGTGATGCATCAGCGTGGACAGATGTTATCGGTTCGCATGGCATTGGTTCAGCGAATGCGAACGGTGACAGGCTGCTCTCACTGTGTGCCACTCACGGCCTGACGATCACGAACACTCGGTTTGCACTGAGTGTGAGTGATATAGCAACTTGGACGCACCCACGGAGTGGTCACGCTCACCTGCTCGACTATGTCATCGTACGTCAGCGTGATATGCGTGAAGTGCGCATGACACGTGTACTGCGTGGAGCTGAGTGTGGCACTGATCACAAGTTGGTGTGGACCAAACTGTACATATATTTTCGTAAATCTATGTATTGCACTCCCGCCGTGAATCGGCGTAAATTTAACATTCTCTCCCTCGGTACTGTGGCGAAACGTACTGAGCTGGAGAAGGCGATGGCTGCACGCCTGTGTGGTGATGTGGACTGCATAGCCACAGTGGGCGACCTGTGGCACCACATTCGCGACCAGGTGACAGCTGCTGCCGTGGAGACCATCGGGCGCACAAACTGTAAACGGCCTGATTGGTTTGCTGACAACAATGTGACGCTTGGCGCATTGGTGTCAGAGAAGAATGCAGCATTTGCCGCACATGTTGCAGACCCTAGTGACTTGGGAAAGGGTAGTCAGTTTCGCAAACTTCGACGCCGACTGACCCGAGAGCTCCGTCGCATTAAAAATGCATGGTGGACGGAGAAGGCGAAGCAGATGGAATGCTACGCTGAACGCCGCCAACACAAGGAATTCTTTGACTTCTTGAAGGCGCTGTATGGACCGAGATTGGAGCCGCTGAGTACACTGATCGATGGTAGTTCAGGCGCTACCTGCACCCAGACTGCAGACATAATGCAGGTCTGGCGGAAACACTTTGACTGTCTCTTGAACAACCGTTCAGAGATCGACTGGCCTACATTGAACGGCCTGAAGCAGCACGATGTGAAGGCGGATCTGGTGGATACGCCGACACTGGATGAGACGCAGAGAGAACTTGCTCAGCTCCGACACGGCAAATGTGCCGGATCCTACGGTATCCAGGCTGAATTATTGAAACACGGTGGACCCGCGTTGTTCACTGCGCTGCACCAGTTGGTACAACGCGTATGGATTGAGGAGGAGGTGCCTGCTGAGCTGAAGGATGCCCTTGTGCTACCACTGTACAAGGGCAAAGGGAGCAAGCAATGTTGCACGCATTATCGTGGCATCAACTTGCTGAGTTGTGTGGGCAAGGTGATTGCCCGAATCCTGCTCAACCGCCTCGTCAGTCAGGTTGTGGAACCTAACGTGGCGGAGGAGCAGTGTGGATTCCGTTCGGGTCGCAGCACTCTAGATATGATGTTCGCGGCTCGTCAGTTGCAAGAGAAGTGCAGAGAACGACACCAGCCATTGTACTCGCTTTTTGTTGATTTCACCAAGGCATTTGATAGGGTGAGCCGCGAGGCATTGTGGCTGGTTTTGGGTAAGTTTGGTTGCCCGCGTAATTTTGTAAGTTTAATTGAATGTCTGCACAGTTGTATGCGGATGAGGGTGCAGCTGAGTGGAGAGACCTCGGATGACTTTGCAGTTGTCTCTGGTGTGAAGCAAGGCTGTGTCTTAGCTCCTGCCCTGTTTAATATATATCTTCATACAATGTTGTCTTGGGCTTTTGATGCGGCTTGTGTTTACGGTGTTCGTGTGGAGCACCGTATTGATGGTGGGTTGCTGAACATCCGTCGTTTCGGTGCGAGAACTCTAGTCTGTGAGACAACTATCCGTATGTTGCTGTTTGCTGACGACTGTGCGTTGTTTTCACACAGCGCGGATGAGTTGCAGCACATGACTAGTGCTCTGGCTTCGACAGCGGCCAAATTCCGGCTCACCATCAACACAAGCAAAACTGTCTGTCTCTTTCAGCCTTCACCGGAGGTGCAATCTTCAATATTGCCGCGAATCAGCATTGGTGCTGAAGTATTGGAAACCACCTCCCGTTTCAGCTACCTTGGGAGTGTGATGTCGACTGATCAGCAGCTACACGTTGAGTTGCGTATTCGCGTGTCGAAGGCAGCAGCGGCATTCGGGAAGCTTGAGTACCGAGTGTGGAACAACCATCAGCCTAGCATTGGCACAAAGCTGATGGTGTACAAATCCATGGTACTGTCCGTTCTTCTATACGACAGTGAAACGTGGACGATGTACCCTCGGGATGTGCGATATCTCGAGCGGTTCCATCAGCAGTGTCTGCGACGAATTTTGCGCATCGGTTGGGGCGCCAGAATTGCAGACACGGAAGTGTTGCGCCGAAGTGGGATGTATGCAGTGGATGGCATACTTTTACTGCGACACCTGAGGTGGCTCCGTCGTGTGTGGCGTATGGATTCGACTCGGATATCGAAACAACTTTTATACGGTCAGCTGAGTATTGGGAAGCGGCATACTGGGAAACCAAAGTTACGTTACCAGGACATGATCAAAGTGAGTCTTCCATGTTCTAATCTTGATTGCAGATCATGTGAATCGAAGGCGGTTGATCGTGGTGCATGGCGCGATCTAATCACGAAGGCAGTTGCTGAAGTGCGGGAGAAAGACCCCATGCATGCAGAGAAGAAGCAGCAAGTGCGAAAGCGGCAAGCACCGATAAATTGTACTCCCTCGACATCGAGCGCATGGTGCTGTAGCACATGCGTTCGAGAGTTCCTGAGTCCGGAAGCCTAGTGCGCCATGAGCGAGGCCACTCGGGACCAGTACCGAAGCGACGACGGGTCCTGCGAAGAACGTAGGCATCACCGGCGCAGCGTTTGTAGGTACGCTGCATTCGATTTACTAACCGCGTGCTTGCATGCTAAGTTTCTTTATTTCAGGTCGTTGGTTTTTAATTTTGCCCTAATGATTTTCTTTTGAAGAGTCAAATTGGTCTGAATCGGTTGGGTCTCGTAACTTTACGACCAAAACGTGTGACGTAGTTCGGAGGCGTGACTGGCGCTTGCGATTTATTAGTAGTGGCGTGATTCGAGGGATTGACTGCAGCTTCGATGTGTGCGGGCTTGAGACGGGCTATACTCACTGTGTCGGTCCGAGTTGGGAGTTGAACAGTGAAATGCTTAGGACCAGGAGAGATGACTCGGTAGGGTCCATCGTACGGTGGTTGAAGGGGTTTGCGCACACGATCTGAGCGTATGAAAACATAAGCGTAATTCATTAGGTCAGAGGGAACTTAAGAACTTGTACTGGTTGAGAGGGGAGGTGCGTAACAGAGTTTTGACATGTGTAATTGCAACTCTGTTGCAAAATTAGATGGTTGTGGATGTTCTGTACTGGACGGACAGAAATATTCGCCGGGCAGACTTAAAGTGGTTCCAAAAACAAGTTCTGCAGGTGAGCATTGCAAAGTTTGTCGAAACATTGTACGTAGCTGTAACAACACAAGTGGTAGTAAATCACACCATTGTGATGGGTTGTTGTGAGCCATTAGAGCTGTTTTGATGTGGCGATGCAAACGCTCTACTAAGCCGTTTGCTTGCGGGTGATATGCTGTGGTACGGATGCGTTGGCATCCGAGAATGTTGGTAATGTTTGAGAAAAGAATGGATTCAAACTGGGAACCGCGATCAGTCGTAATGGTGGCTGGAACACCAAATGTCGCGACCCAATGGTTAATGAAATTACGAGCGATTGTTTCCGTGTGAGTGTCAGGTATAGGAATAGCGACTGGCCAACGCGTAAAGCGATCGATGCAAGTGAGGATATACGCGTTGCTATGTGACACAGGAAGAGGACCGACGATGTCCAAATGAACATGAGCAAAACGGGCATCGGGATTGCTAAAGGTTCCGAAAGGTCAGCGTGTATGGCGGATGACTTTAGAACGTTGACAGGAAAGGCAATTTGCAGCCCATTCCTTGATGTCTCTGTTCATGTTTGGCCATACGTATCGTTCAGAGATGAGATGGATGGATTGGCGGATTCCTGGATGTGAAACATTGTGAAAAGTTTCAAAAGCCTGTCGGTGCATAGATGGTGATATTGTAGGACTAGTCTATACTAGTCCGAGAGTGCTCTCGCGCTGGTAGGGATGCCAGAAAACCAGAAAGACGGACACAACGGATTGTATTCGCGGAAGGCTACAATCGAACGAAAAACGAATGAAGCGACGAGAGCGTACGTCAGTGCCGGAACTCACCGTGGAGAAAAGTGGTGAGCCGGATGCAGTTCATAATGGCCGTAGAGTCGGCATTAAAACAAAAAGCAATATTTTATGACAAAGTAATAAAAGTGTACAAAAAAACAAGAAATATCTTTTGGGTTGCTACAGAGCAGCTTGAACCAAAATTTCCACCTGAAGCGACGATGGCACCCAGAGCCAAACGGCCCCGCGTAAGGATGACTCCGAAAAATCCCCGAAGGCAGCTACCCAAACCTCACACACTCATGAAACAGCAAAGTGTGAGGCATCCCGCAGCCGACATCCGAAGGGTGTATTTATCCGTATACTACCCAAGTACTTCACGTACCCGAGGATCTTTCTTTGGATGCATTTACGAGAGCTATCCTTGCAGTCTTTGGTTTAGCAACACGTTCAGTACGTGTTGAGAGACTACCTAAAAGAAGCAGTAAATTCCCTGCACCGATCAAAATATATTTTAAGGGTGATACAACTTTAAATACCGTCGTAACAAACTTTGAACAACTACGCAGTGCAACCATGATGGACCAACTTTTTCTCAAACCGCGAAAGCTAGCGGTAATGAAAATAGCCCGCGGTAACAGGGAAACAATCACACGTCCCATATCCACCCGCCGGACTACCGCAGCTAGTACATCACCCAATATTATTCAAGGTTCTTCTCACCATGTTCCAGATAGTCCGGACTCTGGAATAGCTACCTTATCCCACCGGTGGTTACCGCCACAACAACTACCTGAGCGGGCAAATTCCCTTCTTTCTACACCACATCACGCGCCTTTTTTATCCCAGGTAGGGATGAGCCGCGACAAACTCATCCCGACACCCAATACGTCACCAACGAAAAGTACGCTCTTGCTTCTTTTGACCCAGTTCCTACAGTTTCTACTGATGGCCCAGTAGCTCTTCGTGCTCCCTTTGTGTCATCCATAAAACTGGGAGACACTGGCCAATTTTTCTCCATTATACTCATAACTGCCAGGTCGCGGAACAACAAGATGCATATTCTACGCCCTTTGGCTATTCTTGCTGCGCCTGATGCAATACTAGTCACCGAAACATGATTTGGTGCATTTACGTTCAATGATTCCTTTTCATTCAAGGCTACTAGCTGTATACACATTCGAGTACACACAAACGAGGTGGAGGGTGTGCCATTTAGCTGCAGCAAAATTTCTCTGCTAATTTCGAAGTCCTAGATAACACCGAAATATTGGACTCTATATGGATGACGGTTGATGCCATGGGACCCAAGTTACTACTTGGATGCATTTACAGGTCTCCTGATACATCATCTGTGATTGACAAAGCGCTAATAACTACTTTTGAGCTAGCTGCGAGCCATCCATGTGCATTCAAGCTTGTGGCGGGCGACTTCAATCTTCCTGAAATCCAGTGGTTTCCACCCACTGCCCCAGCGAAGTATAGTGGACTATTAGCCTGCATCAACTTGGGAGGATGGGTGCAGCATGTATCAACGCCGACCAGGTCTAAACACCTGTTAGTCCTGATATTTACACTGGATATATCAAATATACGTGCATCTGTAGGCCTAGAGTTTCCGGGGAGCGACCACAGAGTGGTATACTGCTCGCTGCTTGCAAACATCCCGGCAATCTGTACGAGTAGATCAGAGGCCATTGAGATATACCGGCCGATAAGCTCCATAGACTGGCCCACATTTGCCACGATTATTCGAGCAAGGAACTGGGAACAGTTCTTTCTGTCCGACTCCCTGGAGCAATCGTCCGCAATATTTCATGGCGAACTGCATTATTGTCTAGACATATTGGCTCCATTTACTCCTTTAAATAAAAGTTCAGGAAAAATTAGGAGGCAAACTAAGCTGCATGCAAGGTTGAGGCAACCACGACGTTCCTACTACAAGACGTTCAACTTTGCGCATGTGCTGAGAGCCAACGAGATTGCGAGCCAGCTATCGTCCAGGTCTGTATTGATTAAAACATCCCAAGAAAGAGCAGCCACGGCCAGTGCAAACAAAGCCAAGCACCTCAGCTGGCTGCTGCGTTCTCGCACTCCTCATTATGGAGCAAAGATCACTTCCATACGCGTCGGCCCTTGCAAAGCAAGTGAAGATCCACGGACTATAAGTGAGATGTTCAACTCTTAATTCAAAGAGTCCCAGTGTGAAGAACTGTCCCCGGTCACTACTGAGCTGGATGTGTCCACAAACCAGCTGCTCTCCACGGTTCAGTTCGACCTAAAAGACATCCGTTCAGCTATCAAAACCATAAAACCATCCACCAAACGTGGTCCTGATGGAATTCCACCCATGACCTTTCCATACTCCTCTTGAAACTCTTCACACTCTCCATGGAGAAGGGCCAATACCCATCGGCTTGGAAGCACTCTATCATCACACGGCACCATGAAGGTGGCTCCCTACAGGAAGTCAGCAACTACCGACCTATAAACCACACATCTATTCTCTCACGTGTTATGGAGAAATCGGTTACGCGTGCGCTTATGGCCTGCTTGAATGCAGAAGGCCACGTTAGCAGGTCGCAGCAGGGTTTTCTAAGCGCACGATCCTGCGCAACCTGCCAGCTTGATTTTCTCAACCTGGTCACTGGCGCGATTGATTCAGGTCTGACGATTATTACGCTATACCTCGATATGCAGAAGGCGTTCGATAGGTCCCCCATAAACGCCTATTACATAAGCTCATGGCTTACGGTGTAGTCACCCCTCTGCTTGACTGGCTTAAATCCCACCTAACCGGGCGTACGCAGTCCGTGAAGGTGGCACACTTTGAGTCAATCCCTGTCACAGTTTCCAGCGGTGTTGTGCAAGGCAGCGTGCTTGGACCAATCCTGTTTTTGGTTTATGTGAACGATATCTGTAGCAGCCTGTGCCATGGTCGCCCATTCCTCTTTGCCGACGATATAAAAGTCGTATATGTCTTCCCACCAAGCGCTAAAGTATCCGCACTACAAGAGATCCGTGAAGACCTAACGACCTTAGAGTCGTGTTGTCAAAATTGGCAAATGACATTCTCTGCTGATAAATCTAGTATTCTGACCCACAAATGCTCCATATCGGATGGTGCGTTTACGTTGAATGGTACGCCCATCCAACTAAAAACGTTAGCTACTGACCTGGGTATTCGCTATTCTATGACCCTCAACTTTTCAGAGAATGTGCAGTATCAGGTAGCAAAAGCACGCAGAATGGTCTTCCACATAGGCCGCCACATTAACTCGGCTGAAGCACGGTTGGAGCTTTACCGCAGTCATGTTCGTCCGCAGCTGGAATATTGCCCCTTTCTCTTCAGTAATTTGCGGAAATCAGACCGCATATTGCTCGAAAAGGCTCAGCGGCGGTTTACCAAAATAGTAGCCCTACAAGGCCTAGCGCTTAGTTACCTACATAGGTGTAACCATATCAAACTCCAGACTCTATGGCTGCGGCGCATTATCTTAAACCTGTGCTTCTTACATAAGTTATTATACCAAGCGGTGCACAGTGATATCCCCAGCCTGACCCTGAGAAGAGGAACAGAATTCAACCTCCGAAACAAGCACTGCACAGTTGCCCCGCTGCCAGCGAGGAATCAACTACGTTCACGATTCTTCCTTGTCGCTTATGTAAATATCTGGAACAAATTACCTTCACAGCTGCGGGAGATTCACAAGCCACAGACTTTCAAGCAGGAGGAACGAAAGTTTATGTGCATGGATAACATAAGACGCCTTTTCAACATCTGTGATTCTGATGACAACCTTTTTGAGACCGGCCCCGATGGGGCATAGATCACATTTTGGTCAGCTCTAGCGCAACTTTGTATTGCGCTCAACTAGGCTCCATGACAGGAGCATCTTGGGCTCACAGGTCCTCCCCATACTTTGCGGTCCCTGTCACACTACGTGAGAGATCTTGGCCCGATCAGTTGCACGCATCTTACAGATGTTAGGACTGCTAATCCGACCACAAAAGGTATTCAGCCTACCCCAGTAGTAGCTGAGCGCTTTACTGGCTCCCACCGACAATTAGTTAAATGGGAAGTCTTGAAATAGTAGACGCTACCGCAAAGGCAACCTGGAAACACTAATCGGTAGCTCAAACCCTTTGAAAGCTCCTTCTCGACGCCCAGTTTCTTACTGCTCAACAGATCAGCACGTAAAGCAGCCTAGTACTATTGAATGGGAGCATCGTAAGCCTGTAGGCACTGACCAGGTAGGATATTGCATAGCAATGGGGAAGCAATCCGAACGGACAAACTTTACTTCACTTCTCCCTTCTCTTCTACACTTTGGTTCCTTCGTCTCCATCTTTACCCCTTAGTATTTTCCAAATACCTAGTCCACTTGGTCTCTTGCGAATACTTATACTTGTGACCCATGAGTCACGTCTACTAAAAACATTTTAACAACATTAAGCCTCATGTGAAATGCCAGGTTCTAGCGTTGTTGCACTAATTGAAGCTTTTTCATTAAGTCTGAGCACTAGTTACTATAGTCAGCAGTTTCCAAACACTATCAGTAGGTAAGCCGCAAAATAAAAAATATATCTTTCTTATTGTTGACAATGAGCGCACTTTAAAGTTCTAGACCCAATAATCAGACATTTTGCTCTCCACTTATACTCTCTTGGCCCCATATACTTAGCTTTATCTGGTATACATGTGCCTTTCGCTATTGTCAACACTAGTAGACAGGCAAAATGAAAACCAGATCCTCTTA
>OX104061.1:22618785-22634267 GCA_944474145.2 Dicrocoelium dendriticum
ATGGGACTCGTAGGATACGCTTGGTGCGCCTCCCGGTAAAGTTCATGGAGAAACGACAGCGTACCAAGACAGGATCAGAGTCGACACAGGTACTCCAGTACGCGAGACAATCCAGGATGGAACCACGTCATTTGTAACTTATGGCTATGTGGTCAATTTGGACCCATCGCTGACCAGCTACAGGAGGATGCCAAATGGCTGTTCGGCGCTTACAGTGCTACTAAGAAACAACCGGTGCTCCGCACACAGTCGCAGCAGACGCTCATCGTTGTCAATCCGTTCGGAGTTATGCCAAGAGGTACCACCCAGTTGAGCTTCTGAAGAGCTCAGACACCCTAGTTGTGCGCTCATATCCCCAGTAAGTACCATAATATCAGAACTAGTAGCATTACGTAGTAGAACGTTCAGTTCGTGATAGAATGTGTCCTTGACAGCATTTGAACTGTAGTCGGCGGGGCGTAAGCGAAGATCACAAACGGACAGCCTTTTGTACTACTTCGTGACGCAACCTTGGCTGATGTCGTCCATTGGGCTGCACATAAACGGCTGTTCACCGGAATCTAATCATCTAGCGATGGCTCAGCCTTGACGTTTAAAATGATATCTACATCAGCTTGACCCGTCAGTGGTGCCTCGGCGTCTCCTGATGCGTGCAACTAAAAACGAGAGGACAAGCCGGGTGCAGTTAACTCAACAACCAATTAGAGTCATTCATCCTACTTCCGGAAACGCAACGCACACTAATACCTGCGTCCACTCTGCTCACGCTTTCTTACTCTGTCTTTTCTCCAGGTGTTTCACCGGGTGGCGTACCAAGCGTACCCTGCGGTGGCTCACTGAGTATTCCTCTTAGTGTTCGGTCAGCCAAACCTATCAGGACGCACTAAGTACCGAAATTTCAATGTCTTATCCTAATGACACTGAGCTTCTGTGGAATGGTATCGCTGCCATCATGCATGCGCATCTGCCTGGTGCACTATACATCGTCACTACACCGTTCACTACATATCCGAGATGCTGGTTGACCTGTTGCAATTCGGAGGAAACCACTGTGTCGCGTCTTAGCAGAATGTGACCACAGGGGCTAGTACAATCGACATAAAGCGGAGCCTAAGTGCTGACAAGGAAGCCTGTTGGAACAATACACCTAAAGAGATGGAGGAGGCAAGGATGGCCGCAAAGCAAGTGACGTCAGTTCACGCATTGCACAAGCTGGGACTGACTTCTTAAACCCGGCGGCATCTCTGATGACAGAAGGCACTTTCCATCCCTTTGAAAGGGCGTGTATATGAGGCCACAGTGACGGCCCTTCAGCTGTATCACAGTGACACTTGGACCATTCCGTCTGAATATCCGAAGCCCCTTCACGTGCTTGACCATCGTTGCCCGCGAAGCCTTGTTGGTGTTCGATGGCCCCGGGGTGTCCGGTAGCATGATCTGCGTACGCTGGAAGGAAAATCAATCCTTCTGCTACGGACGATGCCGACGGTACCTCCTTAACACGTAACGTGATAGGGGATTTGCATTTGCAGGAACCTAAGGCAGCATGCCTCTGACATCCTGCATCCTTCCCTTTAAAAGACCGTCATTGTTCGCAATTCCGTTGTACTTTGGTATGAGTACACCACTGGTACTTGGCAAGCAAGTGCAACTATGGGAATGACACTTCCTAAGGCAGTATGATCCCGGATGCCGAACAATCGCTGATATTCAACATCACTGTCCAGCCGCACCGGATCCGTGCACCGTTGAGTGGTGCAGTACAGCTTCACCTTGCTTTCACTACCCAAAACCTCCGACAGCGGTTTCAGACACCGCAGCATCCCCTGAAAGTGCGTTGTGGCAGTGTCGCACCCCAGGTGGCGGTGTCGCACTCTACTATAGCATCTGCTTCAGTTACAGCAGGTTAGCAAACACTGCCCTCCAGACACCATGTGATGCGAGGTCGTACTAACCGCCAAACACTCCAGCCGGCTTGGTATCATTTACCGCCACCCGAACAACTCCCATGAGAAGGACGCACGACGTCCACCTTATGTTATCCCACAAGCGCACACAGTTTCTTATCATGGGAGACTTCAACCTGCCCCGGCTACATCACGCTGTCTCATCTACTGACCCTTTGCATCAGGCCTCATTGATTTTCTTCACACGGCCCGGTTGCACAACCACACGTATCAGCCGACCACATTCCAATTCAACAACCAACCGTCCCTGCTAGATCTCATCCTCACTAACGAAGAACTGATGGTTGAGCACGTTGAGTATGATACCCCTTTGGTGCTTAGCGACCACTGCGTCCACCGTTTCGATTTTATGTACTTCGCCGAAAAACCCGTCAGCATACCAACTTATACCAAACGCTGGACTGATTACGGAAATTTGTGCCTTCTTAGTCCCGTCAACAGTTGGGCACCCGGGCCCCAATCGAGTACCGGCAGCGTGTGGTCAACATTTTGCCTTACCCTACGTAAACTCTGCTCCACTACGACGACCTGCAAACAAGTTTCTATAAGAAGAGACGCCCAGCATGCATCTAAAGTCGTACAGGAAGTGGATTACCACCAGCGACCAGCATGGAGGAACTATCGCACCCCTCCAACCGTTACTCAGTGTAAACCTTACCGATCCATCCGTAACCAATGCGTCCGTCTTGTACGAGAATATAAGAATGATCAGCAGCGTCAGCTAAAGCGTAACTTTTCATCTAATCTCAAAACCTTGTATAGCCACGTCAACCGTCTTCGACAAGTCAAGCACAGTGTCACCGTACTGACGACCCCCACGGGGCTCACAACATCAGCAAACGAGGCAGCGGAAGTCCTGTGCCAGACTCAAGCATCCACATTCTCCGTTTCGTCAATGCATACAACAATACCTTGTTTGGTCTCACTTTCAACTTCCTTGAAGACTGTTCGTTTCACTCCTGAGAAGGTCCTGGCGGAACTCAAATCCCTGCGGCGAACGGCTTCTCCTGGCGCTGCTGGTTTCCACTCAAGGCAGCTGCGAGCGTGCGCCGCAGCTCTAGCTTCCCTCTAATGGAGCTGCTCACCCACTTCTTCTAGCAAGGCAAAGTCCCCGATGATTGGAAATATGCGACTATTACAGGAAACTACAAAGGCAGTACTCGCAAAGACGCGGTCAATTACCGACTGATAACTCTCCTCTTTAGGATCCCTAAAGTGATGGAATCGATCATCGCAGACGCTTTAATGGACCACATGGAGGCCCGGAACCTGCTCTCCGGTTGCCAGCACGGTTTGCGGCGGCAACCGTCGTGCTTGAGTGTCCTGCTACTTGGCAGGGATAGCTGGACGACTGCTGCCGACTCTGGTCTAGAAACACAGGTTATATGCTTGGATTTCGCCAAAGCCTTCGACAAGGTCGATCACAACATTCTACTACGGAAAGTGTTGTCTTACGGCTTTTCAGGGGCCTTGATGGACTGTATCTGGAACTACCTTCAAAACCGTACCGTCCAAGTACGCGTCGAGGGAGCGTTGTCACACCGCATCCTTGCCACACGCGGTTTCACAGGGGTCTGTTCTCGAACCGGACCTCTTCCTAGCCTTACTTGAAGACGGCACACCGCAACTGAAGTTATGCTGCTGCTATTTGCGGATGCCGCCAAGCTGTGGCGCATAATTAACCTTCCGGACGATGCCTACGTACTTCAGAGGACCTCCACCGAGTACAACAGTGGTCCATAGAAAACAACCTCCTATTTAACGTTTCGAAACGTAGCGTCCTTTCTAACCACCCTTCCGCTTTTGCTCCTATGTATTACCTAGGAGCTTCTATCCTCTAGACGTCTTCAGCCGAAAAAGACTTGGATATCAGTACCCAGACGAGTCTTTCCGTATCAGCTTCCTGCCGGGAAGCAGCTGCTGGTACTAACCGCCTGAAGGGATTACTGAAACGAGCCTTCGCTCAAACTGACCCTAGCAATTTCCGCCTCCTCCTCAACGCTTTTCTTCGCTCCCACTTGGAGTTTGCTATTCAGGCTTGGAGCACGTGGTTGTTGAACGACCAAGGTATCCTCGAAGCCCCACAACGTCGAGCAACAAAACTGGTCCAAGGTCTCAAGTACCTAGATTATCCACAACGACCAATGCCTGGGCCTCTACTCGCGTACGTACTGACATCTACGAGGGGACCTGATCCTTGTATTTCTGATCTTATCCAAACCTGGATATTACTGTCGTCACGTACTCACACAGTGTTAATCGTGCTCCCACCCACGTGGCCACCCACTGAGGCTCACACATCAGCACCGTCGGCTGAACTGCAGACGACACTGCTTCGCTTTGCGAACCTGCCGACGGTGGAATGCTCGTCTGCCGATTTAGTCTTGAGCTGCCTAGATTGTCATCTGGCCGAGCTACACCGCAATATTCCCGGAGACAAGCACCTACTTGATTAAATTTCTCTTCTTTTTTCTTTTCTAGCTAATTCCTTTCCATAGCAGTTACGGAGGGGGTGGTGGATGTCACGCGTTGAGCCGGCGTGCATTCTGTTTAAATGCCGCATAAGACCGATGAAGCTACGGCTACCACGCGTGTCCAACGCGCTATAAAGTTTCTTGGCCTTTCATAAGACCCGATCCAATATCTTTTTACCCTATGGGTCATGTAAAGCTAGAGCTTTTATTCTTCTAAAAATGCTGCATATGTGTGTTTGCAGTTCCGAAACAACCTACTCTGCCTGCCACAATTTCGTAGCCTGTCCCAGTGGCTTTATTTCCAGCGCGTGGTCCGTCTCATTAATGGTTACATAACGCAACAATGAAGTAGCCGACGCAGTGTCCGCTGCTTCCTGTGTCCGAAAATTCACACGGCGTTTACCCCAAAGTGTCCACATACCGGTACCTCGCCTAGCGGTTAGATGACTTATGAGCACTCCGCATACACCACTGATGATGAAGTTCGCAGTCGCAGAGCTCCACCGTCACAGCGTAGGAACGGGTAGCCATACCACGAACACAACGAACCAACCATTGCAGACGAACCTCCTGGACAGCGGTGATAAGTGCACTCCTCCAATGTCTAATCAATTGTTTGCGAGCGAATGGAAGAAAATGAGCCAAAATCGGTGCCGTCATGGACAACGCTGGGGGTGGTATGTAAGGGGACGTGCTAGGTCTCCCAAGCGTTTGCAGCCTTTGCTGAATCCACATGTTTACACCATCAGACACTATCGTATAGAGAGTAGGTAGGGAGGACGGCTCGGTAAGCTACCTCTTTAAGTGCTTGTTCTCGTTCTCAACCCGGTTGGTTGTAGCGCAACCGAATAAGCACACCTCCCGCAACCTGTGAGCAGCCCAGGACGATGTACATGGCAGCCACGTTCGCTGCAAGTAACTACAGCCCTTCGCATTCCTCACCGCTATCAGCCTCAGCAATCTGTCGAATTACTCCGCATCACTTGCATAGATCAATTTGTGCAGGCAGTGCCTCAGAAGACTTCTGGCTGTTGAACTCGGTCCCGAAAGACTAGTAACCCGGAGGGACATATACCTCAGTACGTAAAAACAGCAATACACCACCGACGCGTTAGGATAAGCCAAGGTCATCGTCCGCACCTGGGCCATGCATTTATCCATTAGAACTGTGCGTATAGCTCCCGTGCAGGGTAGCATCCTTTCATCGCTTCCACAGCTTGCCGGTAGCTGCTGTACGTCTTATTCGGCAGCAAGGCATAGAAAAAGAATGCGCCGCACCATGTACGTCCACCAACATACAATGCCACCAAATTTATCCCCCATAGTTCATTTGGTGAGTCGCGTCCGCCAAATTTATTTTTCAGTATCGTTCCGCAATAACCTCCATAACCCATGGCACGAAGAACAAATATAGCACCACTTGCCCTCTTTCACCACCCGACAAGCGGCGTGCCATTCCAACAATTCTGTCACCTCGTCCACCCCTTGTTTTCCGCTTCCTGTGTCGCCTTCTAAGTCTCCTCAGACCATCCACATTCAAAGACCGCCCACGTGACATAGAAAGGTACTTACGCATTTCCCTACCACTTTTGAAAACGGACCTCAGGGAAAACACCTCTTTCTCCTGCGCCTCCGTCAACCACCTGTTTTGGGAATATAGTCATTGCGTCCCAACCCAGAAATCATGACACTGACACAACTGAAATGCCGCTTGTTCTTAAACTTCACCCTTCAACTTGAAAAGGAAATGCGCCTTTCAATCTACTAGCCTGTAACTGGGTTCCATTTAGTATCCAGTGAGAATAGTAACGTACTTTTTCCCACGAAAGTTGCTAGGCCTGCCAGGAACACAGGGATACTGTAAGTACTGGTACGGGTACTCCTCTGGTAACTGCTTCCCTGTTTGCCGTTCATAATACTGTCGCGTCAAGGCCGTATGCTTGTAAAAGCTGTGGCAGTTGCCAATTGAAATTTCTTTACATCAGACAACCTCAAATTTCCGATAATACGTACGCACCAGCAGACATAATTGCTCAATCAACCACCAAGGACCGTTATTCTAACCAATCTGTTTTGGGCATAATGTGGTGAGGGTGGTATGATACGCTAGACTAAAGCTTGGTTAGGTTGACAGTGAAGGTAGCAATGTGGAAAAGGAAGATGCACCTGGCAAATACGTTTAAGTGACGATATACATGGATGGCAACCATAACTACCCTGTTGTTGTTCAAGTGGATAACAATGGGCAATAACTCTCTGTGGCGGCATGTTAGAAGCGGTATTCATGGCGGACGATATGGCTGTTTTAGCGCTAGTTGTGTTCGCTTTCCCTTAAATTGGCTGACGTGGGGGAGAACGTGAAGAAATTTTAACTAGCGGCTGCGACATAATTCTACAATCGGAAGGTGGTAGCAAATTTTGCCCTCAAACCTGACATGTAAGTATCTTCATTACGGCAGAGGTGGAAAGTTAACTCGGTTCCAGCAGTTTTGGGATCGCTGTCGTCATGACGAGGGTTTTTTCACCTAACATCAAAGGCTTCTATTGTCCCGTCGCTGAGAAACGTGGAAAAAGTATCGTTGGAAGCCTGTTTTTGGTATTTTTCCCGCAAACATTGGTGGACATTAAACAAGGCCTGAGAGATATGTGGTTGGCCATGTTCCCCGTTTTCTTGTGCATACCCATTTCAGCCCCTAACCACATGAAGGAAGCGTATGCAAATACAAAAGCATACAGTGACCTTGTTGCGATTCATTCTTTTTTCGTATAAACGCATGAATCGCTTAGCACGTCAATGTGCTGGGAGTTCTTCTCGCTTATTGGAAGACGAAACGGGAGGCAGGTTGAGCTAAAGCCTATGGCGTCCCTGGATCCTCTGTCCTGAACCGTTGAGGTTTCGAAAGCTTTGGATGGTCACTCTTCTTTTGATCACTGGACGTTAACTAGCTACCCCCGGCTTGCACGCCGTTAATCATTAGCAAAAGGCGGAGTCACCTAGACTTCTTGTGTTTCTTGGTTGTTGTGCCTCTGCGGTTTCGCAAAGAACCTGCCGTCCCACGCTTGGAGTTCACGTTGACTTTGCTTCGCCCGTTACGCTTTGGTGAGTCCATTTCAATACATACGTAGCTGCTCGGTATTGTCGACTGATCCTTTCGTCGATTGCGTACCTGGTCACCGTAAACCGGTTCACAACTCTTGCTTATCTCTTACATTTATTTGAGTTTCTAACTCTTCCGTCGAGATGGTTGTGAGTGCAGTCCAAACTCTTGGTGTCCTCCTTCCGACGACTGGTTTGTTAGTTTACCAAAACTGAGTATCTCAACGTGGTTACAGACTGGACAGGGGGCCTGCCTTGTGGTATATGTTGCCGTTGGTGCATAGTGGACTGTACCGGTTTGCATCTGATGCAGTACGCACTAGTAGCGAGAGCAAACCGCACCGTCATGTTGCCTGCTGTGCGCATAGCACTGTGCCTTATACGCCAGTAACTGGCAGTCCGATGTCTCTGGAAGGCCTGAGGTCTACTTTGATCGTTGGACGGGAACTTTGGTCGCTTTGTTGAGGTTCTGGACTGCCTAGGTCTCCGTCAGGAGGCAGTGGAAGATACAATTTGCCCGAGTCGGCATCTGTTTGCGCACAGTCTACTGTCAGTACACAAGTTAATAAAAACACTGTTGGCAACGAATCCTCAGATACCGTGTTTGATTCGTCTGTTAGCCAGGGAGACAATCGGGCTTCTTCCCTTGTCAAAGGAAAAAGGAAGAGGGTTAAAAGTGGCAAAGTCCAAGGCGGATTAAGAGCTCCATCGGGTGCCGTATCCCCATTCCTCGCCACTTCTACTGCAGCTTTGTCATCCAAGTTTGATTCGTTTACGAGGTTGGAGTATAAAAGGTCGGAAGCTAATCCGAAAACCCCAACGTCAACAGGGCGTTGGATAAGTACTTCGCGTTGCTGACACTCGTATACGGATTGCAGTGTTACTTTCGGTATCGCCACCAAGTCATGCTGTTCTTCTAAAGGTGCATATGCTAGAGGCTCTTCATTTCATTAAGATATGCTTTAAAAAACCTTACTGCTGGGCTTTTTAGGCTTCACTGTGCGAAAACTCACCAGACTCTGTAGCTTGTCGTCTGAGGAGATTGTTGCGTGTTGCTCCGTCCACTCCAGAGGTAAGCCAAGCCCTTCTACTTTTTGCCTGGAAGCTCAAAAGCACTGGTGTTATGTTGCACGTAGTTCTCGTTTTGACGAAGACGTTTAAATTGCGGGTAACGGTGCGCTATTGAAGGCCGTCGTGAAGCAGGAGGAAAGGTCTCTTATTTGGTTTTTGGGTGATGAGCCGGCAATGCACTTCCTCGCTGCCAGAACCGATTCCAAGGGTGCACTATTCCGGGCTCGCGATATCAAATGCATACAGGTGCTCTTCAATAATTCGCGTATCCTGCAAAATAAGCTTTGCCAAGTCTACACCTTTGTTGATGACTGCGGTGCAAATGTTCTTGCAGTCACTAATACACGGTTGTCCCCCAACGTCACGCAGCCTAAAGTGTGTTTATCGGGATACGCACTACTGTGGTGTGTGCGCCATCGCAGTGGGGCTGGATCTTACTGTGGTGCGATGCTTTGCGTGCTTCATATCCATTGAGCTATGCTGGGTGGTGCTTTTGCGTCTTCAGAGCCACTCCCACCAGCTTGGTTAATGGTTAGGGGCCAGACGAAATCCGCATGCAGGTTGGGAGTTGGAATGATGCGGCTCCTGATTCCTTAACACGGACTGCTTTTAGCCCAACTCCGAACCCGCTGCTTTGCGGTCAGGAGTTTGAACCATAGGCTCGGCTGAAAACCCTAATCGCTGTCCTGTCTAGGCCTGGGCAGCCGGACAGTACCCTACCCACGCAATACAATGAATAGCTCTTCAAACCGTTTCCTGATGCTCTGGCAACCCCAGAGGATAATCAACGGTGCCCTAACTGCTGCGTCGAGCAGGGTGGATGGGGTTGGATGCTATTGCTCAAACCAAGCCAACTTCTCATTCTCCCTCTTACGCTTATTCACTCTTACCGTCCCCTTCCAGCTTCACTTTTATCCCCCCGTTTTCAACCCCAATTCTTGGCCCTCCTATAACTTGTTTTGATAGACTTTTACTTGCAACTTACATGTGAACGTGTAGCGTCATTCCTGCCTTGTCGACAAGCTCATGCGCAAGCAAGCTGCCAAGCCAAATCTATCGGCTTCCGTTTGGAGTCCTCAATCCTTCCTTAGATTGGCATGCCTCAATGTGGGTACGTTGCTACAGATCGATCCACAGGCAACGCTTGTCCGAACTTTAAATACTCCGAATTTGTGGTAAGTGCCCAGACAGAGGAATGTTTTAAAGAACGTTTGGACAAGTACATGCTGAGCATGCCTGGATTCCGCTGTTTTTGATACAGCTGTAGCAATCCCTCGGCGAACACACTTTAGCAGCGACGTGTCATCTAGCCAAAGTACGGGTGGTGATGGAGCGGACACGGGTGTTCACTTTCCTTCTCTACAACTCTAAGAACCCTACCGATAGCTGCTGCCTATCGGAGACCCGCCTACAAGGCCCGAGCTCTGTGCTAACTTCACGCTTCCCTTCAGATGACACTGGCAGCACTTTCTCATTGCGCCTGTCCGGCGACGATACAGCTTCGAGCACCGGTCAAGTCGGTGTTGGTATTGCTCAGAGTCCCTCGCGCTGATCTGTTACCAGTAGCTCAGCTGGCTTGCACCGGTTGCATTTCATTGCCTTTTTTTAGTTATTGTGTCACAGCAGCTTAGGTGTTTCTCACCTCTAGCTATCATGTATAATGAGGATAATGATGGTGTGACTGCACCTTTGATCGTTGCGCAGGTAGCGTTGCTTGGTACGTCAACTCAGCCCTTACTGCCTTTAGGACGTATACTTTACGCACTTGCAGGCTCTTTTCATAGTTCATGCGTACAACTTAAAGTTGTTGTAGTCGATAATAGTCCGATAGGGTTGACGGTGGTCTAGCTGATTTTATCCATGAAAATTCGACGAATTGGTGTTTCTTGATTATGAAGTTTCTTCGCCCCCACCTGGAATGCCAGAATTTCTCCTGCGATGCTGTTTCTATTTGTTTTCCTACTGAGCTTCTCTACCTGGCCTTTCATGATCCCCTGCATTAATTCGTTAACTTGCCCACTAGATATATAAAGAAACAAACTCCGTCTCCTTTGAACCTTTGCTAATAACTTCACTGATTTCCTCATGGACGTGGTATACAGCTTATTAGTCGAAATACCAAGGGCAATTGTTCGCTTACCGGTGCAAGAAACAGGAAGCTCGTTAGGCGGATGTCTGTATCGTCCTTGGAACCTGACCTTACCTCTCGGTACTAGCGACCACGCTCGTCAGTAACTTAAGTGCGCTGTTAGTCGTATGGCGAATAATCGTTTCCACGGTGTCCATATATGGCTCTCCAAGCAGGGAGCTGAGTTTCTACCCAAGGCCAAATTAGGAGTAACGGCCTTCATGCTTACAGTTTGTGGGGTGTAGGCACTGAGGACAAACAGACAACTAATAGCTGCGTGCGACTTCAAAGGTTGGAACCAGTCTGCAGTCGGACCGTACAATTCCATCTACTGACTTGGATGCAAACCTGGATGCAAAATGGTATCTACCTACAATGATCCATTGCGCATGTCGTCCGCATCACTGCAGGTAAGTGCACCGCATGGCTTTTAGACCGCCAGTAGACATGCGCTGCCCGGATGCATTGGTTTGTGGTGCAACCCTGTCGCAAAGTGCGTGCTGCTCTTCTTTTCACGGGTTACAAACCATTTCTCTTCGTTCAAGCTTTGTGGGTTAGGAGCGATTTACGCGCTCACCCGCAAGGTCGGGAAAAATTTGTGAATGGTTTGAAGGTCATACAACATTACTGTCTGGTAATTCTGTACTTCGATTAGCCACTTCCATCAAACATTGGTTATCATGTGACATTTTACTATGTCTTTCTTACACCCCTGTACTTGACGCACCTCGGCGACCACCATCTTCTTGCATAAACCAGTGCAGTAAGCATGCCTCATTTATACGCAGTCTACGTCGCTTAATCTGAAGTACATCTTCCGTCTGTTCGCAGACTATCAGACAGCAGCAATGACGTATGGCAGAAATGTACACACCTCATTGCAAAAAGCAACTTCCGGTAAGATTGTCTGCCCACAAGGTCGCACTTGCGGTCCTTTTCCTCTTTGTTGTACCCATCCATATGCACCGTAGTCACAGAGTGCCAGTGGCACTGCCATGCTAGTTGATCATGTGTTTCTCACCGAATCCAACGGGCGTTTATTTCCAGCTAATCATCTCCTGGCCATAAATATTGCGAAAGATCCACGCTGACTGCCTGGATGTGCCCAAGATCGGTACCTCGTGCAGCTGTAAGTC
Organism: Dicrocoelium dendriticum; assembly: GCA_944474145.2. Lineage (NCBI taxonomy): Eukaryota > Metazoa > Platyhelminthes > Trematoda > Plagiorchiida > Dicrocoeliidae > Dicrocoelium > Dicrocoelium dendriticum. The sequence continues at coordinate 22,630,659 of OX104061.1, forward strand.
AACCTTATGTTACACCTACGCATATGGTTTTCCTGTGTGTTTGTGGCACACTTTGCAATACACCGTTCTTCAGTGCTTGCGCGATGGGGATAAACCACGCAGAAAACGCTCCCCATGATGAGGTGAATATTCGGAATCGATAGAAGTCCGTGTTGCATTTGAGGCCATAATTCAGTGATTATGCAGCGAAGGGGATGTTAAACATTTGCATTCCATGACTCACAAAATTAACTTCCTTGTGTCTCGCGTATCCCTTGTATCAATGACATTTATAAAACACATTCCATGCATGCTTCTTGAAGCACCAGTTTAGCCCAAATCAGTGGCTTCCCTGGTAGCGATAATGGCGTCTGCTATGGGATCTATATTCCCTTAATCAATATTCCTGATGAAGGCGCGCCGTGTCTATAGTGGGTAGTTTGACCGTAGCCATTTTGATGCCGCTGTTTTAGGACCTACATAGGCCCGTCAGGAAGTCACTGAAGCCAACAGCTGCTACCTTCATAGTGCCGATGTTGATGCAGCTGCCGAAGGACTTCTATGGGTAAAGTAAACAACGTTCGTGGAGGCGTGTGAAGTTCAAAGTATGTTTTAGTGGCGACGATACGGATGACACCGCTGTGCCGAAAACATGAGCTCAATAAACGCCGGTCGCGAACGTCTGTGGAGCCAAAAATGTCCACTACGCTAGTCACCATAATAAACAGATACTTTTGGACAAGTATAGGATAACTACGAATACGCCTTGAAGGTAGGTGGAGCCAATATTTAAAGCTTACCTCGTAGTAATATTGAGGTCAGCATCTTGGTACGTACGTGCACTAAGTAACCACCTTTCATGAGGGTTCGTAGAGCTACCGGCAATACAGATAAACCACCGTTGGACATACATAGGCTTACGCTAGTAAAGTCAAAATGGATACAGGTTTATGTACGAGCATGCCGCCCCTGCTAAGAGACCTATCATGCTTCACCGTGCACAGGTCATGCGGAAGCGGCTGCCAAGAGAGTATCCTTGAGTGCCGACGGTGACGTCACATTTGTGGCAGTTATGTGGGCTTACTAAGCACCAATCACGTTGGCATGAATATCCAACTATACAGCATCATGTCTCCCGCTGCTTGCAACTTGCCGCGCTCCTGTACTTCATTCATGAGTGCTCCAGTATATGACCATACAGAGAAATGTAACTGCGCAGGGACCGATGTACGTTTATTTCAAAGTACCTTGTCTACCGCGCCTCTTGCTTACCTTCTTGCCCGCATGCAGCAAGCTGTTAATTGTCTACCGCACCGCGGTGCCACCCATGTTTCCAGGTGCGTGGGGCTGCTCCAAACAATTACTTCTCAGATTAATGATGCTCGCCCATGCTTCCATAGTTTACAGCCCACTCCGCATATGGCCTTACCGGTACTCTGGTATCACAACTGCCCGCCACGACGTTCGCATGCCCCTGGTTAGTCCACACTGTTAACTGCCTCCAATTTCCAATTACTTCGTGAACGATCCGACGTCCCTTTACAGGGCCACACTATGTCCTATAGCCTTATGGTGCATACTTACAAGCCAGTAGTGCCAACTCCAATGCTTGCGTGCGTCGCACCATTTGGCCCCTAGTTCAGTAGATAGGTCCGTATTCGTAGACCGCATTCTCTAACGCTCAAGCCCTTCCATGCCGTGACCGAATACCACCAAACATTTTCCAGCATTGTCGCTCTGCGAGCTATGAGCACTTTGAACACGTCTAACTCAGGCGACCGTGGTCGCATACGGTTGGATTGATTGCTCCCACACCCAAGAAAAACAGTCACATTAATACGTAGGTCTCGATTTCATGTGCACATGGTTAGTCATGCGCAACGCTTTCAGTTCACTTCTATTCAGCATCAAAATTAATAAGTGCGCGCCTGATTTCTTCTGTAAATCATCCGTGGTGTTGCAAGCGCTTCATTTCCGCATAATAACAAATCACCATATTGCTTTCATGCGTGTACTACTACGCCAGGCAATGCTATATGAACCATAATCACTGTTAAACAATAAGCGTACAGTATCTTACGAAGTATTACGCATTAAATTATTCCGTGTTCTTCCATTGTGGCAACGTGAGCAGATTGCCGCTTACATAGCATAAATGTTTGCTCACCTAATTAACTTTTGGAAAAATGTTCAGTGTATGTTGCTCACCGGAAGTCAGTACACATGGCCACATTGCAGTTGGCAAGTGCATGTGGCAACAATTATGCTGATGGCCCGTTATTATGCCTCCTGATGATTAAAAGTGCTGATATTCAACGGAAGAAAGATGCCTCCCTACATAGGGAAGGCCTGCAGTTACCGACCGAAGAATGGGTACTCACCTCCCCAATTTAAGTCACACTTGCAAACCTCTATATATATTCCATTACTAAAAAATACGTCTAAATATACGGACACGTGTTAGCATGGTTTTCAGATATAAATTTATTTATTTACTTATTTATTTCAGGTGGTGGGTTTGCAATTTGGTCCTAATGCTTTCCGTTCTTATATAAATGTCTACCAGTACTCTCTTCTATAAACTTGCACGCGTCGCTTAAGATATTAGTACTTAATTTCGATAACATTTTTGTGATTTTGGCATTTCCGTACAATATACTTTTTGACCTCTTGAACTTATCGCGGATGCTTTCGTAATTATTTTTATACGCTCATTTAGTGAAGAGTTATATATCTGTAAATGTATGCATTATCCTGTTTATTTTATCCTATCTTACCTTTGCAAGTGATTGCCTTTTGCTTGATATCCCCGGTGTGGCTTCGCTTGATGTGCATGTTTTACAAGGTGCCTACCTGTCGTTTATCAACTACCTCATCCATACTGGCTCTAGGAGACAGTTGGTGGTTGATGGAGGGGACGGGGTGCACAGTCCTTGTGGCTAAGTTAGGAGCAACAAGTGATTCCATGCACTCAGTGTGGAGCGGACTACGGTTCAGCCACCGCCTTGTGTGCACTGGATTCCGAAATAGAGCATGTTCGTGTTTGCCTTGAAGGATTGTGGGCGGGCTCCTTTGATGAAACCTGGCTCCCATCCACCTGCCTCCCGGTCTTATTCTTCGGGTTGACGATGGGTATGGGGTGTGTGAATGGAGCTGTGGGTGGCGTAGCGCAAGTCACCCATGGTTCCTCTGTAGGCTCAGGCGTCCTGTGGCTGGCCACGGCGACAGGCAACTCGGAAACCGGATGCCGCAAACGATATATATAGCTATTTGACTTTTGTCTAATAACGTGTATTTATGTATATAACATATTATTTTAATTTTACGTATTTCTATTATTATATACAAATATCAATATATATATATATATCCTTCGAACGACATGGGTTTCGCAGAGTCCACTCCTGTTTGACTAACATGTTGGTAGCCCGAGAGTGCTGGGCTGAGACTGTGGATCAAGGACAGGCAGTGGATGTTTTGTTCATCGACTTTTCTAAAGCCTTTGACACCGTATCGCATTGCCGGCTTTTGTTTAAACTAGTGTCCTACGGCGTCTCAAGCGAAGTATTGAAGTGGATATTGGTTTTCCTGGAAGGAAGGCAGATCAGCGTTCGAGTGGGTTCCGGGCTG
>OX104061.1:22634506-22649863 GCA_944474145.2 Dicrocoelium dendriticum
GAACTTTATTGCTGGATGGCCTTGGTTGAAAGGGTTTGTTAGTTCATCGATACTTCGAGACGACGGAAGCAAGACAAAAATGTCATCCACGTCTTATGGTGTCCGGATAATTCGCAACATTTAGTGCGTATTGGAAGGAGAAGCCAACACATTAATAACGCACATATTAATAACGCTATTATTCTAAGCTTTTGCAATATTTTATCATACCCAATCATATGGCATCCCACAATGTCACGAGACATACTCTTTGTCTACTTACTTAGTTAATAATTCTACAACCCAAATTTAACTATTTTATCTTATTCTCCTGTTATTCTGTTGGTCACGGATGGGCCGATCTCCTGAGGTTTGAGCTTTTAAGCAAAATGTATACCCACGCCAAGAGACACACTGGTGAATGTAAAATGTGTGCAGTAATTAATAAAAGTCCAATCTAAGTTGCTGCACTAAAACTTAATGGCATATGATGGTAACCGGTGTTTCAAGTCATCATGTACCCAAATAACCTAAGATGGACGAAAGGGCTGACTGGCTAGTATGACTAGCTCACAAAAATAGAACAATTCCCCAAACGATGAATAAAATGGGTGGTACCAGCGTGCTTTTAAACCATACCGATGCATAATCAGATGGGGCGTGGAGGTGCGCGTAACCTCACGAGGGGCTAATCAGCATGGAAACAGGCCCACGGGAGACAGTTACACGTATGCGTATTACTTCACTTGTTCTTTCTTACCCTACTTCATTTTGCACTGAATCTGTTACGCCCTGGTTCTTATTTAATGCATCTCTACTTACCTACTGTCTTATCGATATTTCCCACTGACTTAATTCTGAGACCATAGCCTCGCTCTTAATTGTGATGCATTTGCTTTCATATCTCTACACCAAAAATGGAATAACTACCACACACTTTCTTAATCACCCTGTCTTTGGCATTTACAATACTGCGACGCACTGTATAAGTCATAACATTGCAGTGAATAGGCGTTTGTTTGTCTAAGTATCTGTTTAATTCTCTCTTTACAACATTACATTTACAGTGGATAGTCATGCACGCCAGAAATATCAACCTAAAATTGAACACTGAAAGGATTGTAACTGAGCTCCCCAGCATCTCAATCCCCTGGCTGCCCCGAAACACAAGTGGTTTTGTTCAAAACCAAGGAATGTCTAGACACTACCCTTTGCCTTAACTCCGTACGATATGAATATGCTTATATTATTCAGCTAAAGCAAGTTGAGTTTGATGATCCACTGGAGTCACCTTATAATAGCTTTTTCTTTATTTCCGCAACTCCCTAACTTGCTACCCACAACTAGCTCCAACTGTATTACTCCATCCTATTAAATAAGATCGCGTTGTACACATCTTACTTTTATTGGTGACTCTAACTGTTTAATTCTTTTCATACTCCCTCCCCACCCCCACCAAAGTGCCGCCATCATGGCACCATGAATCTGTACCGAAAACAACCGAATGAGAATGCCCGCGAACTGGTAGCATACGGTGACAAATGTGTTGGGTGGAGCGTGGGATTCTAGTCGGTTAGGAATGACACGTAATACGTATCGAATAAGGGACAGTATAGAAGACGGAGGCGACTGAACCCAGCGTATATTGTGCTGACTACAAAAGTAGGAAGCGAATCAATCAGAGCGAGAAACGGTGCAGCAAGTTACTCACCAAAACGCTTTGTGTCAACGAATGTGCAATCAGTAAAACGAATGGACGTTCTGAAGGTTAAAACAACAGTAAAATCCAATGTTGCAAAATACTGAAACAGCGGGTTTTCGGTTATACTACAAGGGCCTTCCCCCAGAAGGCTGAAGCATGGAAGCCTTCGACGGAGCTGTTAGTGGGGGAAAACGGAAGGTGAGGATGGGTGCGAATAGTTGCATGGGCTTGAGTAAAGGCTTCCAATTTAGGGTGTGTAGCAGAGTTCTCTGGGTCCAGGCTTTGGTTAGTTATTATTTATGATGATCGTGTGGACCAGAGTGCATCATTGGTGGCCCGTCGGGGCGGGCTGGTCGGACTGTAAAATCTGGCTAGTCCAGAAAAAGATCGACTGGACGTTCACTTTGCTGCAGACCCGAAGGTGCGCTTGTGAGGTGTGACTCCCCCCACAGCACTCCAGTCCCCGGTCCTCGTCCCACGAAGAAATCCAAGTGTCCTCATTCCACGAAGAAATTCTGGCGTCATTATCCCACAAATTATCCGGCGTCCTCGTCGGCAACGCCTAGCTAGGCGTTTAGGGACCAATCCGTTCGTGGCTGTCTGCGGCCGAGGGCGACTGACTGTTCCTTGGGTGAGGAAGGGGCCTTGGGTCGGCTGGCGAGTCACTCAGGGGTTGCGTTGAGCCGGTTGGCGAGTCACTCGAGGGTTGCCTTGGCAGTTCCGGCGGTTGAGTTTCTGGAAGGTAGAACTCAGAGGGGTGGGCAAGGGTCGGGGAAGTGGCTTGACGCCGGAGAGGGAACATGGCATGCATGATAAAAGCAAATACGCTTTTTAGTTTTCAAAATGTTTGGGTTTTTTGTCGATTTTGCAAAACGTTTGTGAACAAGACGCACGATAACCACTAAAGACGAAAATGGCGTGTTAATGGAAATAGCAAACGTTTACAAAATCTGAAAAACGGACCGGACGTTTGACCTGTCTACCGCGTCGGTCGGTTGCCTGGGGTTGAGGCGGGGTAGGTTGAGGGTCAAGGGGAACGGAGGGTTTCGGGATATCCAGTGCTCGGGAAGTCACCACAGGTGCGGGTGCTTGGGTTATAGCATCCGGATGGGTTTGCAAGTGTTCCGTCAAAGAAGGCCAATTGGAGGGGGGACGATAGACACCATTCTCGGTGACCATTCTAGTCTAAATTAAAATATTTCGGAGTCCGTTGCGGAACACTGAAAGGGCTGTCATAGGGAGGTTGGAGAGTGCGCCGCACTGCGTCTGTGCGGAGGAAGACGTGAGTGCATGTAGTGAATGCGCTGTGCATTTGCACATCTCTAGTATGCTCACAGGGCTGAGTCGGGCATAGTGAGCGCATGTGTTGAGCTAGAGAGGATGCACAGTTAGACGGAGGCATACGCGACAATGCGTGAGATGAAAGGAATTCTCCTCGTAATTTTAGCGTTGTGCCGTAAACCAGCTTTGCTGGTGCACACTGCCAGTCAGCTTTGTTGCTGCTGCGAATGCCTAAGCGTACGAGCAAAACCTTTTCACTCCAGCTAGGGTCGGCGGAGGAGCAGAGCAAGGATTTAGGCTGTCAATGGACGCGTTCAACTAACCCGTTGGTGACTGGCTGATACGCTGTGGTATGAATGCGGCGACAGCCTAAAAAGTTGCAGAACGTATCAAATTGTGAAGATCCGAAAGACGTTCCTCGGTCAGTTGTAATGGTAGATGGACATCCGTAGTGGGAGATCCAAAGGTCTAAGAAAGCCCGGATAGCACTTTCAGCTGTGCAGTCTGTTACGGGAATAGCTTCTGGCCATCTGGTGAAGCGGTCGACACATGTAAGAATGTATACGAATCCCCGTGACGGAGACAATGGACCTACCATAACTAAGTATACATATGAGAAACGAAAGTTCGGGGAGGAAATGAACCAAGTGGACTGCGGGTGTGACGATGTACGTTGGAGCGCTAGCAGTTAAGGTAGGAGCGAGCCCAGGCACGAAAATTTTGTTTACGCGTGGTCAAACGAAATGTTCGGTGACCAGTTTCAAAGATGCACGGATACCGGGATGTGATAGGGAGCGTAGTACCTCAAAGACTGTGCCTCTGAAGGAGACGGGCAAGAGTGGTCTAAGTCAACCTGTGGAAGTGTCACAGAGAATGGTTCCTTCCGTGATTTGTAGAGGAATGGGTTGCACATGCAGCGAAGTGTCTGAAGTGCGCTGTATATCTGCGTCTTGAGCCTTAGCCGATGCCATGTCGGCAAGGTCGAAAATAGGCAAAGACTGGAGAGTAAGGTTGACGCATGAGCGAACGTCAGCGACGAGATTGCCGACATCTGAGACATGACGCATGTCAGGAGTGAACTGCGTGACAAAGTCATGGTGTCTTGTTTCCCATGGTGAATATTTGTCGCAAGCTGATTTAAAGGCGGAGATGAGGGGCTTGTGGTCATTGTAGACCGTGAATTCGAGGCCTTCGAGTGTGTGCCGGATATGACGATTGTCCAGGTATATGGCGATCATTTCTCTACCAAACGTGTTGTAGCGGGTTTCCGCTGACTGCAAGCATTTAGAGAAGAACACAAGGGCTTGCCATTGCCCACTAACATGTTGTTGGTGGATAGCTCCTACCGCAACACCTGAGGCATTAGTCGTTATAGAAAGGGGTAAATTCGATTCGGAATGATCGGAGGGCTATGTTAGAGATAAAATACTTGAGCTCGGAGAAGGTTGTCCGTGCTCTGTCAGGGAATGCGAATTCACGTTCATTCTCTCTGGGTAGGGCAGTAAGTGGCCGCATCAGCTGAGTGCAACGCGGAATGAAGTGTCGACAGTATTTGACCAAACCACCAAATCGATGGAGGTGCCTGAACGAAGTCGAAGCTCAGATATTATCAGGAAGGAATTTGATACCAGATGATGAAACGAGGTGGCCTAGAAATAATACCGTTGATTTACCGAGTTCGCACTTAGTCAGGCTGACTGTGACACCGTGTTGGGTCAAGCGCTAGCAGAGCGTTCGAAAGTGCTCGAGGTGCTCTTGTTCCGATGAACTGGCGGCTAAAATATCATAGAGGTAGGAATAAGTCAAGTCTATTTCACGAGTGACATCGTGGATGAAGCGTTGGAAGGTTTCTGCGGCGTTGCACAGTCCAACTGGCATTCTTAACAATGCAAACAAGCAGAAAGATGTGATAACGGCTGTTTTCAGAATGATGTTTCCCCCTCTTTCAGGTATCTGGTGATAGGCGCGAATCAGATCTATCTTGCTGAAGATCGTCTTACCTGTGAGGCATGCGATAAGGTCCTACAAGTTCGGGATGGGATACCTATCTTGGACGGTTAGTCGACTGATTGCACGGTAATCACCGCAAGGGCGTCAGTCACCAGATTTCTGGGGGACCATCTGCAGTGGAGAGGACCAAGGGCTGTCCGAAATGAGGATTATTCCAAGTTCGAGCATGTGCCTAAACTCCACCCCAGCTACCTTCATTTTCTCGGGCTATAGTCGGCGTTAGCGGCTTGAGACGGGTAGGTCCTTTATCTGTATGTGGTGCGTGACTTGGAATGCCACGCGCAAAGCTGCGTCCATTGGCTTAACGAGCTTGGAATATTTGGACTAGAGGTTGGTGTATTCTGGCGAGGTCTGGGGAATAGCATAGACCGGTGTTATAAATGCGATATCGGCGGTGATGCCACGTACACTGAGTTTCGTTGCAGTGCCCAATATCATTTGGCATTTTGCATCAACCAAAAAGGCGAAATGATTGAGAACTTCAATGCGGATGACGGCAAAGGGGACTGCTTGACGGTGAATACCCAGCGGAACGTGCGCCAAAGACTTAGGTCCAGGATAATTGACCGATGACCGTAGGTGGCTATTGGTGTACTATTGGCAGCACATAAACTTGTCGACAGAGAAGCTGTAGGCTGACCTGACATAGGGGGAATGACGCTGACTTCTGCCCCCGTACCAACTAAGAACTGAGTCTAGGAATCATAATCCATAATGTAGATGAGACGACTATGGTCATTGCCATCACCATTAGTCGCCATTACTTGCTGTGTTGGTAGACCATCTCTATCGGGGTAGCTACATGGCTGTACGCACTTACGGGCATTATTACTGCAATGCGAGTGATAAAAGCAATAACCTGTGGTATCAGGTATTGTGCCACGAGGCGATGATCCAGAACGCTTGCGGTGCTTACGGTTTAAAGTGTGGTCCTCGATCAGGCGCTGAAGCGGCGCTGTGTGTGATGATAATGCGTCTATAGCCGACGGCTGGCTAGTCGCGGGTACCGGTGTGATTGCGCCAGCACGAACGTGTTTAGGTACTTAGGTTTCAGTCTCTGGCTGGTGCCGTTCGATGACGCGGTCTACCAGATCTGCAGTTGATGTGATTGGCAAGTCACTGGCTACTGCAAGGATAGCCTGCGTGCTTTCAGGAAGGCGTTGCATCCACAGCTTGTGGAGAATCCCTACGCCCAGGTTAGACGTGCCGATGAGCTGTTCCATCTCGTGTAACAAGACTGAGGGTATCCTTTCTCCTAGTTGCAGATCACTAAATGGTTGCTGCAAACGGACCTTGTCAGAATGCGTGATTAGCTAAATTAATGGCCTGTTCAAAGAGCTGATATTTCATTACTTGAGGGGGCACAATATGATGTCTCTCACCTGCAAGGATATACTTTGAGGAAGGCAAGATATTAGCTGATTATTAAGTTCGAAATCAGAAGAAAGCTTACGGAGGTAAACAAACGGATCCTAGTGCAGAAACCATAACGAAGGTTCTTTCTCTGATGAAGGTGGAGGGGCTAACACAACAGAATGATCCAGGACAGGCTCGGCGGCGCAAACCACGTATGGAGATGGCTCATCCTATAGATAATCCATTGCAAAAAGCGAATAAAGAATGTGGTAGGTGAGAAAACAATATGATCACAAGTAAGGAATCACAAAATCACTGGAACGAGCTCACAATAATGAAAAATCCAAATGGCTGAAGGTATGTTATGGAGCGCGGTCACTACTTGTTGGATGGAACCTGGGCTACTACTTGGTAAAGAATGAGACGTAAGACGTGTAAATAAGGGACAGGATAGTAGGACGGAGGCGACTGAACCAAACGTATATTGTTTAACCTACAAAAATAGGAAGTGGATCAACCAGAGCGTGAAACGGTGCAGCAAGGTACTCACCAAAACACTTTGTGTTGACGGATGTGCAGTCAGTAAAGCAAGCGGACTATTGGAAGGTTAAAAAAACCATAAATTCCAACGTTGTAAAATATTAACAGCATGTGTTCCGTACAGTACAAACGTCCTAAATAAAAATATTTGCAAGAACATCCCTATTGTAACCATGCTTAAACCTAAACCACTGATAGCTCCACATGCCTGCTAACGTTTCAAAGTAAAAAAGATCAGTCAACTTGTGGGCTTGAATTTTTAGTAACACGAAAAATGCACTTTATATTTATTATTGTTATTAATATTTTTATATTTGTTATTTTTGATATGGTTATTATCTGTGTTATTATTCTTGATTTGAAAGTACGCAACTCCTAACTCTAAGGGCAATTAACCGACCCGACCGCTAACTTGTGGGTCGTGCACCTGCCCATACAGCACTGTGACATAGACCAAAAGTAATTCCTCACCCAACATCCGATCATTGGTTTTGAGAATGAACACCGAATGGGGAATATTTGGGCTGCTGAAGGGCAGCATAAAACTACGCTGTTAATGTGTGAGAAAGAGTCATCTTTTCAGGTGCGAGTTAGAGCGCAATCAAATTGACAACTCTGTAATAGTAGATGTTAGTCCATCGCAAATTGTCTCACCCGGTCGCATGGGTGTAGGACGCTCATATTCATACGTGTGAAAACGTGTGTACTTGCCTGTGTCGTCCATCGTGAAAAACGCTGGATCAGGCGCGGATAGTTGAGTTAGAGTCAAACTACAGCACTCCATAATGCAAGTTCACAGATCGATATATACGCTGTGTAGGGCTGGTTGGAATGAAGACAGGTGTGGGAAATGGAAACAGCGGTGCCTCATAATTCGGCTACTGCGGTAGAATTGTGATGGTTCTTAGACAGGCATAACTGGCTTGAGCTAAGCGTGTGCAGTAGGTGTTTAATGTTATCCCAGCTGGTGACAAAGGGGTTGTTGACAACGCTCTTGTACACCGAAAGTTACCTTTCAAAAACCCCCCTTAGCAAAATACACATTCCTTACGATTGGGCCTTGCAATTATGAAAAGTGAGGTTTTGAGATAGGACTATGGAAAAGCCACGCTGCCTAAAGACTACGCGCGGCCGTATAGTCTATTTTCCAAATCGCAGTAATCATCGTCGTTGCAGGAAAGAAGTGCGGTTACGCTGCCCAATTGGTTTCAGACAGGACCCTGAGCGGTCATTACAATCTATTCACTTATGTGGCAATTTTCTATTAGCAGGGCACAGAAGCTGAATTTCTAGGCAATATCTAATTCACGAGGATATTGTGCATCACTTATGGCACAAAGTGCGAAGCGCATTGACTTGAAAAAATAAAGGATAAATCGGAGGACCGCAGCACACGCATGTGGGTTCTGACGTCTACTGTCCACCACATGCCAGTTATCCCTGTGATAATTTTTCTAACGCATTACGCTGCAAATGCACCTTTGGCTAAAATCTGTTACCAGGCAGGCCAATCCTTTGGACATCTGCGACCGATCCATTGGTGACCGAACGCCTCCACGCGATACTGCCACACAGTTTGTGCATAATAGGTAGGTGCGCAATATGGTATCTATAAAATCTGGAGCGATCGGTGGTTGGAACATCTCTAGATTGTATTTCCTAAGTAATTTGCTAGCGACAGTTCCCTTACTACTAGAGAATCATGATAGTAAAATGAATGGCGGTAAGCATAATTGCGTTACTTGGCAAACACGAGGTTAACGTCATACCTGCAACTGAAGTACATGATCCTGATTGAACGAGGAACATAATGCAGCCTACTGAGCTTCCACGGTTTCATCCACCGCCGTCAACTTTACAGCAAACATCAAGAGCGACGCCGTCACCCTGCCGGGCAATTTTTGCGATCTGGCGTTCCTCAAGTTACAATCTTGTTCTATTTTCTCCCAAAATTCATTCAACCCTGACGAAGTATTGGCACAACAACTCATCGCAGCAATGCGATAGTGAAAGTAATCGTTACTCATTATACATCTATTTAATTGAGGTATGTTTCAAGAGCAAATAGTTCAACAAAATGCATGTTCAGAATGACCACCGTCGTTTTGCATGCAGAGCATTAGTCGCCAGATGCTATTGGCTAGCACTTACTACAAAGTGTACACTGATATATTGCGCCATTTTTGAAGATGCTCAGATTCAGTGCCCTCGGCCTGCAGCTGTGAAATGGTACAGTTCCGCGAGAATTATTTTTGGAGGATTCCAACAAATTTGAAGCGTCAGTACTATTATGATGTAACTTACCCATGCAAAAGTGGACGAGGTATAAAGTTTAAAATGTCCGCCGTCGTTTTGCTTGCACAGCAGTACTCGCCAGATGATATTCGTTGTCACTTTCTGTAAAGTGCCCAACGATATACCGCGACATTATTTGACGACCTTCTGTTTCAGTTCCTTAATCACTTCGATTCAGCTTTTATAGATTCAATATTGCGCACCTACCTATTATGCACAAACTGTGTGGCAGTATCGCGTGGAGGCGTTCGGTCACCAATGGATCGGTCGCAGATGTCCAAAGGATTGGCCTGCCTGGTAACAGATTTTAGCCAAAGGTGCATTTGCAGCGTAATGCGTTAGAAAAATTATCACAGGGATAACTGGCATGTGGTGGACAGTAGACGTCAGAACCCACATGTGAGTGCTGCGGTCCTCCGATTTATCCTTTATTTTTTCAAGTCAATGCGCTTCGCACTTTGTGCCATAAGTGATGCACAATATCCTCGTGAATTAGATATTGCCCAGAAATACAGCTTCTGTGCTCTGCTAATAGAAAATTGCCACATAAGTGAATAGATTGTAATGACCGCTCAGGGTCCTGTCTGAAACCAATTGGGCAGCGTAACCGCACTTCTTTCCTGCAACGACGATGATTACTGCGATTTGGAAAATAGACTATACGGCCGCGCGTAGTCTTTAGGCAGCGTGGCTTTTCCATAGTCCTATCTCAAAACCTCACTTTTCATAATTGCAAGGCCCAATCGTAAGGAATGTGTATTTTGCTAAGGGGGGTTTATGAAAGGTAACTTTCGGTGTACAAGAGCGTTGTCAACAACCACTTTGTCACCAGCTGGGATAACATTAAACACCTACTGCACACGCTTAACTCAAGCCAGTTATGCCTGTCTAAGAACCATCACAATTCTACCGCAGTAGCCGGATTATGAGGCACTGCTGTTTCCATTTCCCACACCTGTCTTCATTCCAACCAGCCCTACACAGCGTATATATCGATCTGTGAACTTGCATTATGGAGTGCTGTAGTTTGACTCTAACTCAACTATCCGCGCCTGATCCAGCGTTTTTCACGATGGACGACACAGGCAAGTACACACGTTTTCACACGCATGAATATGAGCGTCCTACACCCATGCGACCGGGTGAGACAATTTGCGATGGACTAACATCTACTATTACAGAGTTGTCAATTTGATTGCGCTCTAGCTCGCACCTGAAAAGATGACTCTTTCTCACACATTAACAGCGTGGAATAACCAGTATTGTTGCCCTTGTTAAACATGAAGTTGAAAAATTGTATTATGTTCGCCACCTAAAATGCCAGCTTGTGATTTCTTGTTTTATTATGCCTTGATATAATACACGTTTGCTTAACTTCATGGAACGTTTTCTAATGAATCTTTGAACGGCACAATATTTGTAATTTATTTAGCTTTTTATAATTCCGTCTCTGTCGATTTTACTACTCGCGTGGAAGCGATAAGTATCGTGCAACCATCATGCGGCTTATTTTAAGGCCATTACACAAAAGACTTTTGAGGAAGAGGAATACTGGAGGAGAATTTCATGTGTTTTAGTGGTAAACAAAATCTTGTCGCAGTAGGATTAGCAAATTGGAATTAAATATTGCGAGGTAATCTGTTGCCTGATTGAATTGGAGTAGTCGCGAGCCAACATTTACGTTAGATTCGATTCGGTTGCGACTGAATTGTGAGTTCTAGGTGGGTTTAAGCGTCAGCGTAATCGGTCGCTACCTAGACGGTCGGCTAATGACAATGAAGAGGCTGCACTCCATACCGGAATCTATGCATAACATGGAATACAAGGGGCTAGGGAAGTTTTACCTCCTGACGCTGATGAAATTAGACGCTAAAGCACGGCGAGTAGGATAGACGGATGAGACAAACTTCAGTCTACTCTGCGCGAGCACAAGGGTCTTTCAGCACGGGACAGCCCTGCACAGTGTACGGTGGCCAACATTTTGGGACGAAATTTGCGCCTTTTAAGCGCGATGACCGCGGAAGGCTTGCAAAGGTATGCCGTCCTAAGTTGCAGTTACGATAAGGAAAGATGTGCGCGCAGGTTGCGGGAGATGCTTGATGCACATTGTAGGCATTTTCTGACAGCTATGTTCTAGTTTGTGATAACGCCTTATGTCCCACTTAGCTGGAACGTAATTTTAAAGAGGAGCCTTACACCATGTCAGAAACATTTTCGTCACGCAAATTAAGCATTGGTGCACGTTGTTTTTCTACTTACATTCAACGGCTTTCATTTATTGCAAAAATTAATGATCACCGTAATTATTCAATGGACCGTAATGAAGGTTTCGAGGACACTGCTTCCCACTCTCATTTCGTTAAAGCCTGTTTCTTTTGTTTATTCATATGTCACTGGTCCGTTGTGCTAGGTTCACTAATATGGGTCAACGGAAAAGAAATTTGAGAACCTATGACTTATGTAGAATGAGCCGTATTTGTTTATGGGGACGATATGCCACTACCTTAAATATAATTATGAGGACGACTCCGGATGGGTCAGCTAGATGGATACGGCATACCCACTTCACAGAACACACATGAAATCATAAATCTTGCATTTATGCAACACGTAAACTTCGCGGGTCAAAGCAAACTCCGAAGCCGGAAAAACCCTATGGTGCTTTTGTTACAAATGTTTATGGCAACAACTATATACTCAGGTCGATGGAATTCACCACAAGAGCACAATCTTGTTATAAAATACGACAAGCTTAAAAGGAAACAAAATGGAAACTCCAGTCACAGCCGAGTAAGCCAGCCATTCAGCCACGATTTAAACTAACAGGATGAATAATCCATTCAGTTACTCTGCAGTCTGCTGGGTGAGGCAAAAAATGGAGATGCAGGCTGCGAGCAAACGCGAGGGCATGAAACATTAGCAAAGCTCTATTTTGAAATTTTAGAATAAATATGAATGGAAATGAAGATGTACTGCAAGCCAACAACTAGGAGGAGCAAAAAGGGTTTTGATGTACGTGGTAGATTTTCGTCGGCTAGAAGATATAGGCAAGGACCAGAAGGGGATTGCTTGAATAATATATCTCTAGTAACACTCCATTTTCCATCTCTATATGGTTCCGTATAGAACATCCGAAGCATTGTAACTGCATAATTCTTCGCAAACGGTTTGCGGTATTATGCAGTTTCGACCCACCAACAATAGCTTGCTCAATCTACAAAATTATAAAGCTTCTTCTCGTCTTATGCGTACCATTGTATCATTGGCTGCTTGCAGTTCCTTGCTTTTAAAATATTCAAGTCCTCATAAAACAGATGGTTTGGTATCTTTTGTGAAAATACCATTGTCCTCATGCTCGCCATTTAATAAGATTAATCAGCTGGCTTAAATATGAATTATTTTCGATAAGTCTTACCAGCGGACATTTCTATAGTGCGGACTACATGCTAAGTATGCGGAGTTGCGCTATATGATGATTAGGATGGTAAATTTGTGTGTCAAATTGACGCATCACGACGTTACTGAAGGTGATAGATTAGGTTCAATGGATCTAATATCATATATATATATATATATATATATATATATATATATATATATATATAGAATCAAGACGGAGCTCCGTGCACATAATAAACTTTTACGCCAGCTACTTTAACCCTGGCCCACATGTCTCGGTGCATGAAAATTCGGTTTCTCTTTCCCCGTTAACCTTTGCTTAGTCGTGAAAATGATGTACTCAGTAATCTTTACATTGTGCTTAATACACCAGCTTTCTGAATTAATTCATCGATTAGGCCTATAAATCCCATATCCTTATCAGTATTTAGCTCGGCATGTAAACCTCACCATATGAATGCACTTTTTTCGCTGCAGCATCTTACATGATCCTTTACCCATGGATACACGCAAGTGTCTACAAGTGGTTTCACTGGGGGTTAAATCATAGTTTTCGTTCCACGTTTCTCACCTCCTCTGTGTGTACTCCAGAAGGAGGCACGAATTTTTCCAATATCCAGTTCGCCGTCACTTCGTCTTAATTTATCTAGGATCTACAGCCTATACTACACATGATACAGTGAGTTCACTGGTGTAAACCTAGTTTTGCTAAAAATTACTTTATATTTTGTAGTTTCACCATAATCATGCTACGGGACCTCTTAAGCATTAGCTCTTTTACCTGTTTAAAATCATTATTCCATTGTTCTATTGTTCTATCGTCAGAATGCGAAAAGAATTATCAGCTCAACAGCCTGATTCAGCTTTTTAAATATGAATTGTTGTATCCATAAATGCAAGCATTCTCTGTGATTCATGTAAGTCGCTTATCACAAATCAGAGCTACCATATGACGGAATCGCATTATCAAACCACAAACCTCTGCAAACATCTGTCTGTGACTTCATTTGGGGCAGAACACTATTGTTTATCTTTAAATGTGAACATAATGACCTTATGCTCAACATAATATAACAACACCAGTCTTAATTGTATAGTTGTGGTAACAAAACAGTGAAATGCACTGAACCGACGCATTTCTTACTCACAAAACCATTCACCTGCTAAAAATGGTGGTAGGTCACGTAGACTCAAGCAATGATAACATGTGCTTCAGAGTGTGCGCTATCCACCCGCACTTGTAGAGGACATCATCGACTTTTGTGAAGCATTCCGAAATTTTACGCTACGGTATTAGCCTCAGTGTATCCAATGATCGCTAAATATCTTTCAGTTCGCGATCTCTCTGCGTCGCAGATTGGTGTGGGATTTAGCAATCATGTTAGCGTTTTGTAATTCATAATTCTCCGATACGCTGTAGGCAGATTTACCATAAGTAACTTCAACTGTTTACCTGCCTGAAAATGCCTTGGCACAAACACTGGAAGCAGTTTGACTGAACTACTAAGTAACTTGTGTAACTTCACGGTGAAATATGACCACTTTAGGAATCAATTCGATTGTACTCATAATGAAAATGACTTGAGAAATGTGTTCATATCCATGATATCAGTTGTCGTTAGTTATCGATTGAATGTAATCCACCCGGGCACGCTGACGAAGAGATACTTTTGCCAAACACCAGTTTTTAGATAAAACCTTTGTAGTTTCCTGTAATTATTCATGCGTTCCAATGCTATGGAACGATCTCTGATGATAACTGCTGGTATTAATGATTAGATCATCATTTGCCAAACCCTGCACTGACTTAAATTAGATTCATGAATTTTGCCAGACATTTCTTCAAGAGTCATTGCATATCACGAGGACTGTGCTTCAGTAATGCTGTTTCAAAGTACAAACTCAACCTTCCTAACTTATCGTAAATAAAAGCAGCCACTGAACGGTGTAGGCAGCTTTTTATAATCATACTCTTTTTTGCTATTGATTGAGCAAGAGAGAATGACATTTATCAATCCACAGAAGGATGTCCCAATCCGGTTACAAATGTGCAAACGAATTACAAGTTACTTTGCAAGATCAATTAATTAAAATTTGCAGGGAGCTTCTAATTCAGCCTTAGGCTATTTGCTGTTGGACATATTCGTCGTTTTACAAATCTGAAGCTTCTTTCAGTTAGCGCGATATAGTTTGCCTCATTTCTAATTTGAGATATATTTTCACATTGCAGAGGTTGAATGTGCTCAATAACACACATAATTGTTTGGAAATTAGCTAAAATTTTTATATAAACTAAATTCAGCTGGGCATCCTTAGAGGGACAATACCAATAACTGGGTCCATCACAATGCGTTAATGAAATCTGCATCACGGATGCAGTATTCACTTACTACCGCAAAAATGGAACCTTGAAACATTGGTTTTAAGTGCCAGATTTAAATCTGTCAATGCTGCATGCACGCTCGTACTGTTTCAGAGAGAAAACCTCTCAGAATCTGTGGTTTGTTTTCCAACAGATAGAGGCTTGTAGAAGTTGTTGAGCTAACGGACTGTTATGTAACCGATTACCATCAGCCTAGTCAACAGTGGTTTAGAAAAATGGTGTAATTTTTCCCACTTCTTGGATGGTCAAATCTGATAGGATGATATCGGTAGATTAATATAAATTTGTCTTCTACTTGAGCATGTACAAGGGCTTCAGTAATATTACTTAACTGGCATTCATCAATAATCTTGAACGCAAAAGCTTGTTACGGAAACCAGTGTTTGTCGCAAGGGACGATCAGAGTATAAAT